>VCRD01000357.1:4406-91673 GCA_006783055.1 Trinorchestia longiramus | reverse complement strand
ACAACACACACACGCTCACAACACACACACGCTCACAACACACACGCTCACAACACACACGCTCACAACACACACACACCCTCACAACACGCACACGCTCACAACACGTACACGCTCACAACACACATACGCTCACACGACTCTTTGAGCGCGGACTTTTGCTCACACACCAAATATAGCACATCTGTGTGGGGAAGAGGCGAGGTTTCTCATTAATGGGTGATGAGTGTCCTAACTGCTGCTTATCAAATGTAGCACATTTAGGGAAATCTCTGATTAACAGGTCAGTGTTTTTACTGCTACTCATGTGTTAAGCGTTCGTCTTTAATCAACTCATTTAGTGTGTGTTCTGTCTTTGATTACATCCTGAATCATCGACTGTGCGATTTGGCAGTTGCTTCACGGTATGAGCCCTGCTTCATTTCATCACCTCACAACCTCAATGCTTGGGAATCTGATTTACTTTTTGTGTGATATTCTACGGGGTCAGCTCTAGCGTACGACAGTTTCATAGTTTATTGTTATGATCTGGTTTACATGCGATTGTGAATATGTTGCTCTGCCTGCTGTGATGATTTTAATTTACTTTAACTTAATCCCTCCACCATACTAACCGTTCTCTAAACTTGAATCACATTTGTTGACGGGTCGTGCTCAAGTTATCTTCTGGTTCTGCCGTCATTTTACTCGTAATTATTAGTAAACATCCTCTTCTTGAGTACTTAGTTCGTCAAACGAGTGATGTAGCACTTGTTAAAATTCTTCTTCAAATTCAATTTCGCCCTCAATTAAAATCCGCACTCGAAACATAAAAATTGTTCTTTTCAGTACGTATGCTTCAGAGAACAATAATACGGACAATATTTAATTTTAAACCAAAAGCATAGCCTAATTCTATACTTAGAATTTTTCTTCGAACTAAGGATCGATTCGGTAGTTTAATTCCCTCCTTATAATTTTCTTTTAATTGTCCAAGGAAAGAATACGTCTCTTCTTCGAAAGTGGATCGATTTGGCTCATCCGTCGTACAGTCGTGCTGTAGTCAACAGTAAAGTCTTTATGCGAGAGAAATATGAATTCATAAATTGTCATTTACGTAGACTTATGAAAGTTATTTGTGCATTTGATAATTAATACGTTTTACTTGGATGCGTTTATTCGTCAGGCATACTTTTCTCGCTTGAAACAAAGGTAAATTTTAGCGCAATCCAAGTTTAGGAAAAATGATAAAACAGTCATTGTGATAATTCCTTTACAAAACAACAGTTACAGATTTTTTGAGGATAGAAAAAGCAAGTACATTCTTGAACGTACGAATAAAAAATCATTTGGAATGTTTCGCTGAATAAACATTTTATATGATCGAGGGACTAATGTTAGTAAAATTGCAAACATGTTAGTGAAACAATGGACTATCATAGACACTTGCAATTAAATGATCGTCGTTCAGTTGTGAAGTAGTCGGCCATAGCATTCAACAGTTCCTACCAATTTATTGTACTTTATTTAATGCCTCGTTTTTCAATTATCGGATTTTTTGGACACTGATAATGAATTCCCTTGTAAAGGGAACCGTGTATTTCTAGCTAGTTTTCTACAGTGGCACTTGTTCGTCGTTCGTTGTTTATTAAATTAAACGTTGTTCGTTTTAAATGCATTTAACTGATGACACATGCTGACATAGAAAGAGTTGTGTCTGTGTGTTGTAACAGAGACGAACATCGCAATACCTGTTCTGCGATGCTTGTTTCCCCAGCAGCGCTCAGTCACGTGTGCATATACATCACAAAATATTCCAAGTTGATCGTGTTCTTATTCGTTATTTTGCGCTCTGTACTAATTATTGAGACAAATTTATTTCTCTAGGGTGAAGAAACGCTGCTGCGTGCGAGGCTGAGTCTTTTATAAGAATTCGTCGTATTGATTTTAGTAATTAAGTTCCTTAATTCAACTACGACCATGGTAAAGGAATGTGATATTTTGTAAAAGAATAATTGTGCCCTATAGAGTTATCAAAATAGAAGGCAATATGTTTGTTTTCGATACTTTAAACTGAACGAAATTGCCAAAACAGATATTTTAAGAAGTGTGATCCGATATGTTTCACATATTTTCCTATAAATTCAATTATTCATGAACAAGAGAAACTAATGGTTCACTAACAACATCAAAGATGTCTTATTTGAAAGTCTACAAGAAATATACGAGTTTCTTTCAATTTTGATTGAAATTGGGTTAAAAATAAAACGACTGCCGTCTCCGTTGCAGCTTTTAGAAAGTTCTAATGCAAATGAAACAAAGTTTCCTAAAAGCTCCCCCAAGTTTCCCAGATATATCACTGTTTCTCAAAAATGATGCCATTTTGCTTCGAGCTTAAACTGGGCAAATAAGTGTAGCTCATCCGTACTTCCATAAAGTGACTCTTTGTAAGAAACAAGTTTGAGAACAAGGCTTATGCGACGCACAAGGGGATGGTCGATCATTTAATGTTTTTCTTTACATTTAACGCACGCTTTCAAAAAAATACCAAGTAAATCTCACGTTGTTAACTGTAAGTTCTTCAGTATTATTTTCCATTGTTTTCTACGCGACAATCTGACCCTCTATAACTAGTGACTCATTGTCCGCATATTTTCTCTGTGATATTCGTACTGTATGGAAATCACAACCCTTATCTGCACCCTCTCTAATAAGCCACCATGACTGAAGAAGCACCATGCCACGCAATATATTTGTTTGCTTTATAATGATTAAAAGCGTAACATTACTCATTAAGGTAAGGTGTAGTTGAATTGCACGTTTATAGTCTTCATCTGGTGTAGCAGCTACATGGTTAGCGTTGCAAAACTGAATGCAAAACTGAGTTAGAAGGAAAAGATAATTGATTAATTGACAGCTTGTAACTCAGTTCCGCGAAGCCGACAGATATATGGGCAAAAAATGTACAATTTAAATTCCTGTGATCAATGTCCATTTAGCGATGCAATGTTGGCCGCTCATTTTACGCGTCTGCAGGAAATTTCAGCAACGGCAGTAATGTTTACTTCCTCAATGGATGCTGCTGAACTCGGATCAAAATCCGTAGACTTTGACGAGCATCCCAGTTAGTTCTGTTAGTTATAACAAGTTGCCCAGATTTTATGAGTTTTAATCGTCAGTGAGACTTCCTAATGCGGCTGCATTTTTATGTTAAACTTTTAATTCGATTTACATTTTTCTTTTGGCTTTCCATACCAATCCATTGGAAAATCTAGTTGAAGGCCAATCTCACTCTGTATGCGCTTTCCTTAAAGTTTGTCATACCGACGCTGTGAGCGGTCGACATCAAAGTGTTTTTACGCAGTCAGTTCTGATTAGAATTTTGAGCTCCTAATATGCTGAATTTACAAACTGGAGTCTTAAGACTCAGGATGTATTTATGTGTTTTAACAAAAATGTGTTTTCAGGGGAAAATAAATTATGTTTACCAACTTTTTCCCTGATAATGCGTTAGAATAAACCGTGGGCTTGAGTAAGTAACAATATCTATGATGGTAGGTCACACGTTCTATAATTAACTCGTAACTTTTCATGCATCGTCTTTGTTCAAACATAGGGTACTTGATTAAATGTAAAAATTATGTTCCATATGTAACTAATTTTTATAACTGGTGACATCTGGTAACGTTTGATGTAACTAAAAATACTTCATCAAGGAGAATATTGAGCATGGGAATAATGTAATAGTAGAAATAATTTGTTAAATATTCCAAAGTATAGCTTTGCACAGCAAGTTTTTGTCACTTGAAGTAAAATATTTCTCATTTAAATTTTAATAAATTAACTGATATTAGTAGAATTAATTAATTATGAACTATCATGCATTACTATCCACTTTAACATGTAAAATAATATAAATTCGTACACATTTTAATCCACATACCTTTGTTATTATCAAGCTGGTACAAAGAGTAACTACGAGACAAAGAGTACTCATATTAAAGCAGGTACCATGAAACTTATTGTACGGTCTGGTCCCCGAATGGATAAGAATTCACTGCATTTTGCACTACAGCTCCAAGAACAATTTGTTGTGAACAAGAAAAAAGCTTGGCCCACTGAAAGAACCACCGTTTTATCGAGAAATAAGACCACCCTTAAATACCTACTAATGTTATGGCTGAGAAATATGCGGAGATAATTATCAGGGCACTAGTTTGAGATAGTTTAATTGGGAGATTTGCGTCGGGACGTCACCGCATCCGAGCTGCGATCTGACAAAAAACTTGAGCGGTCCTGAATTCTGGGGTGTGAGAGGCCAGGTCTCTCATGGTTGCCATTTTGTAAGATCATTCCAAAATTGTATATCTAGAATGGCTTACAGAGTTACATATTTACATGGTTGAGAGGATTTCAATCGAAAGATGGAAGTATAAAATCTTAGGATACGTTAGGCTCTAAAAATGCATAATATTTTCATGTTCAAATGATATGAACACAAAGCTAATTCATGACCTGCAAATTAAGAGCTGTGTCATAAGTTTTTGAAACTAAGCTGATCTATGAGTTCCATTAAGTGAAAAACTGCTTTAAGTCTAAGGCTGAGGAGAGAGGCAGTAACTTCAGGGAGCGCCTGAGTGAAGCCAGCGTTTGAGCAATGAGCCAGGTTCTCATTTGAGTGCCTCTCCTCAGCCTCATGTGTCAAGCAATTCCATCAGAAAAGTGAACTTCATGAATTAGCTGCCATCGTTTGAATTTTGTTATAATGAGTGCATTGACCAGCTGAAGCCATTTAAAAAATGTTAGATGAGAGAGAAATTATTTTTCAACTAATTTTTTACATGTGGCTGATTTAGGAAGTTGAACGCGAGGCTGGTTTATTATTCAATCTGTTACTTGATCGTGATATTATTTATTTATTAGCAAGTGTGGGTGGCTTCAACACAGCCATCAAAAATATCCCTAATGGGCATGGATTTTTCATTGTATACTCGAGAACTGAATTATTACGCAGTGTGTCTTCACAAAAGTCCATTGAAATCCTTCTGCTGGGCTAGCCGTGATAAATCTTGAGCTGTGATATCTTTTATTGTGACTGCTGCGTTATGACTTCGTACGATAATTATTTATTAGTGGTTTTATTTTACGTTACCACAGTGAACTGCATATGAAAATCTTTTACCGCCAAACTTACTTTACAAGAAAGGTACGTAAATTTTAATTTAATTTTACAAAAATATAAATTGGGGAAGTAAACTTAATTCTTAATTTGTGGCGTGCGACATAGCTCACAAATGAGCATCTCAACGAGTAAGCATGATTTATGAGCGCATTAATGAGTGTCTTCATTTGAGACGAGTGCAGGTCTTCAATTTTTTACACTTAACGAGCCGCTCTCCAGAAATCTTATTTGGTCCCACGTAACATTTCACAAACTGAGGGTCTTATTGAGATAGAATGTTTTTCTGGTTGTAATAGAGGTAATATTTTGTCACTCAAATTAAACAGCTAGAACAAAATTTTGGCAAAACAAATCTTAAGAACTTTTGTTCTTCATTGAGTTAAATCGTATGCACTCCCCGACGTTTTCAGCAGTAACGAAGTAAAATGTGTTAAAATTAGGGAAATATATTTCACTTGAATGGTAAGTCACTCATGCACCCTTGTGCGCCCACATAGTTTCAGAAATTGTATTTAAGAAGTATTTGACCGTAAAAAATGTTTATTTCGCGTATCGAAAATTTTTGCCTGAAAGAGAAGTTGATTTCCTCTGTCTGCATTTTTCTCCTTCCACGCATCAATCTCTGCAAGTAGTCGGAGTCATTCATTGGAAGATTTACGGTCGTCGTTGCGGATTTGCCCTCAAGACTTTCTTCTGTGCCGTGACCATTTCACTTTATTTTCTGTAACTTCAATCGGCCGGGGTCGTGTGAGCGAGAACTACTGCCGAAAATAATCGTCACATAATCACCCAACTTCAATTTACCTTACTACAATCGTTGTTCGATTGTAACTCGGCTCTGGACTGTTGTACAACAATCGTTATTCTGTAGTTACTAGACTCCAACCTACTGAAAATAGTCGTTTTCCGTTAGGAACTTGACTCTGAAGTGGCGTAAAACTGCCGACGATATCAAGATGCGTTCGAACTTTGCTGAGAGCCACCTAATATTTGGAGAGGAGTTGTTTTACCACCTTAGTTTGAGACAGAACTTGGACTCCATAAAGCAATTATGCACGTGAAGTTCGGATTCAGTTATGCTGAGCTGAATGAGTGACGTGCAATTCCATCTATATTTTCCACAAGCCTCGGATGAAAATTATGCTCACAAAAGCGTTGCTTTCAACGAATTCCTTACTGAAATACTTATGAATTCAGTGGCTAGTATGATAATGCTCCCTGAATATATGTGCAATGAATTACACCTCAGAACAAAAATCATCTCCTAGCCGATGTATTTGAAAAGTGAAGGGAGAACTTAAAAACAGAGTACAGTATGTTTATGTCTCTGAACAAAATTCGTTGTAGTCGTTTCTGTAGCTGTTCCTTTTCTATGAAATCAGAAGATAAGACTCTACAAAATGTACTACAGCTCATATCTAAAGGGGTAAAGCGTCATAAGTGAATAAAATGTACATTATGAAATAAAATTTAAAATCACCACCACAGGAATGTTAAAATTTTTAAAATAATGTAACACTTGTAGGGATAGACAGATCAACCAATTCTAATGCGTGGATCTGACTTTATTTAAGTAGGTATTTAGAGTTTTTCATGAAAAGGAAGGCACTGCAAATCTCAAAACTTTCGGGCTTTAAATTTGATGGAAGGAAGATGCGAGCCTTAATGAAGAAAGCTTCGATGAAAGTTTCTCGGCATTATCCAAGGTTGGAATCGTTTGTTTATAAATGGATCAAAGTTATAAAAAATACGGATGTATTCTCAAAGATACGTTTCATTGCAGATATCAATGAAATTCCTAACAGTTAATGAAAAAAAGAGCCTGACTGTTAAATTTTAGTGGTTTTGTTGATCAAAACATATTTCGAATTAGGAAAGTTTCACGCATGTAAAATTCCCAATGGTTTTGCTCACTCGACTGTGGTTGAATGTTTATAAACGAGTTATTTTGTTATAATCATTTCAAATTACAGTGTTTCTATGTCTGTGAATATTTGTATGCTGGAGAAGTTAATCGGTGCATATTATGAACAGGTGTTCTTTCATCGCTTCATCCTCATCAATGCTATCGATTTTCAGTACTGTCGAAAACTATATTCAAACATTGTTTGCTTTGGTCGATATCCAAACAATATCTTGATACGACGGCTGATTTACATAAAGCAAGCAAACTTATATTCATTTTAGTTCGTCATAATTGCCAGACGTTTAGAAAAATGGCATCTTGCTGACTGGTTACTCAATGTTGATGCGTTAGAATTTATTACTTCAAGAAAATATTTAATCTCCTCATGGCTTCTAACTTTTGCTCCTCCGTCGGTTGAAGAAGCTGAGCCAGACAATTGCTCTTTTCTCCAGCATATCAGATCGAGCTTTCCGTCGTATATAACACTGATCCCACTGCTTTTCTGACTTCCATTTGTAAGACCAAAGTTGTGATAACTATACGAGTACATTCCTAGAACTTTATTTTCGTGCTGAAAATCTGTTCAGGTTCCGATAGGTTGTATGTATACAGAGGCCTTTATTTTTAGATGTCAGTCGGGTATTCTCAGGTGCAGCAAACGGTGAAGTGTGAGACTGTAAGAAATAGAGATGACGCGACGACAGTAAATGTTTGAAACTTCAAGACTGTGACGGGGCTTGTCGAGCGCCTAGCTGTTGTGCAGTGCAGATGAGGAGAGAGGATAGCCACAGTGACGCAACAAGGGTAAACTGCTTGGAGTTTTTGAGTTCCGCAGCATACGATCAGGAGAATTAGTATCGACAATTTTCAACCAATAAATCTTGACACAACCTTTTACCTGTTTCAAGCTATTTAGATGAATAACCGTTTTATTAGAACATTTTTACAGAATTACCTAAATTTTTGTAGCATCTGTTTTATTTAAACTCAAAATGCCCTTGTTAAGATTGTGTGAAATCTAATAGAGAATATAAAATCTTATGCCAAAATAAATTCGATAGCTTCGTCGTTAAATGTTGACTACATTTCAAATGGCAAGCATAGTTGATGTACTCGAAATACTCATTACCATTCAACATGAGCGAGTTTTTCATGCCAACTTTTTTAGCCTCTCAAAAATTTAATCTCACGCCCTGCACAATTCATGAATTCAAAATTTAGTTCATCAGTTTAAGGGAATACAAATCAGTATTGTGTAAAATCTTACCTACGAAATGTTAAACCTGTGTGAGCAGGCGTCCAATACAAAAAAATTAATCTGAAAAGTATGGCTTTGCAATAGAATATTCTCTTGTTTAATTGGTTATTCCGTCGATGAACCAAAAGGTTACGCCATCGCAAACCTTATAATTGGATAGCGTCTTTTATGACTGCGCAATTTACTCTAGCGTATATACGAAATCAATGGCATTAGTTTATTGTAGACTGCTAAAATAACATTCACCAGACACATAAGTTAATTATTGAGCTCTGATAGGGTTTAAATTTGATGCGTAAAATTTCCAAGTGTTTGAATTCTGGGACGTAAAGAAATTGATGTTGAATGTGCTGTGGTAGGGGTGTGTTATTGGGACTAGGGGAGGGGACCATGTGAGGGATGCTGGGAGCCGTGAAGTGGTCCTGACTCGCACTTTAAATTAAGAGGAGAAATTAAGAAAATAGTGAGTGAATGGCCACAGCTTGAGCTCGAGTGGCACTCGACACTCCGACGGCGCCTGGAAAAATGTCATACCTGGCGAAATAACTTCAATATTTTATCCTCAACGCTTTGAATATATTCATTCACTGCTCTATTTTCATTAGTGAATAAACAAATATGTTCACCTTTGGCTGGCCATGATACAAGTTCTACAGGAGAGGGTATGGTGGTCAACATGATCCAGGTTATGTCCAGTATTTGTATGTTGAGCTATAAATTTCATAACTGCAGCAGGCAAGGGAAAAGCGAACATCTGTGTTTAGTGTACTGAGTTTGACAGCGATAGCAAGGTGGGAGGTCAGAGGCGTAATGGGAGAAATAGGTCATACCGGCTAGCGGAGACTTGGCATGACAAAGTTAGAGGGACTAATAAGTTGTTCAGTTTTGGTTTTGATTGTCACATCTAGTTCATTGTTAAATGGCGTATGCGTTAATTCCTTTGTTTATTATACTTCATTGAAACTTCACGAAACTTCAAGACATCCCAGGCTATGAACTTCTTTCCCGTTAAAATTGCTGCAGCTTGGAACCAGCTGCCCAAAACATTGTTTCTGCTGGCACTGTGTATACATTCAAAAATCGTCTCGATAAATACTAGATTACGAACCCTCCAGTATTATAACGTACTGATTCTATGTCCCTAACTCCCAGAGCCAGTGCATGATTGAGATAAATGCGCGTGACTGAAATCCCTGTGCGTGAGTGAAGTGCGTGTACGTGACTGAATTGACTTACGGGATTAAGATGTACGTGCATGATTGATGCTTTTACTTTCGACGGCATGGGACTTGGGTATCAACCCAAGAATGGGTCAAACGGCTCGTTTGTATTGCCTTATTCTGTTCTACTCATTGTGTTTTATTATGATTGCTCATAGTATATAGTTGTGTTTATAAGCTCAAACAATTGCTGTATGATGGCAGACGACAAAATACAGCTAAAAACAAAGAATTTAAGGTACTTCAGGAATATTTTATTTTCATATTATTAAAATTAGTTCTTAAAAGAAACGATCAATTTCAATAGGCATTCTAAACAAGCTTTTGACAAATTAGTGGGAAAACCCTGGAATTTATTCTCTTTTGCAATAAAATAACTATAAAAATGTCAGTGCATGCAGTTTTCTACCGGTGATGGCATCAGCTGGTGCAGAATGTCAGAAAATGACAGTGCTTTGCACACAACTTGACTGTGATTTAATGTGCTAGGAGTGAAGCAGCTCCCCCTGCATTATACGTTACGTGTACGTACAAATTAGAGGGTTTGCAGATTTAGTTCTGTAGTACGACAGGCGAGGACGAATACTTTGGGAAAGGAAAAGATGTTTTTAGGTCTTTCATTGATCTCGAGTAATTCGTTCGCAGACGTCGCGTTTCTACATCGTAGGGAGACGAAATCTGTTTCCAGGGAAATCATTTTGCATAAAAGCCGCTTGTGAAGGTAAATTAATTAGGGAGCTCGTTTTATTTCTGGTGCAAATGGTGAGCTCTCGCTTGTATATAAATGGTTTATTTCTGCGATCGCTGGAGACAGGAAACGAGTGCGTTGGGGTGTAAGAAGTGATTGTGTTAGTTCCATGAAACTCTTAAACTCACTAACTGTTTCCTGGTGTTTTAGCACTGGAGGCTGATTACGAGGAAAAAACAGAAATCAGCACTAAATTGTATTTTGTGACTGAATTTCAGAGTTAATGTTACAGAAGAAAATGGTGAGTCCGTGTTGCAAGTAAGGGGACTTTACTTGAACTTTAGAGCGCTGAAAAACTTCCGCAATCTTTGAAAACATCGAATCGCTCTTCCGATAACAATGAGAGCTAGTCCCAAGGATATGCAAATATTCTCACGAGCCGTTCTGAATAGTAATATTCGTAATATATTGGAAGGACGGTGCCCCGTGTGACAGACAGAACGCGTGGTGCCGCTACCTCGTGTGACAGACAGAACGCGTGGTGCCGGTGCTCCGTGTGACAGACAGAACGCGTGGTACCGGTGTTCCGTGTGACAGACACAACGCGTGGTACCGGTGCTCCGTGTGACAGACAGAACGCGTGGTGCCGATGCTCTGTGTGACAGACACAACGCGTGGTGCCGGTGCTCCGTGTGACAGACAGAACGCGTGGTGCCGATGCTCTGTGTGACAGACAGTACGCGTGGTGCCGGTGCCCCGTGTGACAAATAGGACGCGTAGTGCCGGTGCCACGTGTGACAGACAGGATGCATGGTGCCGGTGTTACGTGTGACAGACATGACGCATGGGCGCTGAGGTGACACCATCAAGCTTTTTTATTATCCCAGGCCGGGTCTCATGAGCCGCTGTGCGTCTATATTATTCATCCTCTTCAGTGATATGGAGATCAGTGATATCAAGCAAATATGCGCTATGCAAACTATAGATACTATAAGCAATGTCATTTATTCTCGATAGAAAAGGAATACACACCAGGCTGTGCACGAGAGATAAATGTAACAGAAACGAATTGGTTGCCCGACGTATCAAGTAGTAGCTTCAAGAAATATCTATTTGGATGAAGGAAATTTGGCAGTAATTTTTTGACGAATCACCTATATGTATATGCATATACGATTTATCAGTTAAACAGACATTAGTTTTACTGCTGAAAATAGCATAGTATATTAATTTTTCCACTGTGTTTTTTATTATTGAATATGAAGGCAGAAGCGAAATAGCCCTGCACAATCTCACAAGCGCTCCCTCAACTCACAGTAATATGTATGTACCTGTAGAACGCAAATGAACACCTGAACAACCCCACCGGCACATGTGCGTCTCCACCAGTGGTTGTTTGATCCTATCAAATTATGCACCAACCCATCAACACCTTGACACGCATACCTTCACTTGCATCACCCCATCAACACCCTGACACGCATACCTTCACTTGCATCACCCCATCAACACCTTGACACGCATACCTTCACTTGTATCACCCCATCAACACCTTGACACGCACACTCACACAATACCCCATCAACTCCTGTATCCCAAGGACGAAGGGAGTAATAATCGAAAGTGCTATGAAGATGCAGACAAAAACTCAATTGAAATAACAATTCTGCATTCATCATCGTCGTAAATATTGTCGCACTCGCATCAATATTAGATCTGTTTGGCGTAGTATTCTCATCCTTCGGGCGTGACAATCATTCCTTACCGAATAATCGAATAGAATCGTTTGTATAAAACTCAGTCGCATTGCACGTCGATATTCATCTGAATTTCTAGATTACTGAGCTTGCCTTAACAGTGGTGTTGACCTGCGTGAGCACGTAATGGAAAATCCTAGGAAAATGTTGTTTGAGGTGGAAGGTACTTCAGTGAAGTTGACATTATTTTCATAATAATGACAGCAAGAATGTGAAAGGTAGTAAGAAGCAGTACTTCTCCATGTAAATTGCTCAATTCTGTGTTCAGTGTCACTAACACAATAATTGCAATCAAGCTTTGAGAACCGAGTCAAAATTACTGGTGACCGTAACTCGTGATGGTTTGTGATGCCCACCTCTTCTATGTCTATTTTAACCTTTCAATTTTCTGCCGATACAATTTTATGCAACCATTGAAATTTTTGATACTTGGCACTTCTAAGTATTTTTAATTACGTAATATGAATGGACACATATCAGTCAATATTGATAGTTATAACTTGTTTGATTGTTGAAACACACGTTAAACAGGCAGATTGTTATTGATGAGAATTTTGGTTAACCTCATGATCATAAGGCTTGGTGTTTCTGGTTCGTCACGATTGCAAAAGTAAAGTAACGCATTATATTGAGCGTATATCTCACAGGGAAGACACTTCTTGGAATATCATTTACGGTTTCATTAGTGATAAACTTAACCTAACATTTAATCGAGGACTCAATTGTTTTCAATTTTTTACAACTAATTTAAATTTTTTCGGACTCTTTGTGAACATTGTTGTTCATCGCTCTACATAAATGTAAAAAATTACAAGCATTTGAGCCACTTGATGCTAAGCACACGCTGCGGACCTGACGCAAATCTACGAAGAATTGATAATTTATTTTAATAGATACTCGTATTTCTCAAATCACCTTCTTTCCTCTTAACTCTTCATTGTGAGTAACTGTACTACAGTTCCGCTCAGTACGATACAAATATTTTCTCTCGCCTGATACTCTTCATTCAAACTGCAGCTTTGGTGTCTACAACCCAAAGACAGAATTACGCCTGTGTTCCATCCAACTCGCCTCATGGGCTAACTTAACAAGCTACTCTTTCACTGTCTTTAAAATTCAAATTGTTTATTGTTTTATTTTTACCTACCAATTTTGTTCGTCAGCTGTTCCATGTGTCTGGTGACTGCATTACAAGTCTTTTTATTGTATACTGAATACACAAACTTATGTTTCATATCATCTGTTCGAAAACGCATCTTATGAAATATTTTCATGGTTTTGGGCCAGTGACTCTTTTATGTTAGAATCTGCTCGTATCCTGTTGCTAATAATTATAACACATTTTCAACTCTAGGTAGGCGTAACAGCTCTAGCGTAGTTTTTTTTTTCTTTTTTCTTTTGTATTGCTCCTGTTACTACCGTTGTTATGCGCCTGTTTGTTCTATATTACTATATTGCTCCTGTTGCTACCGTTGCTATGCGCCTGTTGTTTGTTTTATATTTCTTCTGTTGCTGCCGTTGCTATGCACCTGTTGTTTGTTTTATATTTCTTCTGTTGCTGCCGTTGCTAAGCGCCTATTGCAGCTGCGGCTCAGAACTGCAGTCTATTTAAACCGTCAGCAAGTCCTCTCAGTAGACTGCAGGGTTGCTTGAATTGTTACGTTCGTAACAAAAGTGTTACTTTTTGCTTACAGATCTTCATGTGGTTACTTCTGTACGACTTTTAACAGAAGTTGTTACTATTTCAACATTTAAAGTTAGTTTCCGCAGTAACTAATGTTTGGGTCAATGAAATTTTAGAGAATCGTTTTAAACGCATGCGCAAAGTCTGTATTCGAAACACGTTATATACTGCAGCATCCCACCGCTGTGTAGTTCGAGAGTAGCTGGGCCAGCGACAAGTAACAGCATAAACTTGATTAGTTTTAGACGATTGCGAAAAAATTACGATCTGAAAAAGAGCTTAAGTACTTATCGATAAAGATCTTAAACCTTTATGAACCACTAATGAAGCAAATTTTTGGCCAGTTTTTGTTAAATGATACATATCAGGCAATTAATCAAGATAACGTTAATATAGAGAGAATACACACTATCATTCTCCTTCCGTTGAAGTTTCGTAATAACATATTTAAAAAAATAGACAATTAAACACCGAACGAGGGGAAATCACTTCAGAAGATACGTATCGCATTAGTGAAAAAGAACCAGCGAAATTTTGGGAGATGATTCGATCGAAACAGGCGGTGATGGTTTTCGTAATTCATCACTGTTCGAACTTTTTTGTGCATGTTTCTCATTTGTATGCATGTTTTTTTTGCTAGATATTATAGGAAAAAACAAATTGCAGTAGAAATGTGTTACCTGTCTTTATTACCCTCTTTTGTATTCAAAATTGCATTTTGCTGACACTCGCTGTACACACTGGGAGCCCTCCCAGCAATTACGTTCATAACAAAAGAGAATTTTTACATCAACACTGAAAAAGAAACTCCTTTCTGAATGGTTAATATTCATTTTTTATCATTCTATCTATATATGTAAAGAAAATAAACTTAGTAACAGAACATGATTTTTGTATGTGTTAAAATATAGTGAAATAATACAAAAAAGTACATATGCTTGATTAATGTTCTGTTAATATTATATTATGTAAGTTCTCCTGCAAATTTTTTTTCACATTTGGCATGATGTACAAGTAATATGTTCAACAAGCGCATAATATGAGTTTAGGATCACGTTTCAAAACGCTTAAAGGAGTATTAATATGAAAAATAGTGCAATTTTTTGGTAATTTTGGAATTTTTTTACGTTTTCATCGAATTTGTTACGTTTTGAGCTTGGCAGTTGTTACTATTCACGAAAACTTGGCAACCCTGGTAGACTGGCCCCAGCGCCTTTGATGTCACGGTCGAGTGTGTAATATTTGAACGTGTTAGCGCGTCGCGAGTCTAATAAATTAAGAATAACCGTCTAAACAAATATTAAAAGTTTACCTCCTGTGTATGCCCTAATATCACGATAAATATTTCAAGGTCTTCATTTTCTTTCGTGCATTCTAGACCATCTACTCATATTTGGGAATATTTTGTACCCTTATTTAACAAGCATTAAATAAAGCACTCATTTCTGACTCACATTCCTACGCATGTTTACCTCTTGGGTATGAAGATACAGAGCCAAGCAATGGATCATTTCATTAACAAAGCGAGTATATGTGAATAATTATTGGGCTGCATTTATTTCATTTGATCTCTGTGGACGTAAGATATTCTAATTTTTTAAAGCTTTAATCATCACTCTCTTCTTCTGTAACTGGCTTATAGTTTCTCTATACCCCCAAAAAACTATCTTAGCTCGAAGTAAGTAAATCATTTTGTATTGGCTTATGCAGCACATAGCGAAGAGAAAGAGAAAGTAACCCTCATTAATATAATAAACTCAATACAGAATAACCCACTTATTAATTGATGTAAAAATTTTGTCACTGTTGGATGACGAATACGTGAAAAAATGAACAAAATCTGGTTTCAAAAACGTTTTTATGTATGTAATTAGTCTTATTTTCAATTTTAAAAGGACTTCTATACACTCAAAAAATGGTCGACTGTTCTACTGAGTATCTCTTGTGTATGTATCTCTTATATATAATACATTCATGAAAAATGCACCGAATGTGGGAAAGCATCTCGCCCATGCATAGAAATTAGCAGTTACTTTAAATCATCTTTGAGATAAATGTGTTTCGTGCAGTTGTGCCATTCATGAGGTATTGGAGTCTGGAGCACCCTGCAGCCTACGGTTGGCTGGTGAGTTCCTGAGAAGTTTCTTAAGTTCAGACTTGCCGTCCCGATGTAATATACACGTTGTGTTCATAAGTATGTATATACACACTAGACACTGTTTCCTTAAGGCTGGGAGATTTCCTCTATTCTTCTCCTCAAGGTGGTTTGATCGTTGTATATGTATACAGTCTCATACAGTGATAAATACTGTGAATGCTAGATATATCCATGTATCAAAAAGTTTGAGAAATTGTACTTTTTGCGCACTCGTTACTTCTATTTTTCTCACCAACTTTAACTGAGCAGAGGATATTATCGCCATAGTTATTTTAAGAATGTTTTTTTTATTTCTGTTAATTACGATTGTGTCATATAATGTGGATTTGATGGTCTTATTTGACGTCTTATCATCCAAGTATGATTATTCTCTTTTAATCGTCTGTTTAATTCTCTATGCTACTTCTTGGTCGTAATGAAATTTTGTGCTCCGCTTCAAGAAATTCTGCCGTGTGAATAATTTGCACTTTGATCAGGAGCGCAGCTCTGAATATAAAATCGACTTCAATAGTATCTTATTGCCATAAAATGCAATGTTATTTTATCGGAGAAAATAATTTTTTATATGAAACTATTATCCGTTATTTAGTGTTCAATTGAACAATGTTTAAAATCTTTTTCAAACCTGGAATTTGTTATATAACTTACATAATTTTCAAAATAAACTTTTCGATCTTACCGGTCCACAGAACTGAAACTGTTATCTCTTTCCAATGTTCTTTTGAAGTAAAATAAACTAAAACAAAATAATAGTGTTTGATGTAAGAAGATACGCAGGTATACTGTGCTTCTTAATGTAGTGATACGAGCTTCCAGCACTTGCCTTACCGTCCAGCAACTGCGCTGGCCGACGTAGCGTACACAAGTGTGCGAGTAATCAAGTTTCTTTGAGTTATCGGACACCGTCGAGCTGCAACACTGAGCAGCTCCTTTCTTTTCCCTCACAACATCAAGCCATGAACGCTCAGTGACAAGCTACCCTCTTGCACGGTCGTGAATAAACTCATTCTTAACCGACGAAGCGCTAGTCGCAAGTTCGAATCTTCTGACTGAAAAACTCTGCTCTGCTCTTGCTGACGAGAATTTCCAGCGCCAAGAGTCCCTAAGAGCTCTAGAACAATTGTCTCGAAAGACCGAAGCAGAACTTTCTTCGTTATCTTGAATTTATTATTCCACTACAAAATTTTAGTGCATTAGTATTTGAACAGCAATCTATTTCATCGTGCACTTACAACGGTGGCTTCATTGTTTTTGTGTATGAAAACTCAGAGCTGCGAACTCTTATGTAGTTTAAACTTGCTGCATGTTGCGTTAGCAATGATAATGTTTACGTCATCAATTGATTGATGTACGCCCACGGCTAAATTTTGGTCATTCATGAACGATTGTCTGCTGTTAACAAGCTGTGATGTGGTACTGTGCCGTCTGGCTTAGGGATAATTAGGATACAATTTAACCTTACTGGCACTGTGACTAGAGCGTAATATTCTCTGAAATATTCTATCCGTGAAGAACGTACATCATCCTCTTCTCCATCCAAAATTTTTTTGCTGTACCTTCACTACCGTCCTAAATAAAAGAGCTGTGTTCGTGCATCCACACCGCAACAACCTGGCCTCCTCAGGCTCTCTTTTCATGAATTAAATATTTTCTGAATGAGAACGCAGACATGAACACAGTCAAATGAGTGCTGTCGGTATGATGTAAATTGAAGAAATTTTTAGATGCCCCTTGTTCCGTTCTATATGTTGATAATAATTAGTTTACCGTTTTTTATACAGCTACTAATCACGTTAAGTTGTTATTCGAGAGATTTTGCATGCCTCCCCTTTTCGAGAAGGCAGGGCGGCGAGGGTGGCGAGGGTTACGCATATTTTAAGTCACTTGAGACACAAAGAGCGAGAAATGAAATTTTTCTTATGATCTGAGCAACGTGCTGTGACCTCTGCAGCTGATAGAGGAGGAAGAAAAGGAACTCCAATGCGCAACGTACGCACTTCATAGCGTACACATCACATCACTGCCCTTTGACACCTTCTTCGGAGAATTTTAATTTTCCCGAGGTCGTCGGCTGCTCTTTTGAAACAATTTTTTCCCAGAATATGAAATGTAGACTCATGGGCATGTCTGCAAGAGAATTGGTGATGTGATTATTTCCTTCGACACATAGTTTGTCCTGTACAGCTGAGAAGTTCTGAAGAAGCGCCCTCTTTGTGTCTCGTCTCCAGCTCTAGGTAATGTAAAAAATTCATTTTGAAATGATTGAGTACGAAGAAATCACCTTATAGGCTGGTGTTAAGCACTCCCAACTCTGCATCTGGAAATCGGCGGAGCAGCTGGTGTCAAATAGACATTCCTTCTGATTTTTCTAGTAGGAGAACAACTCTCATATCTGCGCAACTCAACTAAACAACGATAGTATGACCAGTGACACTGGTGACAATGCCAGTGGTTTGCAAGTGTCTTTAATTGTGAACAGTGACACTGGGAGTGTCTGTTAATACAGTTAATACTATCATATTTTCAATTTCTACGTGCACGAAATGAAATGTTTCTGACACAGCCCAACTCAATAAACCTATACTAGTACATTGCTCAAATCTTTGTAAAAAATCGACACAGACAGCATGTTCCATAGAACCATAGAATTTTTCCTATTTAGCGTCCAGGCCAGCATGATGGTGCTTGCAACACTTCAGTGTTCAACGCAGGAACATATGTCGTGTCACCACCCAACACCACAACATTGTGACTCCAGTTACGACGACCAGCTCGTATTTCTGTTTTTTACTGTCACTTTAGAAGCGAGAGTGATGCTCACTTGCCAATTTTTTGACAACTCTCACTTTGTTCCTGTCACATGCAGCTCGCTGAAAAATTGGGTGTGTCGTAATACAATTTAAAAGTCAAATTCCCGCTACCAATTCATTCAAAAGTAGAATGCTGCTTCAAGAATAACTTTAACCTGACTTTGGAGAAGCCTACATTGTATTTTTTGCAAACAAATTGGAATCTGAACATCAATAGCTTGTCATTCATGGGAAAATTGAAAATAATCTCGACCCTATACCAGGCTTGTATTGCTCAAGATAATTTATGCTGAACAGGAAGAAAAAGTATGAGTTTTATGTTTCTAAACTGTGAGATCTAAGGGAGTAGAAGTTGGTAAATCCAATCGCCTCACAAATCAAGCACAGTCTCCAACTATAAATTATTGTAAAATTCATGATAATTCGAGTTTTTGGTCATTTAATTGTAACTCCTGGCGTGAAGTTTCGATTTCTAGATTCTTGTTTGTAGTTTTACGTTAGGGTTTATTTCTCGTTTTTTGTGATGAAGTCATTGTAGGAAGTTGGCAATGGAGATGCTGTATCAGCGAAGCAACGAGCGGCTAGGTTCTCTTTTCCTTGTATTCCATAAGGCATGAATAGCAGAAGTTTTCACACGAGCTGTGCCTGTTATACATAGTTATTCGGCAGGATCTAATATGGGCAGAATTTTGCGGGCCAAAAATACAGGCATAGTGAAGTAGATGTAAGAATCCGTGCTCCTCACGACAACTTATTGTTTCTTTCTCATGAATTCAGTTTGATCTCTTCATCAGTTTCATCAAGCGAAGGTGCATTGTCAGCGCCCGCCTGAGGCGTCTTTAAGACGCTGTGTTTGAGAGCCGCAAGTTTTCGTGGAAATGAATCAATTTTCCAGTAAGATAACCGTACATATACGTGTTGCACAATTGCAGAAAATATGAAGATAATGCTAATAAAGTTTGTAGGATGTGTGTTTACAGAAGTGCACGTAAATAGTGGAAGAAGATTTGGAAGTGAATAAGCTATCACAATCTGACCCCTAAGACTTGTAATTATATCTAACGCGTGACAAGGACGAACTTACGTACATACATCAGTGCATTTTACACAAAATTGGATGGCATTCACGTTCAGCAGACTGAGATCGATTCATCATTGTTAATGAGTGTGCTGAGCGATTGATGAATTTTTTGAGACACTGAAAATGTGTTTTAAAGTCGATTTTATGTATAATACCGAGATGAAAAAATTACCTTGTAACATTTACTGACCCCACACGGAGAAATTAACTTCTCGGAGACACTTATTCCATGTAGAATTTCAGACAAGACACCTTAAGCTTTTAAATACGGTAAAGGTAATACTTGCATAACATATACAAGTTCGAGGCAAGACTTACTCCGTCTTATTTATGGTATAGTAATTGAACAGTCGTCTTAGAGACCTTTAATAGAGATTATATGAGATCTCATAGTGCTTGCTGCCCCAATTACTCCGTGAAACCGTCTTCCTGGAGCGCCTTCATCAGGCGAGCTCTGCATCAGACAAAGCTGACTGGTGTCGACGGTATTGTAGACGCCTAAAGTGAGCTCATGAATTTCTTTGAAGCTGTGAAACTCCAAGTGAGGTCATGAAGTCATTCACTGTGTACATACGTAATTGTCAAAAAAGTTTATAGATGGTATGTTCCTTCCCTACGGTTTAAAGATCATTTGAAATTTTACAGATTTGTATGAGGTTCGTGATTTCCTCTACTTTAAAACGGCCATGAGCTTCCAAATAAATTCAGAGCGTGCGAATAAACCATGCATCGTAACAGGTACTATGAACCCTCATAAGCTTCTTGAATCTCAGAAACCTTTGACACCTTTTGATGAATTGACTATTCAATGCATCATGCACATCATCAGAAGTAAGAACAACCAACAAATGTGCTTTTACTACTCTTCTAGTTAAACTTCATTCAGGCTAAATGATCAGCTAGGCTTCGATACTGCATGTATCTTTCAGAACACTTTTAAAATGATACCTTCTGTTAACACGTTAAGTGCGATACGACCCACCGGTGGGTCGCTCAGGTTAGGTTCTGTAATTTTTTCAAAGCTTTCTAGTGACTGTGTGTACAAAGTAAAGATTTGCACCGGCTAGACAATCGCACTCAACGTGTTAAAAGGTCTTTTAGTGTACAGTAAGCCTCCAGAGCATGTTTTAGGTCACATACATTTATAAACTCGTGAGTATTGTAGAATCAGAGAATTTGCACATGCATTTCACCAGCGATTGTGATTCACTAGAAAGTCAAAAAATTTCTACCTCCATATGTAAGATTTTAAAAACCCTGATTGTGGTAAATTTTACAATCACGTACCATTTGTGACAGATATACTTTGTTTAGTATCACAAATGTCCACGACTAGCTAGTTTAACAAAATTGTACTGTTACTGTTGTCAAGATTATCATCACAAGATTTTGCGTAACTTATTTACGAGTTGATATTTTGTTGTCACTGCTTTTTGTTGACCCACACTTTCTGTTAGAACAATGAACTGTTTCTATTGTTCACGAGAGAAATGTCTTGCGAAAAATCGAGACTCAAACGAGAAAAAGAGAGAAATATAGAGAGATTTACAGTCATTCGCCTTTTGTTTTGAACTAAAATCTCTATGAGCTCACTTCCACAGTCTTTCTCATTTAATGAAAGTGAAAGGTCAACCAATTGTCGTGGAAGGAACTCTAAAGACTACACACTTCGAATTTTCCTGGCCCTATAATTTGCCTTCATTGTGCGTGCTGATGAAATTGTGCGTGCTGATGAAATTGTGCGTGATGCTCTTTCAGTTTAAGACTGATGGAAATCGTCTTAATCTAGAAATTCTGTATATGATCGTAGTTTATGGTGGATTAATGCCCTCCTAACCGGATAGCATAGTACAGATGTTCCTACAAACAATACCTGCACGGCATTAACATATCATATTTCACTGAAGTATACGAAGAATGAATGCAAGTGCGAGTCGCAAGTTACAGTAATTTTCTGGCGTATTCAGATGGGCTTCAATTTTGATTGACAGTACTGGAACTCACATTAAGCCTCAGTTCTTGAACATTTCATAGACAAGAAGCCTCGTCTAGGAACAAGTTTGGATTTTATAAATTTTCAATAACGCAATTGTCCGTACTTCACAAAGTGAGGCTAAAGTTTGCACTTTAATAAAATCAACTCGCCAAATTGTAATTCTATATTACTGCAAATTTGTGTACATGCCTGAGCAATAAATCATTGAAGTCTGCGTAGGCCTTTTAATAATAAGTAAAATTTTATTGTAAGTGTTCACTTACTCTTCATAGTTTTCCACTCTGTCTTAATAATTCTGTGTATGTTATACATTCCAAAAGTGCATAAGTTCTCATAATACAATAGCTCCTTATTGGCGATACAAAGTACCTATCCAAATCGATGTTAAATAATTCTGCATTTTTAAAATCAAACGTAACAGAGATTACTCTGGTCTGGGAATTTTTTCGCGCTCTGGGTTCATGTAGCTGAGATCGGGCAAGAGCTTTTGATGAACCGGCCCTTGACGCTGACATCTTCCTTCTTTTTTTGTTGTTCTGCTTCTCCTGCTGTTCTCGGTGCCAGCGACTGATTGCTCCTATTGAATGGTCGGAGAAGACACGGCATGGCCTACAATTCTGATTTGCAGCTCTACTCTGGAATTTTACCGTCTTTTTTTGATCACCTGCTTTTATTTCGATATTGAAAAGTAAAAATATTGTGAAAAAAAGGAAGCTTAAAGTTGTATTCACAATGTTTCCTTCCTTCGTGATATTTCAAATTACTTGGAATCCATCCTTATGAATTGCATGTTCTATTGTACAGAATAGGAAGTAATCATTTATGTTTGTTAAGGAAAATTGCCATAATTTCTGTCACTTATCTAGAGGGTAAATGTAACAAAATTTACCAAATTCTTCCTCTCCACTACATATTACCGCAGTGGGCGCCGTATTCAAATGGCTCGGGAAATGCCAACGAAGGTCAGGGGAAATAGTCGACTGTAGAGGTTGATACACGTGAGCCCAAAAAGGAACATATGGCCCTACGCGAATAAGGACAAATCGAATACTGTAGCCAAGTGAAACATGATAGTTTCGTGCTACGAACATTCAACTGCATTGATCGGAGAATCATAAGCGTATGTAGACCATTTCACTGAAATATCAATAGAATTAGTACTATATACTGCAAAAAGAGAAACCTCTTTAAACGGATTTAAGTTACTAAAATTCTGTACAGTTTTTGAAATCTGAAGTTCTGTTACAGTTTTGAAGTATAAATTCTTGGGAAAAGTTCGCGGAAAACTGGGAAAAATCGTTACGTATGGTTCATTATTCTCACGCAAATGAAACAATATTAAAAAAGGCCAGTACAAATGTGACGTTTATAAAGAGAGAATATACAGATAATTTAGTCAGATTTTTTATACCAACGTTAGAAAAATATACAAAATATGGGCAGCAAGGGATGGCACGTATCATCATGATTGCCTGTGAAAGGCAGATACCTTCAAATTGAATCGAGATTGTTTCTCAAATTTGTCCTTTGCTGGAAGTCAGAAGCTTGCTGCCTCAAAGTCCCATGGCTGCCAATAAAACTCCCGCCTCTGATAAACGAGACAGACCAGCATCCCTCCCATATATTACCCTCGTTTTCTGATCTGCTCCGGAGAAAATTGAATTTCGAAGAAAATGTTTCCTACTTGTTAAAGGGTATACCCTTTCAATCTGTGGAGCTGGGCAAGCAAATTTATCGTGCTCAGATGATAATCGTGTGCTCACAGCTGTCATAGAAGAGCCATGTTCCGGCCTTAGGCATGTTTGTACTCTTTTATCTCAAAAAATATTTTTCAAATGAGTACTCTTTCCCAATTGAAATCAAATGAAATACCTAAACACATTGACAGCCATATATTTTAACTGGTGAATTATTCCTTCCCGATTTGTTTCATTATGAAAAAATCAGGTATTCAATGCCATGTCTACAAAATACATTTCTTATGACGGATCTGAAATTTAGTAAATCCTGTAAATTTTTTAATGTATTACTCGTACAGAGCGCATCGTTTGCGACCATATCAATACAACACAAATTAATCAGAAGTTATTTATAAAAGACTGGCTGATATTTAAATACTTGATTCTGTTGTACAAATTCAAAGAGAAGTGAAGTGGTACGTGAAGCACTCCACCATCCAACTCACCGTCTGTGCATCATTCGACTGGTTGAAGCAGCAGCTCTGTTCCCACTCATGCTCTGTCGCCACTTGAGCCATCACTGCCGCGTCCGCTCGATTTGACTAAGTGTAAAATACTAGAAAATCGCAACATAGCATGTGTTTATGGGGAGATCTTCCTTAATTCCGTACATGCATTTGTTTTATGTGCAGGCTCCATCAAAAAAAATACATACGTACTTCAAGAAAATAAAAACGTATAAACATTAGATTATGAAGTTTTTGAAGACGTTACATTACCGCAAGTTTCCTTTGGCCTCTACAATTGCAGAAAATGTTCAGTGTTGAAAATTTGCTTCTAGAAATTTAGCTGTACCGGAAAACACTATTTTTGCACCGTTGAACCAAGTGTTCAGTAGAACTGCAACACATGGTTTCTCAATTTCTTATTCAAAGGCCACCAATATACTTCATGCGATACACATCTTTTAGGGGCCTTCATATGTAGAATTCTGCGTCTTAATATGAGACTCTCTTATCCTGAACGCTTTCTTTACTTTTTCCTTCTGTTGATTGACGACTAGTTTTTTAGCCATTCTAAATTATTTGACGTTTTGTTAATTTATATTATACGTTGTACTTTTTAGCAATAGCGTTTTTCGTATTGGTCGCATGATACGAGTCGAATACTGCCTAATATGATAATACTAGTTTTCATGATTTCTACTCCACTGCAGGTTATCTTCGATAATTTGCGTGCCAACAGATAAATTTGCAGAGTGATTATTGAGTGTAATTGTTCGAATATTTTTAGATGAATTGCTGCAAAATCACATTGATTTAATTATTGAAAATCGTTTCAAACCACTGGAAATTCCCAATCAAAAATCTACAAGAAAAAATAATTCGTCAACTGGTACTGAACAACATTAGTGTGAAAGTTTTTTACGATAAAATTGAGAAAACTGGTACGTGAGTTGTTTTGATCTTGGTGGACACTGAACATAAGTTTGTGAATTATTCTTTGAATCAAATTCTCTGGTATACTATGAGCTTGTGATATCGCCTTCGTGTCAAGTTGTTAGTGTTATTATTCTGGTTCAGGCCAGCCTACAAAGTGGACTGATGTGTTGTTTTTAAATTAAAGACAAACCTACATCGAAGACTATCGTTTTTTTCTACAAGGATTCTTCAATGAAGTTTCGAAGGTTAAACCAACAATTCCACGAGTAATACCTTCGTTAAACTTATCAACTTATCAAAACTGGTCGCTAACTTGTTACTGGTCAACTAATTGCTTCCAAAATCGTTCGTGTGTAACTCCTAGTTCTTGTCACCTCTCATTGTTAAACTCCTCCAAGTTCACCAGATTCAGAAATCGAACTAGTGTTATTTGAGTGCCTGATTCCTATTTTTCTTTACACTAGAGGACTGTGATAGAATACCGATACTTTCCACCCCCTTGGCGTTTTCATATTTGTGAACTTAGTGGAAAGGAAGTTTGTCTTCTATAATTGGTGATATTTAATATTTTTTGAAAGCTAGAGAATGTATTAGTGTAAACAGTTCAGTGAGACTGGTAAAGTGTGCATAGGAGTGTTAAAGTGAATAGATATTATTGTGTATTTCGTTTTCTTGCATAAACAAAAACTGCATTGGTAACTGCATTTATTCTAATTTCTGACGAACAGCAACCACAGCAAAAACCCGTAATACAATATTAGAAAAACCTACGAATCCGTGTACGGTGCAATTAGGTCGTTGACGTAGCATGCTTGAGCATTGGAATTCTTTCAATGTGGCTCAGGCAGCTCGCCGGCATTAACTAATAGACGTCCAGATCAACTGGAGTGAATGCACCACAACCACAGGTGTATGCACCACTTGCCTAGAATTGCGACGCGTTCATAAGGAGTTGCACGAGTTGGCTGTCACCAGAATCGAACATGGCGTGGTCCTCACTTGCCTGGTGCCTGCCGTGTGGCGCGCTGCCCTGCCCCTTCACTGGAGAGACGGACCCCGCGCAGCAGCCATGAGGGACCATGCTGCGGGCCCTCAGGCGTCGTGCTCACAAGAAGGTACACTGTCTTCAGTTTCCTACAGTACTCTAGCTCTGTTAACTCTGCTACTTAAGCTGGCAAGTCTCTTTCATTTACCTGTATTTGTATTCGTATTCAAGTTTAATATCGTCTGTTATTGTTCTTGGGTTTTTAAAACTGTTACATCATATACATAATAATGTTCTATCTACAATGGGAAATTACCTAAAAATTCGTTTCTTTCGTGTTTGTACAATGTCACCTATTTTATTTTATTTTTACTTAATACTTAAATTAACTTCTACTATTGAACTATTATCGTATTTTTATAAGTTGCAATATTGAAACTAGTTTCTATAATTTATTTATTGTTTTCAGATTAATTGGTATTAACTGAGTTAATTTCAGAGAAGTTACTTCATACTAAATCATTTATAAACTAAATATTTACAGCTGTATAATACAAGAATGACTCCTCAATACATCCATCCAGCTGCAGATTTATGCCGCACTACAGCTGCATGTGCGTACAGGCGCGCCCCTGAGCTGCAGTCCAGCACAGATCTGGTAACCCTTGAGAAAATTATGCGAGAGAAAACGAGGACTCTGTGCAGTTCAGTTGCGTTTCCCCAGTGCCTGCAAACGCGCTGCACTTGAAATCATCCCTCACTTAAGGCCGGAGTCTAGCTCAATATAAATCAGTCGAGCTCGGCTTTAAAAGAGCACGTAAATTTATTGTCCCACTCGAAATGTACTATCACTTTTGGCGGCTTTCTTCATTCATTGAGTGTTCTTATTTTAAATGTGTCTATTACTCATCAGGAAAGCGATATCATTGCATCTCTTCTGTGGAAAAATTTCCCTTTCAATCAAGTCAACTATCAGTATCTCGGAGTTTCCGGCCGTTATGAAAAATATCAGAAATGGATATTTTACTGGTTTTTAACTAATATTCATTTTTCGTGAAGTAGCACATGTCGTGTTATTCCAATTTTATTTCAAAAGTGCACAATATTCTTGAACTTAATTTTCATTGATTTATTTTCAATCAACTCTATTGCAACATGAACCTATGCAGATTTTAAATGAAGGCAGTTTAGAACATCAAGCGTCATATCCCACCAAACGTTTGTGTAAACAACATGTCCTCGCAGTTTTCCTAAGAACAGCAGAGTAGCCGTTAAATTATCTACAAGAAAAAACGTTTTGTTAATTCTCTCCATACGAAGGTTTAGTTGAGATGGTCTTCAGATGAGAGCGTAGTCCTCAGCACTTCTCGTGACTTTGCAGCAGTTGTAAAAAGCTTTCCAGAAATAAGCAGTCTGAAACTCACACATGTTGGTTAATCATTGGACTCTTACATACTTTCTATAATGAGCGACCAGGCACGCACACTGTTGTGCTCGTGACTGATTCAGTGTTAAAATATTCAAAATATTCAAGGGTCTTTATAGAAATGGTGTGTGACAATAAAAATTTATGTATGGAAGGTGTAAACGAGTAGTGATAAGCCTCGGATAAGATTAAACTGTTCTAGTACAGTACGCGGCAACGTAACTTTCTTTTTTAAAATAGTTTTTAAAAAAAAAATGAAGTTTTCAAATTGTACCATTTCATGTCAGAATGTTGCTTATTTGTATTTTTTATAGATATTTCAGGTAGAATACATCGTTAATGTATTTTTAATTAAATTCAGCTTATAATACACACATGGATTTATCGTTGAGAACAGCTATTAGACTTTTTGTCTATTAAATTAATTTTCATAGAATTTACATCCTCCACCATTAAATTCATCCTGTTTTGTAAGCCTCTGCAGATGTGTCAAAACTCATACTCATATTTATGTGTATTTCAATGATTCTTACGATTATTTATGTGCTCCGCTTAATTTTTTGCCATTCAATCGCGACTGCGTACATCTCCTCTCCATTGTAATCGTTCACATAATTTGAGCACAATTCATATTTAATTACGGATTTTGAATACTGATCCAATTGTTTAATCGTTAAAAAACTTGATTTAGTTTAACGCGGAGACTTTGAAAAAATTCATATTTTTTACATACATTTTGTAATCAATTGTAGAACATCCAAGTTGATAAGTGAAGCACCGTAATCTTGTCAAGGGTTTAGTTAGTTAAATACTGGTTGTAAAATCCGTAGATGTATTTGTGACGTAGGTACTTTAATCTTTGTTTCAATATCCGTTGACTTATTCTCGCCATGCTTACAATAATTGTGAAAGTGTTTACGGTGTTTTCTTCGGTAGTAGACACTGGATTATTTTTGCTACTTATCGTTGCATCGGCCCCATTTAGTGATGTTTCAGTGCAAGAACATCCATGTACGCTAGCACTAGCACATCCAGTGTGTCTAATTACAGTATTGATGTAATGAAGTAATGCTCGCTCATCTGACACAAGGTAAGCTCAGCGTTGTTGCAATATTTTTCGTATCGAGGGAAAGAATTCCCCAATGTTTTGCGTTGGATTAAAGTTGCTGCGATACAATAAATTAGCAAAAATACTACGCCTGCATGCCCTAAAAGTTATCAGAATTGAAATCCTCTGGCTGGTTACGATAGACGCAACCTCGATAAGTAGCATTATCATTGAAGTACAGGGTGCGGCAACATAACTTCTTTTTTAAATGCCTTTTGCTCCGAAAAAGGAAGTTAGGTTACTGCACCCTGTATATTCTTCTCTCACCAAGTGTTAGTTCTATTTGGCGTAAGTAAAGGGTCATGCGTAGGTCATGCTTTTAAAGTACATGTATGATGGCACGTTTGAAACCAATTGCCTTCTTGAGCTCTAATTTTTACATGATTTTTTCAATGTATATAATTTCTAAGTATTTTCTGCACTGCTTGAATGATATTCTTGGATAGTTTTAAAAGAATCTGAGAGCCGACCATTCTAAAAGTCGACGAGTTGTTCGTGCGTAGCTCCCACCTAAAACCAATAACTTTTATTTTAATAAGGTTATACTTGCTCACTTCTAAGTCAGCGATTGATTTTAAACATTTTATTAGCAATTGCAACAAATTTTTTGAGTATAAGTGGCAGTGATATGATAAACAAAAATTTTAATTAATACTTTGTTTATAAGCAAACATGTCGAATGAAATTTCTAAGTTTTCCTTTTTGCATTGAAATATTTATGATTTCTTGAATCCTTCTGCGGAACTTCTATTTAAATACTTACGTAGGTTATCATGAGACCCTTTACCGGGCAGCATTTAAATTTGAACATCATCCTGCTTTCTATTTGGTACTGTACTTGTAATTAATACTAATTTTATGAAAATAATTTTAATTTTAATTTTAAGGTATACGTATAAATTACAAAGTTGAGATCCAGTTATACGCTTAAAGTATTATAAAATCAAAATTATTATTGACCTCTTATGCAGTTATAGGTATTTGTTCAGGTAAACTCCCTGTTTATAATATTTTCAAAGATTCATATTAAAATTCACAGTCTGTTCTACCCTTAAGTTATTTGTTATTATAAAGTTATCTGTTCCATGGATCAATATTATTTTGTTGAAACTGATTGTATGACTGCATAAAAAATTATTTTTGACGTTTGTTACTACGATGGTCAGGATGAGTTGAAAAAAGTGCCAAAAATTAATTGCATGAATAGTGTTTACCCTCGTTGTGTTTATAGCCACATTTGAGTGTCAGTTCAGTTTGATTGTTCAGTTAATTTATTAAGTAAAAATTTTTTACTCCTCTTTTTACAGGCCTAACATCTTTGTCAAATAATTGGGCTAAATTTAAGTATTGAAGTATCTTATATTTAAGTTAATCATTTGTGTAATGAGAACAAAAATTCAAAAACACTCAATTTAACATCATAATCTCAGTTGATTTGGCTGACTGTAAAACTACCGTTCAATGTATCCCATAATTCTTATTCGTAGTAAACTTTCAGCGTCAATTTTCGTCTATCAATTAGATTTGAATGTCAAGTTGACGTCTATTCCTTCTAAAAAACTATTTGCAATTCCAGAACTTACTTTAATCCATGTATCGAGGAATTTGGAATTCCAAAATTGACGCAAATTCTCTCAATCAAACAACTCTGAATTTCGAAGTTGACCATAATTCCCACTATCAAGTAACTTTTTTCCGTAGGAGGGGGCTGAGATCATCCGGAGTTTTGCGGACCCAGCTTTGGTGATCCACAGAGAGCTTGCTGGACCTCCGTTCGGCCAGAAGTGTTCTTTTTTGCGTAGCAGTTTGGCAGCAAACACTGACTGCACAGAAATAACTCAGTCTCTTGTTAAGGGAGAGGAAGTCAACTACGAACAGAAACATTCAAACACACTTGTCGAAAGTCGGGTCATCAACTGCACTGCGAGCGAAACCCAAATTGATGCCACTGAAGAAGATTTAGATAACAAGAAAGAAACCCTTCCTTGTGATCTCGTATGTCCTTTTTCTCGTCGCAGTTTTAGTGAAAGCATCGATAACAGAGCAGCAACACAACCTCCTGTCAAAGACGCATGGACCGATGACGGAGGGTGTATATCAAAATCTTCTCTCCGCGAAGGAAGAATTGATGAAGACACTGAAGAAAAAAAGGTTCCTACCAGAAACAAAAGTTTCGTCGATAAGAAAAGAAAAACGAAATCTCAAACTCAAGATTCCTTGGGCTCTCCGGGATCATCTTCTCTTAGTTCTCTTCCCTCCGAATTCAATTGCGAAAAATTCTCTGAATCCATAAAGCAGAGTTCCGTCAAAAAACCTAGAAATTTACGATTTTCTAATAATGAGCGAGAAGTCAGAGAAAATGCTAAAAATAATTGGAAATCTAAACGGGATCGAAATTTAGATGACTTTCGTAGCGGTGATGAGACAAAGCACAGCGATTATGATGGCTCAGACATCCTCAGAAATATAATAGGTGGTCACTTCACTGATCTGAAAGACTGTGATATTCAAGATGTCAGAGCAACTGTGTCAACTGATCTTGATGGAAAAAAGTATTCGAAACCGGAAAATGTCTTTTTGAAGAATTTGCCTGAACCCTCTGGCAATATTTCTCACGTTAATCCAAATAATATTGTTAAGTCCAGCGTAGAAACTTCAACGAAAAAAATAGGTTCCCCTAAGAAAAACAGAAGCAGCAGTAGAAAAGAGGTCAAATCAAAGTTTTCCAAGGAACTCACGTTTCTGAAAGCTTACAAACTAAATCCTATAGGAAAGCTGCAATTTGTAAATGAAGCTTCAGCGAATGACAAACAAGCCTCAACTAAAACTCAATATTCACGAGGTCAGCTACTGAACAAACAATGTTCCGAAAACAAACAATCGGAAAATTTTGAGGAGAAGAACCGAGAACAGGAAATTCTTCGATCAAAAGGGACATCTACAGCAACTGCCGCGCTCATTGAACTTTTGGTAAGACCGATGATGTATTTGTTTGCTAACGCTTTGGCACGTCCATAAATTATGAGACGGTACCAAGGGCACCATTAACTCATGTGGGTCACACTGAATATGTATATATTAACTCTCTACAATACGATCTGATAACGTGGTGTCTTATGCTTTTTTCACTACTACTTACTGAATACTATTAAAACGGATATTGGTGCTTAGAAGTTAGTTTTTTTGCAGAGATTTGTGCGCTTTATTTGATGAGCAAATTACGCCCTAATTCTTCATTTTAAATGACGTGTTTGTGAGATACTTTTTAGCCCACTTTCAATGTATGCTCATTGGGGGCAAATGCCATTTCATGACATATAAACAATTTCATCAAGTTTTCTATTTGTCTAAAAGTATTTGAATATTTCAATACACAGTTTCACTCGAGTTGCTGTTGAGCAGTGTGGCTTTCCCGAGGGTTTTTTTTCAGTTTGAATGTAAATTTTTTATATCTTGTACGGTATACGGCTTCCATTCTTCTGTAAATCGATGGTGTACTCACACACGGGACCTGTAAGCATTCTAGCGAGCTACAAGTAAACACAATTAGGCTAAGTGTAAAGACATGAATATGTTACGAATTGGAGTTGACTCGGAGCGGGATATCGCTGTGCATCATGTTTTGTGTGTATTATTTTGGTGTTGCACAAATGATTGGACACGCTGATATTAAACTAATCCATTGCCCGAGCTTTTATTACTCCCCTGCTGTACATATTGCTAACATTCGTCCTCAATTGTTCTGACTTCCATGCGTGTTGGGTATCTGAGTTACTTGATTTTCTCAAATTCTCTATCCTAAATGTCGTACATGCGTGTGAATATTATTTTGATCCTTAAGCATTCTGATGGTTGGGTTGAATATAATTAATGTTTTCCATTTTCGTGGATATTTTTGAGCTACTGAAAATTTTATGCTTCCCAAGCAGAGCTTATTCGATTGAGATTGGTTGATTTTTGTGTTGATTATTTGGCATATCTCCTTTTTTATGGCTAAGTAAGGTATTCATTTACCATTGTTAAAACTATCTAAAATAGAGACTCAATACTTTACATGGATTCTGATTAACATTAAATCTGTCTGTACAGCTAATTTTTCATTCCATTTGAGTTACCTTTGCTCTTGTTTTTAAACGATACTTTAGTGTGACATTATTCTCTAAGAGTGCATTATAAATTATTAAATTCATTTTTTGTTTCAACAGTCTACGTTAGCTTCAAAATTTTATCGCATTTTAAGGCTTTTTGACTTGAAATAATTTGCTTTTTTGAGGAGTTGCACATCTGTCAGAAAGCCTACATGTTCTATAAATATGCATAGTAAACTCAAAAATTTACATCGCACTTGAATCAGAAAAATATAGAGGATTAAACTCTCATTTTTAACATAATTCTAGATTTAAATTAAGTTAGCTATGACTAATAGGCTGTGTTGCGTTAAATATAGAATTGAGAAAATTATTTCGCGCTAGTAAGGACGACCCCAATTTATGGACGTAGATTGATTCTAAAACGCTAAGTTCTTGTTTACCATCATTGGAGTTTGACTTCGTCCATTCGTTGGTGTTCATATGTTCAGCATACGGAGTCTGATATCGTGTTGATTCCTGCTGCCCGGAAATATTGCTCCTTCTGGTACTGTAAACACTCTCAAAGATAGTTTCTACAAGTATTGAATGAGGAACCCTCAATATATGTAATACTCGTAAAGCACTGATTCTACATCTTTTTTATTCCTACAGCCGGTAGTTTATGGAGAAAGACCTTTGTGTTTACGGTACGTGTGCGTGATTGAAATACCTGTGCATGATTAAGGTGTGTGCACATGACTGAAATATCTCAGTGATTAAGGTGCCTGTGAGTGATATAGGTTTTAACTTTAGGTAGCATGGAAATTGGGTAGCAACTCAAGAATGGACCAAACGGTTTGTTCTTCTTCCCATTCTATTTTATTCTATTCTTTAAATAAAGATCATATCACCACAGAGTCATTCTACGTGGCATTGACCAGGGCAGATGATATATAAGATCCAATTGAAGTCTGTAGTAATGAATTATTCTTTTGCCAAAGTGCTCTGAAAATCTAGTACAAAATGATTAATAGAAATTTCGTTTTGCTATATATGCTGACAAAAACTTGTACACTAGAAAGCATTGCATTCTAACTGGCAGGTAATGCTTCAAATAAATGTGTGAATAAGGGTATCAGGAAATAGGTATTGATCTCAAATACGACATCCAGTTTCTTCTAACGCATCTGGTTCTTATTGTTACCATATCTTTATTTTTTGATGTCCTCTATAGCGTGTAAATTATTTACGTGATCAGGATAGTTTACTGAGCCTCAAACTTTAAATTATATAACTGAAGTTAAAACTATAAATTATAATGTCAGCATAATCTAAAATGATGAATTAGATATAAGATTGCATCATCTGTTATTCAACGCATTCGATTAATTCTCTCATATAACCGATAAACTAAAAACAATAGTACCCAAACCACCATATTTATGGAACAAATTTTACTTACGAGAGCGTCTGGAGTTTTCGTATCTTCACAGTTTCTTTAAATACTGCAACAGTAGTTGGCCGTCATGTGTGTGTTCCAAGGGCCTTGATATCTCTCCTCCATAATTTTGATATCTTCATGAAAGCTCTCTCCATATTCATTTATTTGTGTACATCAAGCTTAAATAAATCTAATAGAACTTCATTCACTCATGTTCATGTTTTTTTAAGTGCGCAGAGTAACCAATAGAAATCACAGCAAGTAAGCTTCCATTATGGAGTGATGGACATTTTAACATCTTTGAACTATCTATAAAGTATCCATTTACTAGGATCACATTGTTGAGCACCCATTGCTCTTAACAGTCCCGCTGCATTACAACAGGGAATAAAATATTTTTCAATTTAAAAACTGTTAAGTGATATTTTTCTCTGCTCTGTCAAAGCTTTACAATTATTTCTTTGTGCGGCATACTCATTTCTTTAAGTGTAGAAGCTAACAGTTCTGATGACCCTTTTGACAGATCTAAGTCTCTAACTAGATCATTCAGTTTTGCCTGGTTGAATTTTCCAGTTGTTTGATTAATTCATCTACGAAGTTTGTATCACTGTTTTGTTCTCGACTTTCATTTAGTTCACAGACTGAACTTTCATCTTCGAGTAAAGGTAGTTCTACAAAAACAGCTACTGGTATTTCATCTGAGAGAAACACGGAACAAGTGTCGGGATCCAGATTTGAGTAACTTAACATTTACCAAGTTTTCTTTCAATAACTAGATTTTTCTATCTTAAAAGTGATCAGGATGACCTTAGGATGTTACAAACTATTCAAATCCCAGTAATGGAGTTGCCTCTAAATGATTAAATTTCTTCCGTCGTTTTAATGCAGAACATAAAGGTGTGATTTGTTTACAACTGTTTCTTATGTCAATTTAGTAATCATGAATTAGTTTGACCTATAAATACCATGACTTCATTTCGTATTATAAATCTATTTATTTCTCAATAAAATCGTACCTTATATTTCAACATCAACAACAAAGTTTTCTTAATCTTAAGAGCGTAAGCAATTATGATTAACGCTTTCATTCTAGTACGTCACTATGGAATTTTCAGGTGTTTTAATGTATTTATTTCCCTACAATTCAAAAAAATAATCGGAATTTTCGTAGGAAAATTTCAGCCTTCTGGATATGCATGAGTCTGTGAAAATCATCTCCCACTCCCCTCATCCAATTTCATTATCACGCAGAAATAAAACATAATAAATACTTCATTAGTCTCGATAAACTTGTTTTCAATTCTTAGATCTACGAGAAATGCGTTCAATTTTCTCTATAACCGATTAGTTTAAATATTTTATGTTTACAAGGATGTGTAGAAAAATCTCATCTTCAACACATTGCATTATTATACTCAAAATAGTGATTGGCCATTTAGTTGAAACTTTCCCAGATATGATATGTAGAATTGGTAAGCAAAGGTTTACAACCGAGCGCCCATCACACGAATGTGTTCGTAGCTTTTTATCAATGATAACTGCACGGTAATGCCCAAAGGTTTGTATTGTACATGTTGCTATTTGTGAAAACTTTTCTTCTTGTGATCACTAGTTTTCTTTCTTGTCTACTTTTGTCCACACTGACACACTAAGAATGTTTGTTTCCTAACTTTGGACGTCAGCGGTATCTTCTGCGCTCTAGTTGCTGTTCTGAGTATTGCTTTCGAGTAGTTCTCCATTGAACAGTCCGTGTTTCACTCGTCGGGAGAAGTTGCGTTGCCTGGCTGTGCAGTTGAGATGCTCGGAAGTGTCGGGGAAGCATGCGAGGTGCCGGAACGCATTCCAGTGAGGTAGGCGCGAATCCCTCGCACTCAGCCGTCCAGGGAAGAAGGTAGCGACAAGGGTTGGTAGGGAAGTGTGGGTAAAGGATAGAGGCACCGAGGGAGGTTGGGTAGAGGAGGGGCATGCAGGCAGGCTGTAGATCGATGTGCGCGCGCCTCTGCCACATCAGGAGGAGAGGGTAAAAGGGAGAAGTGAGGGGGAAGAAGGGCTAGAATCTGCTTCTCAGCATCCTTTAGATGATGCTCGGGGCTGGAAGACGTAGGGCGAAAGAGAGAGAGAGAGAGGGAGAGTGTGTGTATCTAACTGGGTAGGGTGAACGGTTGGCTTTGGGTGAAGGTGGAGGGGAGAGAAAGGTTTAAAGGCTGTCCTTAGGCGTCCTTTAGATGACGCTGGGGGATGGGATAGGAGGATGAGAGGGCAATGTGAGAGGGAGAGCAAGAGAGGGGAGTCTAGCTCTCCCTTGGCTGGACGCTCTCCAGCAGTGCCGCTCTGTATCGAGTGAAGTGAGCACTCCTGCTTTCCCGAGCACTCACTCACCGCTGCTGCACTCCACTTGCTGTCACTTCATTCATTATAACTCATGATACTCCTCACACATGCACACATACACACTTGCATTGTTGATGAGCATATTGGAATCAACTGCTATTCAGGGGTGAAGCCAGGATAGTGAACCGTGAAGGTACTGAGCGATCCAACCTGCAGAGTTGCCGATACAGAGCCCTAAGAGAAATTTCCTTCTGTTCCCTTGTTGGATAGAACAAACTTCTTCCTTTCAACGATCAGTTCTAGCCCTTAATGTATCGGTATTTGAGAAAAAACTTTTAAAGTGTGAAGAATTCAGAAAGAAAATATTTTATGAAGTTCGAAGCAAAGGAGTGTTTTCCTCGTGAAGTGTTATCTTGAAACAACTAATCTAAAGAGGGAAAGGAATGATTGATCTAGTTCTCCTTCTATATATCAAACAGAGAGGCATAGAACTTTGCCCATGTGATGTGTTTATGTAGTCTACGAAGGAAATGACATAGTTTTACCTTGAATGGATTATGTTTTACTAACTCTGGAAATAACACTTTACCTCCAACTGTCCTATCAAATGTCTATAAACGACTCAAGTTGATTGAAAATGACGAAAAACTAAATTTGGGGAAAAAACTCTGGATTCTCAGAACTGGCTGTTCTTTCGTGTTACGGCTGTAACGACATTCTCGTTTCTTTTATTAACTTTTGAGGTTTTGAGACCTGAAATCTTTGAATAATCCTGTAGTAAAGCCTTGGATATGCAAAGAACCCGTACGCTGTGAGTCATGTGTATATTGCCTCATAATCTTCCATGCCCTACAAAATGAGCTTTTTAATCAAAAATTACTTGTAAGATGTTTCATTTTTGGCAATATATTACAGTGCAGCTCTCCTGATGCCATATGTCCACAAAATTTTGTATGAACCAAGAGTTTATTGGAAAGCATCTGAATATCCCAGTGTTGTGAAATGTGCGGTTTATAAATACGGTGAATGAGAGAGATATATTCTGCAAACTTAGGCCATTTATGCCGTGGCATTTAAAAAATAACTTCATTTCAGTGTACGAAGAAAGTGTGCAAGACTACATAAAGACTTCATAACAGTAGATCATCGAGCTTGATTACGAAAGAAAATTATTTCTTAATCATCTGTAGAAAATGATCCGAACATTGTGTACTGTTTAACACAAATATCTACGATGATGAATATGAAATTTCGTGCTGCAACATTCTGTAAAAAGTTTATGAATTCCTCTGTGTATGAACCAGATTTCCTTTAAATTAATAATCTAGAAGAAAGCGCGTAATTCGCCATGTAGTGACCATGTTCAGTGTCTTTCTTGTATTCTTTATGTTAGCTTGAGTGGAACAGAATTCGTAGACTATTCTCATCTGTACCAGTATTATTAACGATATTATTACTGTAACTACGTTGCTCTAGTTGTCCTATCGTGCATATCAGCTCAAGATGCCGTTGCTCATCTCTGTTTACGAGATATTGATGTTCACAGTCAATTTTGCTCAACGTATTAATTCTGATAACTATTTGTTTGTTATTAAGCGAACTGAACCAATCATGTAGACCTAGGTAAAATAATGATAGTTGTCGCAAGTAATAAGTTGTATTACTAGTAGTAGTCATGCAAGATAGTAATTTGATACGCTTAACCGTAGCTGCAACGCGGTACAATATAATTCTTACGAACGATTAAAATTTTGAACTTAGAAATTGATGTTTTCGTTCAAAAAAGTTCTCGAATGAGCTGTAAGCTCTCCAATAGTTTTTTTATGTACGATGGCACTCTTACCGTAGTTATAAGCACCATTTCTGTATTGTCGTCGAAGTATCTTTGGACCAATTATGTATGCAGTGTTTTAGGCCTGTCATTTACTGCTTTCTGATCGTCGCTTGGTAGTATTTTCATCCACGTCATGTCAAGTCAAAGCTTCAATACCCCAAATTGGAACCCCAAACAACAACATCCTCAACAGCATCTTCAGTATCGTTCCCAACAACATTCTCAGCAAAATCCCCAGCTATCTCAACAGCATCCTCAACATGCACAGCATCATCTGCAGTATCCCCAGCAGCATTCTCAGCTCTCCCAGCAGCATTCTCAAAATTCTCATCAGCATCTCCCACATTCTCAAGACGGCCAGCAGTCAATGCAGCACTTTAACGTTCACTTCCAAGGCCCACCAGCACCTCCACAGCGATATTCTTCTGATCCAAGAGTACAGTATCAACAGCATCCCCTAGACCTACACTACCAGCAGAATATAAGTGGAGGGCAACAACAGGCTGCCCAGTACCATCAGCACTCTCTTGATGAAATAGCATTATCTCAAGGGGATCCTGTCCAGCATTTTCAACATCAACAATACCATGACAAGCAGCAACGCACTGATTCAGCAGTGCAGCGGTCTTTTTACCCAGAAATACAACGTATTCAAATTTCTCAACCATATGGTAGTAAACCAAACGTGACCCAAAAATCACATCCGTTCCGAGTAGATTCGTTTTCTACCTTTACGTCGACGCGATGTAGTGAAACAAGAGAACCCGATCACGACACACTTGACATCTCCACCTACCGGGGTCCCGGCACCGGAGTCTTGCCTGACCAGCGTCCTCAAATGAATTCATTCCAGAAGCCTCATCCTGCTGTTCGACCTGCGGTTCATCCGAGTTCTTTCTCCCCGCTCAACACTTTTCAAACATTCCAATCTCAATCGTTGAGACCGGAGGATAGGCATCACATACCACTGACGTCGCAACCGCATAGTCATTTTAATAGACAAGCCTACGATGAAAAACCTGTAGTTACCACCCACCATTACCCTACTTCATATTTCACTCTTCCTCAACCCGGCGAGACGCTAGCTCATCTACAGACTCCGAAGACTTTCCAAGCAAAGAAGAATCAATTTTCGACCCTTCCTTCTTCGGTGTCTCGCCCCATCCCTTTACCCCGAAGACCTGGGCAAAGACCACCCATCAAACGCCAAAACAGTTTCTCCGGTTTCCCGTCCTCTTTTTCTGAAAGTTTTTCTTCGAGTAACACTTCATTTGGAGACTCTAGCATTGAAAAGCCCTGTGTGGTGAATCCATTGCCGAGTAAAACCCCAGACCTGTCTTCAAATATGTCCAGTGGTCCTAATACTGCTATGTCTGCAGGGGCTGCCAGTTTATCCAATGGACGTATCGCCAATGACAGCCACGTCAGTCAAAGAGACGCTAACGTACTGGCGTCTTTTAATTCTCGAGCACCATCTTTCTCATCGTTTAAAGGAGTGGACAATTATAGTCATAACAGAGTTCCTGTTACCAACACCAGCAGTGTGAACCTGGCTGCGAATGTGCTAGAGTCTAGTCGTGGTGCGTCTACCATCGTACTAGCGATGTCAACAACGACTTTGCCTCGCACCGAATTATTCGTCTCTTCATCCTCATCGCTTGGAAACCACTACGCTAATGCCATTAATACCATTGATACTATCAAAGCGGGTCTTAACTCTAAGGTAGTAACTTCTAGATCCTCATTGTCCAATAATAATGTTAATAATGCAAAGAGTCATAGTGATGCTACCAAAATCCAGTCCAGTGGTCCATCTTACGACTTGCAGACGATGCAAGTGACCGCAGACAATAAAGAGTGTGTCGAGTCTACCGACACACCTTCAACTTTTTCGGCGAAGAAACGGGAAATTAAAACTGGACCTGGTATTTTCTACTCTTTACCTCGTCATGCTACAGCATCCAGCAATCCATCGCTCATGCGAACGTCAGCTTCAGGCTTGGGTTTGTACTTTATGTCACGTAGAGAAACGTCTACGACTTCTGAGGAATCTGCTGCAAAAAAGTTGGGCGTTTCGATACCATCTGGTTCTAACAAATTTCGTTCACTACCTCGCCCATCTTCAAAAAATCAAACTAATGTGGCTAATTCTCAAGGGTACCTTTCTTTGCCCCGACCATCGAGAGTATTATCCACTATTTCTTCTTTGTCTTTACCGTCGACTGAAAAGTCTTCAACCGTTAATTCCAAAACTCCTTCACAGTGTAATGGCTCGAAAAGACCTAAAGAAAGAGAAATGGGAGAAGGCAAAGAGAACATAGATATTAAGTATTCAAAAAGGCGAGATGATGAGCATTCATACAGACCATTGTACAAAGACATAGATTTAAAGTATCAGAGTCTACCAAGACGAAAGGACTTGGATTTAAAACAACTCTCTTTGCCGAAAAAAGTTCCAAAAGAATTGAAAGATATCGACTCGAAGTACCAATCATTACCCAAAAAGAAAACAAAAGACCCGGAAGGAAAATATCAGTCTCTGCCGAAACGAAGCTACCGTGATAGCGAAGGCCGTCATTTAAGTGTTTCAAGGAAATCCAAAGATCCTGATCGTCACAGCTCTTCCAAACGATCATCTTCTCGAGACTCCGATCTCCGGCCAAGTAAGAGAGACAACCGTAGTCCAACAGGGCATGGTAAGATGGCAAGCAGACGTACTTCTGACTCCCCTCGAAGCCCGCGTTGGATCCCATCTGAGTCTGACGACGAAGATGAGGTTTATTCATCAATCAAGTCACGTGATGACTCTTCTCATCAATCTTCAATTCCAGAAATTCCATACTCCCGTCCGTTACCACCGCTTCCTGCTCCTTCTAGGTACCGACGTCGCACGACAGAAAAAGACGGTCCTTCCCCGCCCCTTCCTCCACCTCGGGTGTCTACTCTACCAGGAACTGCAGTAGGCCCACCGATCGAGGCATCTAGTGATCCTTCAACTGATAAATCTCGTCGCATATTTCCTCTTGATGACATTTCAGCACCTCCAATCGAAAACAACTCCTATTTCCCTGCCAAGACAGATTACGCAAAGGATTCAGGTTACCATCCTCCTCCTCCAAGAATTCCTCATTCGAAGTTGTCCAATGCGAAAATGTCTGAACTCTTAGTTGACAAAAGCAGTCGGTCATGTTCGCGCAATACCCAAATGATGCCACCTCGTGAATCTCCCCAAGGAGGCACATATCCTCAAGTTTGCTCGACAGATCAACCACACTCATACCCTCTACAATACAAAAACCACCCCGAATTTAGTCACATACAACATGGAATTTCCTTGACTTTACCTTATCCTGGTGCTCATGGGTCTTCTCGCCTTCATCGAGGATATGGACCCAAGAATCAACCACAAAACCATATCAGATTTGACGGAACCTACCCTCGCAATATGTCCAAAATGATAACTAATATGGAATATCTAAGCGCTCATCAACCAAAGCAATATTCCGTACAAAGTAACAAGGAATTTTCGAATGCAATTATACCTTCTGATGCTTCTGGTTCGTACAAACTTCAGTACCTAGATATGGTTCAGTCAAGTGCGCAAAACAGACCTCACTCAGGTTTGCCACCTTCGGCGATCCCTCTCCCGGGTTTATCTGCTGAATTCACTCCAGGTGGATTTGCTAGCTCAAGAGCGATGTTTTCTGGAATTCCGAGAGATTCAGTGTCCGGAATTCCTCCCCCCGTGGATCCACCACCAAAAATACCATTTTCCGAGCCCAACAAAGATTTTACTCAGCCAGCCGGTCGGCCAGCGGAAAGCCCTTTATACGCATCTGACCCACTTTACGAAGTTCCTCAACTTCCACAAACTTCTCCAGCTCAAAGTGATTTAGGTGTGGGAGATCATAAACAGATACGAGGAGATACTCGTGATGTCTTCACGGGTCCTTCGAACAACCGATCCTCATATAATGATGCTGATATTTCAAGCCCAGACAATATGCTCACCACCAGAACAGAACCTTCAGGGGAGGAAGACCATTATTCCTCGATACCATCATTGATGAGTATAACTTCTGAGACCCCATCCACTCTACCCCGAGGCTCTTGGCCAAATCGTGTAGCTAACTCCTCTTCGTGGGACTCTATTGGGGGATCGTCGGGATTTTCATCCATGGGCTCATCGCAAGGACTTTCTGGAAACACGTCGAGTAGTAAGGAGTCTGCTGCAGCGCGTAGACGACGGAGAGCAAGGTCTGATCCCAGAATGGATTCGGGAGCTTTGAATCGGTTGTCTTTGTCTGTCTGTAATTCAGACATCAGAATTAAAAACGAGGTCAGTGGTTTTGATTCTTTTCTAAATCATCTTAGATCTTGAAAAAGGTTGATCAAATTTTTGTGTAATTCTCTTATAGAAAGGAATTTTTCCAAATATCAAGCTCTCCCCGTGGATTGTGCATTGTTTGTAAGAAATCATTCTAGATGAATCGTAATCTGTCAATCAAATAGTGTACGTTATTCTTGCTTGGTCTCGTGCACTTTTTAGGATGTAATAGCGAGGGCCCTCTTGTTTTTTTCGCTGCTTGCGAAATGTTCTATTTACCAAAATTAGCTAAGTATTGAAATTACTTTCACGAGTAACATTCATGACATACGCAACATGATTAGGATCATCTGAAAAACGGGGCCTTGGCAATTGCGTGCATTTAAAAGGAAATTTTCTTTGTAACTTGTTAGCATTAGTAAACTTTTTTTCGCAAGAAGCAAAAAAAATCATTAAAAATGTTCAATCTTTTGGAGAGTGGAATGCATTCATTAAATTTTTTTCGAAGAACCTAATATTTTCTCCAATGAATTGAAACTATAATAATTATTTTCTGTTGAGATAGTTCTTCTAGAGATATCAGTTAATTCATGACACGAGTTTAAAGAGGGAGCTGGAAAATTTATGGTACTGATATTTTCTTTGCTAACTATAAAAGGTAAAATGTTGAACTGTTGAGCGGAATTGCATTTGCACCAGTCTTGCATGAACTTCTATTTCTGAGTATACGAATATCAAACTTAATATATTAGCTCTTCTGTGCCTAATCTTGATGCAATGCATGCAATTCCATCCATAATACACGACAATAGCTAACTCATTGATATATTTCCGTATTTTAGCTGGTAAATTTCAGATAACTTGTCCAATTACTCGGAAACCTAGTCAGTTATGAAACTACAAGCTATTATATCTAATTTGATGAAGCTATTTACGCTTACAGTTTATGCCCCTGGTTTAAAATCTAAATTTTTAATTTATGATTCATTGTAATTTGGATGACTCATAGTAATTTGGATGACTCATAGTAATTTGGATGACTCATAGTAATTTGGATGACTCATTGTAATTTAGATAACTCACTGTAATTCTCTTGTACTCTCCACAATTTCACGCATGAGATACGTGTTACAAGGTAATTATCCATCTGTTCAAGTCCAGAAATAATGAAGGCAAAGGGCGGACGTCTGCACAATTGTTATTCGTACACTGTGCCATAGTACGTAAACTGTATGGGTACCCGAGTCGAAGGAACTGGGAATCGCTCTTTAAGAACAAACTTCCCTGCAACTGACTACGTTAATGATCTAGCAGGAAAATTTCAGGAATGTGCCGCAATTTTCTACTCTGCTGGTTTGCTATTTATGACGCTGGAACAAGTGAACTAAAAATATACAACATTGGACAGCGTACAACATTAAACATGCATAACTAAACAGCTGAAGTCGAAGTTGGCATGTTTGGAAATTGATTTAAAGCGGTAAATTTTCCTACGGAGAAAAAATAAGATGCACTAAGCACGTGAATCGTTGGGGAAATAACTTATGGTTCGCTATGATTTTTGTTTTGTATTTGTGGAAGTCCTAGTTCATTTGAACTGTAACTTTTTCCTCAGCTTAAGATATGTCCAATAGTTTGAATAGTAGCAAAATAAGATACACTCAATTCAAACGTTAGATCTAATAAAAATTATTTCTTCATACACAAAAGATAAATTATCTCCTTTCAAGAATTCTAAAACACCCAGATAGGGAACTCTCTGAGAGAGAAGTTATAGCTGAGTGTAATATTCATGTTGTAACTCATGAATTGCATATTGATCATATTTAATTTTGAGATGATTGCTCTGTATTTTTAAAAGGAAATATTGTAATTCTGACTATAAGCCATGAAAAATACTTCTACTTGAAAGTTTTCAAGTCAGTATTAAGCAGTAAAGGCAAACTTAGGAATATGTAATCTCATTTGCCAGTTTCGGTACCTGTCAATTATTACTCCTACAGCTGGATTCTGTCTTAGTTCGATGGTCTTCTTGAGTTTGCATATCATCTGAATTGAGTTTGCATATCATCTGATTAAGAGGACCACTTAATTCCCGTTTAATTGAGTGTAGGCGACTTTACAAATGCAAGACCTGTTTTCTCAGCGAGTTCGTGTTGGCCCCAAGGTTAATGGTCTGGTAGCTTGCAGGACGACCGCTGCATCGACTTCATCAGATCCATGGATGAAATATTTATGAATTAACATTTTTTAGAAATGGTCCCTTGAACAGAATGTAATCGCAATGCATGTGTCACTGTGTGAGCTTTATGCAGTAAACGTAATTGCTTCTTCGTATTTTCAGCCAAAAAATTTACAATTCCTTGTTTTCTGCTAATTTTGTGTACTCCCATTTACAGAGCCACCTGGAAGCTTCCGACTCGTCTAAACTACCCCTCTCCAGCAGCCGAAATGTGAGTCAAGTTTTTGTTTGTGTGTTATGCTTTGTCTAGGGAGAAACAGTTGGTGCATTTAATTTTTGACTTTGGTCTGAAAATTGAGCTCATACAATATACATTGAACGTTATACATTATACTTTTAAAAGAGTACAAGCAACAAGAATTAAGAATTGATTCCCCAAAAGATTTTTAAAACGTTAATACTGGAATGTTTTTTTCAATTTTGCACTAACTGTTTCCGACCAGAGAGAGTATATGTGTTTAGTGTAGGGAAAGCTCTGATGATCTCTTCGAAATGTAACTGTTTTTCCTCTCCATTTATTGTCCTCTGTAGTATAATAATGTGACGCTTCCCGTAAAAAGGGTGGTTACTCATTCAGAGTAATCTCAGTAGAAGCTATAATAATCAACTCTTTAGCTGAAACATACTATTTGATAATATATTTGAATAGCATTTTGTGACATCCATATCTGTATCATTGAGTATGTTAAATACTTGGTAAATGGTATAAATAATTCTTACCTATTATTTGTTTTGCGTAATTAAACTGAGATACATTTTCATGTTTTCTCGAAATTTATCGTAACGAAGACTGCACAGAATTCCTACCCAGCACTTTTTTTACCTCTTTAATCTAGAAGATGGAATGGGTTCATGCTACACAGCCACACGCTTTTCAGTTCTGCTGAAATAAGGTAAATCTTGTGATTTGATCGTTGTGATAATTCGTAAATACAGTGATAAATTGGCAATTTTCATGATTTACTTCACAATTATTGGATGAATATATTAAGTCCTATAGGCATAGACTTAAGCCCTGCAGGTCAAATCTTCTTCAGGGTGAAGATATGTAAAGTAGTCAAATATACAGTACCTACTTCTTAGACCACCAGGAACAGATGCAAAGAATGCGTGTCGTGAGATAATGCAGCGGCAGCAACAAACCTCACAGGTGTCCTGGAACTACGTGAGTTCCAGAAAACAATGATGTTGATGAAACATTCTGTTTGTGAAGCAAATTATCGCTCGAGTTCGTCAGTAATTAATACAAAAAACGAGTTCAGATTCCAAACATTCAGTTATAGCTTTTGATGCTCTACTGAAGTTATAGAGTCTCTGAATATTCAAGTGAATTTAACTCGAAAACTGCAAAAGTTATTCACGGGTTCAAAGAACATAGTTTAGCATAGGGTGAGATAGTTTAACACGAAGTAGTTTCATTTGTCCAAAATTTAACAAACAGTTTCAATTTTCTCAAAAATTAAATTAAAGTGATACCTTCAACCAAGTTCAAATAATAGCAGCACTTTTAGTATTCATATATTCAATATTTCTGTTTAGACAAAGGTATATGGCTAATTATAGATGTTCAATAGAGATTATAGGCCAATTTTAGGAATTACGCATTTGTTCAATTTAAATATCACTCAATCCAATCAATTGGTTAATTAAAGTCTTCGATGGGCAATCTACCTATTTGGTAGAAATGCGCATATTGTTAGAACAGATGTATCTTAATTTAAATAATATTGAGTTTATTATGTATTTTGAATCACGACTAAATAAATGCAAACGAATGTAACTTGACAAAAGGAAAAACAAATGAAACCAATAAGGATGCGCTTCCAACTGAAACGAAAAGTAACATGGTTAGCAAGGTAGGAGTTACGTGTGGAGAAATCCTTTATTATGAAGCTGTTCTAGGCATACCTCTACCAAATGACTAGTCAAATTAATTACACGCGCCGCCCTCCTTTGCTGTCCGTGATATTGTCAGACGCAAACGCAAATTTCATTTAGAGAATTAAATTAATTTTACGTCCCGTTTGTGATCTCCATGTTTGTTTGGTCGATTTTACTAGATACTTGACACGAGCTTTACGCGAGACGAAACGAATACACAGTACCCCAAGTGCTAAGAGAGACTGAGCTGTGCTTGTGCAAATTCGCCAGCCTTTTGAATTACACTCAAGCATCGATATTTAATGGAATTTAAGTCATAATTTAAGGTTTGAAGAGTTTACATATGCAAGAAAACGTCAACGAAACTGGATTAGATTGCAGCCACTAGTGACCTAGACCAGGACCTCCCTTCGAGGTTGATAGGGCAATGATATTTAAAAACATGAATTGTAGATTTAAGGCAGCTTAATATAAAACATCATGAAGAGTTAAATAAGGAAGATTTTATGTAAGAATTCATGTGCTGTTTAATTGAAAGGTAGTCTTTCAGCCCCATGAAGTCACTTTATGAAATTATTACATGAAATTTCGGACCCTCGTTGGGGTCTTGCTGCCTGCATAGATTTACTGCAGCGTACACCTGCTGCAGTTGAGCGACTATACTGCAGCGTACACCTGCATGCAGTTGTGCGACTGTACTGCAGCGTACACCTGCATGCAGTTGAGCGACTTTAGTACAGCGTACACCTGCATGCAGTTGACAGACTTTCTTCGACCAATGATCATTTACTGCAGCGTACACCTGCATGCAGTTGAGCGACTATACTGCAGCGTACACCTGCATGCAGTTGTGCAACTTCCTTCGACCAATGATCATTCATCATCAGCATTCATTAGCATTCATTCATAAATTGATGAGAAAAAACTCTTCTCTAAATCAATTAGGGTTTAGCCTTTTGAATTACAGACACAACTTGATTATCTAATGGCGCATATGCATTCTACGTTTTTGATGAGGTTCTAAAAAAGATCCCGTTAAATAAAATATACCTTAGCATTTTCTACCTTATTTGGAAAGTAGCCAATGCTTACGAACTTCGGTGAGAAAGAGGACCTGAAAGGTTCTATCTGACAGGTTACTTAGTAAAAAAATAAATAAACATGAGTATAAATTTCTAGGCTACGGGGAAAGGAGACATGCGTGACTCCTGTTTGTCTCATGAATTCTGCTGTAATATCGACGTTGACGCCTACTAAGTGACTAAGCTGCCAGACGTTGATAGATAGTCCTATCAACAAGCTAACTCCATTCTCCCGCTGCAGGAGGAATCTGAAGAGGAGGCATGAAGCTTAATTTTTGCAAGATTTCTCCTAAGAGACTTACAGCGGCACGCTTTAGTGCCTAATTATTTTTATGACTCATGCAAGCAGAGCCATCGTTAATAGCAAAGTAACCATAAACCCTTCGCGGGAATATAGGAATAACTAAGCTGGTACGCAGAAGTAAGAACTACCTTGAGTGTAATGGCTCATGAAACTGAATTTGGATTCAATAAATTCGTGTAGATATACCCGGAAAGGCTTACATAACAGATCAACCTGAAACTACACTCGCAATTATTTACACAACCTAAAATTATTGGTGATTCGTGTGAACAGCGTGTAATATTTACAATGTTCTTTAATGGTGTTCATTTTTCGGAACAAAAAAGACTCCCGTTGAAATAAAAATATTCTAGTTTATACGTCTGCGCGTACAGAACACGTCACTGTGCATTAGTATAATGTCAGGAAATTTCTACCAGAATAACATAGCAATGCGGCCACAATTTTTGAATAGCTTCAAGTTGGAATATCCTCATGTTTTATAGATTCGCTTTCATGCATATAATAAAGTACAATACATAAAGTACTGATATTCTCCCTTTTACTCATGGCTTCATCACTCTTAGCTGTCAGTTGAAAATTAAAAGGTAAAAAGTATTACTAAGTTCAGAAGTAAAACTTTTTTTCTATTGTTGTTCTCCTCGTCCTGCGGCCGATATTGCCACTTGGGCTTGAACTTCTGTGAGAAATTTAGTGAGCCGATCAAACTCAGATATGCTTTTAACATCGAACTTCCTCTGATTGTCAGTGGTCATTCTTCTGAACATTGAGCTGTTGATCGCCCCATTTATAGAGTAAAATTACCAACGCAGATGAGTTTTCCATTGCAAGAACAGTAAAACGAGGGCTACTCAGAATGTTTGATGGTTTTTTACCTCCGAACCGTAATCAAATGTATCTAAATATCAGGTTCTTTAACACGTTGCCTCCGATTGCCTGACTGGTGTAAATCTTCACTTTGTACTTATAGTCACTAGAAGGATCTGAAAAAATTACAGAACCTAACCTAAGTGGTCCACATACGTACCACTTCGAAGTCAACGTGTTAATGTTAACACGTTAAGTGCGATACGACCCACCGGTGGGTCGCTCAGGTTAGGTTCTGTAATTTTTTCAAAGCTTTCTAGTGACTGTGTGTACAAAGTAAAGATTTGCACCGGCTAGACAATCGCACTCAACGTGTTAAATACCATAAAATTTAAATCAAAACAGCGTGCACAACTTTGAATGAAAGTTTGTCGATTAGAAGTTCTACATCAAGATCAGGGGCAGTTAATTATCTTTGCGTCATTTATAAAAAAACACTAAATATTTAATATTCCAGATAGTCTGACTGTACTACACAAGCGTTGGTAAAGGAAATGCTAAGCTCACAAACCCGAAAATAGCGTAGAAGCAATTCTCAGCTCTATCATTTGGCTCAAAATAGACTCAAAAACTCGGCCGGCAGGGAGCTCGTAGGCATGTGACCAGACAGATTGGGCGGGACTCACGGAAACGTGCAGAAGTTTGTGCGTAGCAAGTGGCGGCAACGCTAGTCGAATATTCCAAAACTGAGAACACAGTTTTTTGCGACTCATGAGTAGTTAACAAAGAATATGGAGGGCACAAATTGATTTATAGAATATATCTCTAAATCATGCTCTTGTTTCATAGCTGGTCTCAGAAACTTCATGACGCATTTTCCCAGCGTCTTCTCAGAAGCTGGCCACTATTTACTTTTCCATAGTTACAAAAGTTTATTTATACTACAACAAATTGTTTATGTCGAATTATGTTTTCGTAAATTTCCAAGGATTTTGAGCTGTGAAATATTTGAACGCAAGAATTCAGAATCTGCTGTCATCATTTTTTTAAATTAGATCAACAGTTTGATCTAAATTGTTTATAATTTTCAAGAATATTTCAAGGAAAAAAGAATGTGCAGAAATTTATTAATTGTTAACCAAATGAAATACATTTAAAACTAAGGCATTTTTTGAAGCGAAGAACAGGTAAAAATTGATGGTATTAACACGGTGAGCTCTGAGTGTTGGCTTGTTTGTGGCACTAGCTGGGCTGCAGCTCCTGTAAGCATTTTTGGTTAACAGGAAATTTCTTGCACTGTGTACAACACTTTCACTGATGATGCGCCTCATCAGCTACAGAAAATAATTTATAGTATCTTGAGTGCCTAGGTCAAAAGCTGATTGAGGCAAACACTCACAGTTGTCTTCCAGGCAAGTGCCGTGATCCGGAGTTTCTGTCTTAATTTCACCAACAATGCATTTTCACCCTGCAGTCCTCGTCCTATCATCTGTTGTATATATCATCTTCAGTATGTAAAGTTGACCAAAAAAGTTATGTCCGTTTTTAAAGGAAAAAAGAAAATGCTTCACAGTATGTGTAACTTATATTTTGTCTGCCAACGTGTCTCCAGCTGTTCAATCCCCTTGCGGTTAAACTCGGGGGTTTTGGACGCAAAGAAGTCCGTGAGAGCTTGGCGCAAGTCTGCTTCATTGGTGAAGGATTTCCCACGATGATTATCTAGGGAGTGGAAGATGTGGTAATCGGATGGCACAAGGTCAGGTGAATAAGGTGGATGGCACAAAGTCTCCCACCCAAGTTGCTGCATGGTATCCCTGACCACTCGCGCGACATACGGCCTGGCGTCGTCATGGAGGAAAAGCAGACCTTTACGATTCACCAATGCTGGCTCCTTCTGGTGCAATGCCTGTTGCACACGTTCCAATTGCTGCGAGTATAGGTCTCCAGTGACCATTTGACCCGTATTAGCTGCTCATAATGAACCACTTGACCTGTCCACCACACACAAAGCTTAATCTTGCGTGTGTGCATACGCAGTCTTGCGGTGTGAGGGACAGCATCCTGAGGTAACAACCAATGTCTGGAATGCTTGGGAGTTTCGTACAGAACCCACTTTTCATCACTGGTAAGCACTCGATTGAATAAGGATGCGGTACGGTGACGAGAAAGCAGCGATACGCAGGCTGTCAATCGTTGTCGTCTCTTGTAAACCTCTAACAGCGTGTGCGGAACCTACTTGCTCAGTTTGTGCGTCTTACCTAGGCGGTGCAGGTAAAGTCTAACCGTTTCATCGGAAACTTTCAACTGTCTTGCAAATTCACTACACGTTAGACTACTGTCCTGTTCAATGGTCGCATTCAGGATTCCGTTTCAACTTCATTCAATAGCTAATCAAAAAACGAATAAAACTTTATTGGTTACCTTATATTTCAAACTCTGAGCCTCATGAGGACAAAAAATAGTTTTGAACTTAAACTACATGCCTCTATATTTATTAAATTTGTTCTCAGACTTCGTGGTTGCCGAAAGGGAATATAGCTTTGAAATGTGTATCTTGTTTCGTACGGAAACGTTTTGTGGCAGAAGAGCGAGAGTTTCCAACATCAAGTAAGCCTTGACCTAAGGGGTTTAAGACCGTGTTATTCCTACTGTGTGAAATTTGTTCAAGCCGTAAGCTTACAGCGGCATATTTGTTTTTCTTAATCGTTGTTTTCTTAATCCTTTTCATTTTTAGCTTAGTAAAATATTCATGTACTGCAAATTCGACAACTGGCCTTTTTGGTTATCGTTTTTTTATGCATATTCATGACTTCAATATCACAACCCTGAACGCACAGGTACTTCTTGGGCTAATGTGGCTTCTGATCCTTTTTTACATGAATTTTGAAAACAGACTCAAAAAAATATTTAAACTTATTTTTTTGATAAATGGCATATTACGATCCACTGATGCGTATTGCCTCGAGGCAGTTCTTAACTGCAAGTAAACACGTTTGAAAGCGTCCAGAAACGCCTACAGTTTGAATATAACGAATGTTCCTGAAGTGTAACATATATGCAAAGTAATGTATGAAAGGGCTAAGAATTCAAAGCTCATTTTAGTGATGAGTGCCCGATTGGGATTGCTTTGTTACTTTGCAATTTGAGTTGCAACACAGTTTACAATTCAGTTTTCCGTATAAAAGGCCTATGATTTTCCTTTTTCTGTCTTTTTTAAAAGGTTTTTGTCCCTTAGTCAAACGAGAAGGATTGTAGAGTGACGCCCTTCAACTTGTCCCACTGCTGCATCTTTTGCATCAGATGGGGCCTACTTTTGTGTTTCTGAGGCCGAGTGAGCTAGTACGATATATCAATTGTGTCGATTTGACGCTTCAATTTATGTCGGTGATTGAGACCGATTTTCATTCAATAGCCTCCTGAGCTTGGGTTTTAACCAATCTTTAGATTGTCTCTAGTCCATTAGATCATCAAATCAAAGCACAAGTTTTGAAAATTTCGTCGAGTCACATTTGCCAGTCTTATCACACCAGTCCCTGTCACATTTGCCAGTCTTAACACACCAGTCCCTGTCACATTTGTCAGTCTTAACACACCAGTCCCTGTCACATTTGCCAGTCTTAACACACCAGTCCCTGTCACATTTGCCAGTCTTATCACACCAGTTCCAGTCACATTTGCCAGTCTTCCCAAACCAGTCCCTGTCACATTTGCCAGTCTTCCCACACCAGTCCCTGTCACATTTGACAGTCTTAACACACCAGTCCCTGTCACATTTGCCAGTCTTAACACACCAGTCCCTGTCACATTTGCCAGTCTTAACACACCAGTCCCTGTCACATTTGCCAGTCTTAACACACCAGTTCCAGTCACATTTGCCAGTCTTCCCACACCAGTCCCTGTCACATTTGCCATCCTTAACACACCAGTTCCAGTCACATTTGAGTGGTACAACCTCCACTTGCTGGACGCTGCTTGTGGTCTCGAGCTTCAATTCACAAAATTGGAGTTCAAAATATTCTCAGCGAAGAGCCGTACATTTTAGAATTGCGTGTTGATTTAATTTCATTCTCTGAAGAATATTTCTCGGTCCCTATGAGTCGAAAATGCACCCTTAGCATAAACTTCCGAGATTTCACACGATGGCCGAATGAAATTTGCGAAAGAAAAAATGGTTTAACGAAAATATTCAGAAAGACACTATCGCAACGTCCTACACCTATGTTGATAAAAACTACGACGTATTCGATACAAATGAAAGACCTCACGGGATTAATACAGGTTTACTTCATTAATCTTAATCTAGTGCATCTGTTTGGTTATATACCGAGTTGGTGTTAGCGTCAAAAACTTTGCGAAAAAATGAACTGAACATCAACATTTTCTAATGCATGGCCTCGTTTGATGGCTAACGCAGCGAAGCAGGGTATACGCATTATGGTTTTATACCGAGAGAAGAGTTTGAAAAATTTCAGTTCTTTACAATTTGTACTGCATCTTTGAAGGACAATCTTATGGAAAGATCCTCTGTACATTGCATGTAAACTGTTCCTTTTTACTTATCAGTGAAGATGCCGGTCTAATGATATGCGCGTGATGACGCAAGCGTGTTGACACACGCATAATGACACGCGCATGGAGCAACATCACCCAAATTTTGCCCTCTGAACAGAACAGAATGTGAGCTGTCATATTCTACGAAGCAAATGCATGAAATGGAAAACCAGGACGTAATCCCTAAACTTATTTGGAAGGACGAAACGAGACTCGGAGTCTCGGTATGAATCCATCCTGCTTAAGAGTGTCGACGTTTGCGGTTAAAATTGTGGCAGATGAGTTTTTTCGTTTGACTGGGTTCATCATAACACTGAGAAATATCGAATTTGGTGTCTTAGATACTAAAACGATTTTAAACAAGTTTTCATCGCAGAATGTCTCATCAATCTACCTCCGTCCGCTCTAGTGTCTGAGAAATGATACGCTTCTTACTGTCACTCATGCAGCCGTTAGTGCACTCTGATTAGTGTGTACAGATTATTATCCATTGTTCTTTTGTTGACAAATGCATAGGGTGTTCTCACTGGTTTGATAAAATGAAATAAAAGAATCGATTTTACTAACTTAAGACCATATGCGAATGTACACTGGTGATTCCTTCATAAGTAAAAACACATCTAGATATGCGTAAGATAGGTACATTTGTAGGTAAGTGGTTATTCCGAAAATTAGATTTGCAAAAAAAAAGAAATTGTGTTCTCCTGAACGCTTTATTTTTCTTTCCTCTTTACTTTCTTTCTTTCTTTCTTTCTTTCTTTCTCGCTCCATGATAATCATAGCCAATTCATCGTTCGAAAACACAGATCCAAATTATAAGATTAAGAATTGTCCTCGCTGGGATATCTTACTTTTAGCCCTTGGTGTAATGCATCGCTATCTCGCAACACATCGACAAATCAAACAGTATGAACTAACTAGTCTACTCCATAGCATGATCAGGTTTCATAAGGCGCTGCAGTAGTACGATAGTTCCACTTAGACAGCAGACATCGTAAACAACATTCCGGTAAAGCGGCTGGTGAAATCCCACATTCCTTGTACACACTCATACACTCATTTGGGAAGTGACCCTAAAAAGACTTACTCTACGTCAAAATCAAACAAAGATATTCAAGTTCAATTGGAGCTGTTGGAATACCAAATATAGCACTATATCATACGGTGCAGACAGAGGTAGCCAGAGGCGGAGTTTTGCTGGTTATTTTGACATACAACTCCGCTCTTCTCTCAGAACATGCACTTTTGAGTTTACGCTGCTGTTGAGACGTCACTCCAGTCAATGTGGCCATATTGTCTGTGTTGCTGCGTACAGGTGCCTGCAATACGACGCTCCCTGCGTGCAATATGCAGGTAAACTAGGCGCTGGGCACGCAGCTGTGTGTGCCTGGTGTCTTCAGTGTGCAGCTGTGTGTGCCTAGTGCTCGTCAGTTGTGTGTACAGCTGTGTGAGCTTGGTGTCGTTAATGTGCAACTGTGTGTGCTTAGTGCTCGTCAGTGGTGTGTACAGCTGTGTTTGCCTGATGTCTTCAGTGTGCAGCTGTGTGTGCCTAGTGCTCGTCGGTGGTGTGTGTGCCTGGTGTTCGTCAGTGAGTAGTTTAGTGTGCCTGGTGCCGGTCAGTGGTGCGTGCGAGCACCACAGCACCACGCACTGAGAGCTGTGCGCTGCAACACTCGCCGCACCTCAGCCCTCGTCGCAAATGACAAGGGTCAAGTTGCTCTCCCTCCCTCTCTTTCCGTCTCTCTCTCACTTCATACTTCCTTTCATGTATCTCATACACTCGGCGTGACTCTCTCGTACCCTCATACTCTCTCATGTATTTCTCTCCTTCACTCGTGACATTCTCTCTTTCTCTCTTGCTCTCTCACTCTTCAGCTCTTTCTCTCTCTCTCTCTCTCTCTCTCTCTCTTTTCCTCTCACTCTCCCTCTCTCGTTTCCTTTCACTCATGCCCTCTTACGAATGTCAAATATGTGTAACCTTTTTCTCTCATTCTCTTTCAATTTGGTACTCTTCCTTAATGTAATTCTGTAAACGATTGATGTTAAGAAACAATCTGTATCAACATTTAAATTCGTCACATTTCTTGGGCATCATAAATTACCTTTCTAAAAATCACATCTGCTAACGAAGCACACACGCGCACGACGCACTTTTTGCCCTTCAAAACTACCGTGTTTTTCTCCTCCGTTCAGTTGTTGGCTCATATTTGTTGGTCGTTCCTTGCGGAGTTCCTCTTATTCATCTGTGGTTATTTCTTGAATACTCTGCATTCCATCCACATTCTCTCGCTCGATCTCCCTCGTGATCGCTCACTCAGTCGCCATCTCAACCCTTGCACTTTCTCAATCTTTCACAATCCTCTCATTTCCTCCCAATGCTTTACTTTCCTTCCCAATGCTTTCATTTCTTTCACAATGCTCTCATCTCCTTCCCAATGCTCTAATTAAATACACTAACTCTTCGATTAAGAAAACCAATAACCTAGCAGTCAATGGCGTACTGAAAGCGAGATTTAATATCATTACCTAAATCTTACTCTTATGATTTGGATCTGTGTTTCTGAATGATGAATTGACTATGATTATCATAAAGCGATAAAGAAAGAGAGGAAGAAAGAAAGAAAGAAAAAACAAAGCGTTCATTCCAAGTTTAAAAACACGTATTTTGGTGTGAAGCAAACCGTGACTTCAAGTATTATATAAGGATTACGCTCCGAGATACGGATGGTCCCGATACTTTCACTGCAAACAACACCCATAACATTGTTCAACCAATACCTGTAGCTTAGGCCAAATGTATCGACATCGGACAGTCAATACCTGGAACATCGGCCAGACGAGGGTTTTAATCGTCTGCGGTGTGCATTAAGTGCTCGAACTGGGCAGGATTGAGTAAAAATAAAAAAGTCAATTTGCATAGATCCACGTGTCCCTGGTTTACGGTATTTCAACTTACGGTAAACTCACCGTTACGAACGAGTACCCTTAAATCCTATTAATTCATGTTCTACTTTACGGCGATCCGTTCTAAGCTTGTAAACTGAGCGTAGTACTAGTTGTTTTGTTTGTGCGGCTGAATCTATGGTAACGCGGCGCATAAACGAGGAAGATGCTCACTCAGTACGCTATATTGGATTGTAGCTTTCCTTGTCATCTGCGCGCTCCGTAGTTTTTTTCCGTTTTCACCCTTGTTTCAACATTAATCATGGCTCTCAAACGTAAAGCAAGTGCTAATGGTACATCGAAGAAACGGAAAGCCATCACTGTGGAACTTAAATTGGACATTATTAAGCGCTCTGAAGAAGGAGAAACGCTGATGATCATTGGTAAAGCTTTGAATTTGAGCTGTTCAACGGTTGGTACGATCGTAAAAGACACAACGAATTTTCGAACATGTTAAGGGTTCGTCGCTATTTTTTGTTAATATTATATTTATGTACATATTTTTATCGTTAGTTAGTATAATTTACGTATGTAAGTGCATATTTCCGTGACGTATAGGCCTAAGTTCCGACTTACGTACCAAACCAGCTTACGAACGTCCGTAAGAACGGAACTCGTTGTCACCGAGGACTCCTTGCATAGGCATTTCGGGCAGTTGCCCACCAATTCACGAATACTTGTCGATACCTGGTGTCATTCCTTTTCTCTGTAAATTACTTTTTCTTACTTGCGACTGATGTTTTGTCGATTCAAGCACTTACTACGAACAGCATACGATGAGCAACTCCATTTTTGAAGTTGTTTTTAAGCATAAAAATCGTTAAAAGTTCAGCGCTTTTATTTTTATGCTGTTTAAATATCCTGTTGTGTCTTGAAATAGAATTATGTACCTTCTGGCTTTCATCGAGGGAAATTTTAGGTCACAATTTACACAAAATATGCCCAGTTATTGCGACAAAAAAAGAACTGGCGAGTGTATCTCTCGATCACATGCAGCACTTGCTCAATTATGAATTCATTAATGTCTGGCAATTATGATCACTTCAGTATTTTTTATTTCTTGTCAACAACAATTTGTTACTTCATAAGTGATGCATATCGGGACATTGGTATTTATGTAGATTGTCATCATTATTTGTGAATGAACATTGGACACAGCGATTTCGTGATACTTTTTATAAAATCTCCAAATAATCCCTACTTTTGATTTTACCGAGCTCGGTTACAATTGAACCAAGAAGATAAGATAATGGTGCGCATATCATTTTTAAATCTCCGTATTTCATGATCGAAACAGTGGATCTAGGATTGAAGACATCTTTTAGTAGTCTTTCGGTGCAAACACATTTTATAGTGAGGCATTTAAAAATATCGATTTACCAGTGAAAATTCTTAGTTTCCATAGTCCGCCGACCAATCCCAATGGATTCTTAGTCCAACTTCTTGTATACTGTATATGAGAAACGTACTCGTATATTTGAATGAGAAAGTAGAAGTTCTTTTGTACCTGCTCTCCCATGGTATTGATCTTCATATGACTCACTGCGAACAGTTTTTGGCGGAACTTTTTTTCTGGTGTTCATTTTATTCGGGAGCCACTTCAGGGGCAGGAGCTTCATGTTTTATTTTGCCACTGTACGCTATTATGCTACAATAGTTAACCTAGTTTGCTACGCTTGTAAATTTTCTGCAATTTTCCCATCAGTTAAACTTCTCTATTCTTCATGGATTCTACCAAGTCTTACAATACATTAGGTCTTGAAATACTAAGGAGTGTCGTAGCTTCTGTGACAAAAGCTCCTGCTAGTTGAATTCCTACATTATTCATGTGAAAATGAATGACGTACTGCGTGTTAAAGTGATTCATGATATATAGAAATTGAGTACACGTTTTTGGTATATAATGCAAATTTACTCTCTTTCGTACAGAAAATATATATGTCTTCAAAATATAGGGATACTTCTATAACTACAGAAGCATTACCGAAAGTATGACACATGTATATGATACTATCACTTGTAGAGCATATTTTACATAAGTTTTTCAGGCATGCTGTTAGCATCAAAATAAGTGGTGGAACATAAAGTAATTTTTCATAATAAGTTAATACTAAGGATATTGAAATGAAAGAAAAGAATAACGATGAAAAAAATTTGCTTATAGTTCCATTGTTTAGTTCTTGCCTTAGCCTTGAGCCAACATTCCTGAACTTCTGGGCAGAAAATGATGACGTGTGTGCTGGTCGATTGCGTACAGATTTATAACCAAACTATCTACGTAGTGATCTTTAAAGAATTCCGTTGTTTTCTTTTTACCTGCAGTGATACATGAACTATATACCCAATAGTATAGTGCCTGAAAGTACTACCATCTGAAGTATGGTGAAAAGATGTAACTCAAATATATCTATAACAGCATTTTTCTTTTTAAAGACGAGTACATTGTAAATGCGTCAAGCGATCTTGAGGACACAGAATCATCTCCTGCACTGCACACAAGCAACTCATCAGGGAGCACAGAGGGCTGGACGGTGAGAATGCTAAACAATTTAGCCGATTTTGAATAGATGGAGAAAAGTCAATTCTAGAACTGATCTCATTTACTGTGTTCTTTTATGCAATCCCGCAGGCTGGTCTGGAATTTGAGTTGCATGCATAAATGTTTATTGATGATTGAAACTGTGGATTGTATGCCTTTTTTCAACTACTTTGATAAATAAAAAACACATTTGTTGGTTGGAATATTGAGAAAGGAAGCGATTCCCGCTGCGCTGCGCCTCAGGATGCGCTTCATCCACCGCCGCACCGTCTTTATTTGCAGCAATTTTGCATGCAGCAAGCCAGCCGCTTGGCTGCAGAAAAATATCCGGCGCTCAAGATTCAGATCAATTTTTGGAGCAAACTCTTAATTCTTGTTCCCGCCGTGTATTTTCAATTTCTTCTACAGCGACTCCTCAACGGCACGCTTCAATTGCTATTCCTTTTCAGTCAATTTTTAAGGCTTAAGGCCTCATTTTCTTTTATAGCTCTCTAGGTCTGTGTTTAAAGTGGGCAACATGGAAGCCATTCCAGAGCTTAGTACTTGCAAAGAATGTTAGTGGGTTTTTATTTTCAGATGATATAATGACAATGCTCAAAAATTCTGTTTAAGAAAAGAAGAAGAAGCGAACAGAGTAGTTTCTGTGACTATAAGTTAGACTATGATTAAGAATGCGTTTTATAGAACAAATATCATTCGCGTGTTTATTGAATACATGTGGTATTAATGAATGCAAGTCAAAGAGAAATATCGTATTGGAAGTCTATTTACTCATGCAATGTATGGTTGTTAGAGTAAAATTAGAAATAAACTCAGTAAGGAATAAGTATTCATGTTGTGTTTATGTTAGGAATAAGCCAGTTTCAGGAAAAAATAGTTGCTGTGAGAAAAAAAAACAAGAAGCAGTCAGGACAAGCACTACAAAGCATAAGTGTTGACATGAAATCCGCTGTTAGATTGCTTAGGTAAGTTTACACTTTTTACCGGTAGTGAAAACAGAGGAACTCTATTATGTGATTAAACTTTACCTGGTCAAAAACTTCGGCTCTCCAGAACATGCACTTGCCAGTTTATGCTGCTGTCGAGACGCCGCTCCAGTAACGCTTATGCTTTGTGTTTTTGATGCATTTTGTGTTTTTTCATGGCATTTGTTTCAGAATAATTTTGTTTAGAAGAAACCTGAAGGATTACTGACGCTGCAACCACCTGGCATTAACAGTTCTAGTACTCATACAAACTGCTAGAATGAAAACATATGAGGAAGACATCACACCATGTGGTAAAGGATACGTTACCTTCTTCCAGAAAAGTGGTAAATCAATGCCTGATATCTCTACAGTAACATGCATAGGCATGAGTACTATGCAGAGAACGATTGCCTGCTAAAAACAAGATGGTGAAGCTTGTTTATCTCCTAGCAAATTCTTGATGAGAAAGACAGGTTCCCTTTGTAGTGTTTTGTGAAAAAAAATCGGCGTTGGTTGACGCAGCAGCGGTCAACCAGCAAGTTCTATGAAGGTCCCAAATGATTACGCTGAAGACTATGCATCGTGAGCTGGAAAAATAGCATGTAGGCATCTGTATCTCAATGACGAAGCACTTATGTCGGCAATAAATCGAAATAGATGCTTCAGTTTACACCGAAAAGGAAGGAATACCGTTACTGAAATGTTGAGAGCTAGAAACGTGTCATGTAATTCGATAAATTTAGGTTTACCCTTTTACAGAGTGATGTGCGTATTAGTGTGGTGAGAACCTCACACAGTAATAGATCAATCATGTATCGTCGTTGTATAGGCATCTAGAGGCACTTTGATGATTTGGATAAATTTTACCTGGGCTGAACATGATCTGCGATTCACTGTAGTGACAAGATGACGTCCTGTTACTATTTGCAGATCCTTGATAAGCAAGTTCACTCGCCAATAGACTTTTACCTAATGGCGATAAAAAGTCTCAAGACGATTACGCTGATATTTACTCAACTAATGTCATCCAGAAATAGTTTTCTGAGTGTGAGGGATCATTTCAGCATATCGAATGGCTACCACAGTCTCTAGATTTAAAGTCCATTGAGAATTAATGAGATGAGCTTAAGAAAGACCTGCGTGCCTCATCGCTTTTTCCATCATCATTGAACGAGTTGGATCTACAGCTGCTACAATTGTGGCTAGAATGAAAGCTATAGATGTTGCAAAATCGTATTGAGTTAATGCCAATTCAGATGCAATTTACAATTCGAGGAAGATAATTTCCTTAATCTTACTAATAAGTTATTAAACTGACAGATTTTTTGTCTAAGGTAGTAGTTATTCGAGTTCTTGTATAATTTAATATAATATTCGGGGACCGAAGAGAAAACTTCCGCAAAAGATATCGTCATGTTGTTTGAAGAGTTTACAAAAGAAATTTACATTAATAACAATAGCATCCAAAGCTATTATAGCTAATTGCACATTATTATCATCGTATGAGAAAATAACTGAAAATGATCAAAAATATTACAGAAGAACTCGCAACAGATCACGATCGTTTACAGTCAGTGATAAAGCATGAAATTTGCTACAGAGCATTATATCAAAGAGATCTGGAAACTGATCATAGAATCCCAGCAAAAGCTTGCCAGCTCCCACCTACAGGCGCCACAGGATGGTGTTTGAGGCCTCTTTTCTACCTGCTCAGCGATGTCTCATTCATTCATAGTTCCATCTCATTCACTACTATTTCCAGAAAGTGAAGTAAATGTACGTGAAGAGCGCGAGATTTCATGCACAGATTGCCTTGCGCTGTACATACTTGTTGGACAGCAGGTAACAAGAACTTTCCTGTTTTAATAAAATATTCTCTCAATGTTAAGCAGAATTACCTGCAAACGCACAAGTCTGAACCCGTCTCTCCCACTGCTCGGTGTGCTGCCTGGCCGTGGGCAAAGCGTCATTAATATCAGGATTACATTCGAACATTCGCAGCGGGTAAGCAATCATCGCAATTTATTGCTTTGGTTCTACAGATTACGACTGCGCAGGTAATGGTTACGTGAGGCAGTAAAGTGCACTTGTACCTTCGTCAATTGGCATCATGTTGAACTGGTACCGTGGTGGACTGGTATCGTGGTGGACTGGTGCAGTGGTGGACTGGTACTGTAGTGAACTGGTACTGCAGTGAACTGGTACAGTAGTGGACTGGTACAGTAGTGGACTGATACAGTACTGGACTGGTACCGTGGGGGATTGGTGCCGTGGTGGACTGGTACATTCATTTTCTTTTAGATGTAGGATTGGTAGAATACGAATGCCGCTACACAACCGTTGTGATCTCGAGAACAGTTAAGCAGCTCTAGCCCTCACATCACTCCTGGATGATGGCAGAAGATAAAACTTTCTCCCGTTTTGGTCCATCTCATAAATCCAGTGTGAGGATAATACGCACACCCTACTGTTTCTTGTAATTTTCTAACATATTACTGAAAGAAGAGAGGCTTCTTAGTTATTTCACTTTCAAGATCTTGTCAATAGGTATAAACGTAACACCTTCTTGCTTCCACTAGCTGGTTCTCATGCATAAACGGGTCAGTCAGCGTATGGGATTGTGCCAATGCGCACTTGAGTCGAGCTCTAAGTGGCTTACTGCGCCTCTCCTCACTCCAAGGTGCGAGGGAAAACAGTAAACTGTGTATCTCAAGTAATGCAATAATTGATTGGTAGTCGTTTAATTATTGCATACAACGAGCCATATGTATTGCGAGTTGTATAAATATTGTCTACCAAAAGTCGTACCGATGTTGTCCGGGAAGAGTCATATAATTATTGAGTGATTTGTGCCAGGTAAATATATCGTAAAAATTGAAGACTAAATAAAGGTATGGCTGTCGCCCTTCCTCCCTTTATTCTTTTACACACCAAATGCCTGTGTGTGATTGAGGTGCGTGTAAATGACTGAAACAAGATTAAGATGCCTGTGCGTGGTGGATGCCTTAACTCAAGACGGTTTGGAACTTGAGTACCAGCCAAAAAAAGACCAATCCGCTCGTTCCTGTTACCACATTCGGTTGTACTCTACTGGTTGTTCTCCAGCGTTTATTTTTCACCTGATACTCTTCATGCTCCTCTAGTGAGCTCGTGCGCTTGTCAGCTGCAGCCTCAACCTACGGGCTCAGATGCTCACTCATGAACGCAAGGAATGAGTTTGGTTCTTTAAAGACATATCTATGAAGAATATCGCAACTTTTCATTCTCTGTAAATTCCATTTATATATGGAATTCTTGCTATAGAACATATAGAACTGTTATGTGTGAGCTATTCAGTGGTCCACAAATTGTGCGGGTGTCCAAAACTTCTTTATCGAAAGTGAAAATTCACATAACGTTTTTCATGAAAATGATTAGTTCGTTTTAGCTATAGTCAAATTATTTTTTTGAGAAAAACTGCCCCGATGTGTCCTGCTTTGATTAAGTCTTGTGCCGTCGCCGAAACAGTGTTCAAGTGCTTCATTAAATCTTAGGTCATTTGCCGCAAATGCTCCAACATTTTCTTGTTCCAATTTTCTGCACACACTTCCAGTTCGTGCACTCAACAATGGGTTTTCATGTGCGGATATTGTAGACATTTCCTGTCGAGAAGCAAAGCAAGCGAGTCATTCTGTGGTAGGAGCGAGGCACTAAGGCCTCCGCTACACAGAGTGAAGACAAGACCACGCAAGCGCGTGCCTAAAAAGCTAAGGGACTCCTGCAATAGCTTCTGGCTTTCATGACCACCAAGCCTTCATGTAAGGACAATCTCTATGGACTGGCAAAAAATTGGACTCATCGCCAAGACCTAGTCTTTCTGAAGTTCTGAAATCTTTAAGCGTAAAATTATTTGAGAGATGATCCCAAATAATGATCAATTATGGTTATTAACACGTTGCCTCCGATTGCCTGACTGGTGTAAATCTTCACTTTGTACGCATAGTCACTCGAAGGATCTGAAAAAATTACAGAACCTAACCTAAGTGGTACACATACGTACCACTTCGGAGTCAACGTGTTAATACTGTAATGAATGGTGCTGATCTAGTGTACCGAAGAAAATTTCGTGCTGTGTTAGGATCTGTATGCCGTAATAACACAGAGCACAATACTCGAACGAATATATGCGGTATCAGCGTCTTATGAGTCAGTCTTTAGCTTTGTAGGACAAAAACTCGCTGGACTACTGACACGGGGTTCCTGTGATGATGCACAATCGCTCCTCCAGATAAATCTCAATCTGTATTTTTTTTTCAAAAAGTTTGAGTCTTATTTCTTTCTGTGAAGCCACACAAGCCTCACAAAGGGGAACGATGAAATTTTTGCTGACCGTGCAACTACGATATCGACGCAAAACCACTATTTATTGTCCCCTAGAAATACAACGGCAGTAGCGCGGCAAGACGATGGTTATTTATTTCACGATGCAGAGTACGCTTTTCAACCCTTTGATGCCTTTCTTTATCATATGCTCGTAAATTATCCGTACATGATCCACATAGTGAAACTGTGTTTCATCATGCTTAAACTAACATTGAATATTAAGCTTTACAGTCGTCAAAAGATGAAAAAAGCTCAAGCAAGTTTTTTCCGGGTACGCTTGTTAACTTGACGCAATTCTGTCGGTTGCACTGAATGATAACCGTCATTTTTTGCTCCATAAAAGCGATCAGGCTCTATATTTGTTAGCCATTGTATTCTTATCTCTACTCCTGGTCATCATGCCCATAGTTCTAATCTAAAGTTTCCGAGTTCAGAAGTTATAAGTTTCATTGAGGCAATTATTTTCTGGCCGAATAAAATAACCTACTCGGCGAAATCACGCCGTCTCGTTGGCCTTGCACAGTTTTCCCTCGCTAAACTATGTATTTGAGGGTTAGAAATAAATATGCTAGCATTTCTGAGAGCACAACCACTTGAGGCAAAAAGCAAGCTCGAGCTGTGAAGGGTGCAGACCGTTTATTTCAGCGTCGAAACTGGGTCTAGAACAGAAGAAAATTAGTGTTAAAAAATGACCTCGTTAACTGACAGTTCTTGTCTGAGTGAATTTTCACCGACAAAACTATCGGTGCAAGTAAAACTATAGCAGCTTTTCAGGTACCTTATATTAATGACGAAAATTGTGGGCATAGGATATGAGATTGAGTATGCACAGGTAATAATTTGAAATATTTTCTCTTCATTTGAATTTTTCAAGAAGGGAGAAAAAAATCGTGTTTGCTTTTTCTCATATAGCTAAGTAATTAAAGAAATTAAAAAGTCATAGGATGACACGACAAAAAGTGATTGAATCTTTTGGGTTAGTTTCACTCCTTTGACGTTCATTTTCTATACTAATGAATAATTGGCTTGAACAGATTTCTGTGCGCATGGCGGCCGCAACACGAAGTTAGTAAGAAGCGTTTTATAAACCTTCTTCGTGCACTATCGGATTTCAACTGTTCATTCGAATTCATTCCTAAAAGCAGACGATATGGAGAACTGGGTTATTCAATGATAAAGTCTTCGTAGTTTATTTATACCCAAGGTTTTGCTTCACATACTACCGGTGATGAGGGATGTGGAAAGTTGCATGTTAAAATGAGTGATGAAGAGGAACTTGTTCAAAGCTTTTCGACACAGAGAGGTAAGATTAGAAGCAAGTAAGCTTCTGTAAATTCACAGGATGTCTCAGCATTACACGAACTAAAAACCAACTAACGCAACTCAAATTGAGTTTTGAATTGCGTCAGTTTGTTTTCGGGTCCCGTAACGCTGAGACACCTTCTATACAGCCATTGTAAAGTAAGCGACCACCTGATGCAACTTAGATTGTGGTCCGCCAAAGTGAAGCAAACCAACATTAGCAATGTTACGATATTGTTTTTCTTTCTTTTTTCTTTGTTAAAGTTTTCCTCTCAGCTTCGCTGTATTGACATTCGTCATTATTGTTTACGCTAAGAATTTATCTTCCCAACTCAAACTATTACTCATTAACTTTATTTCATTCTTTTGTATTGCTTTCCTCTTCCTCCTCTTCCACATACCCCCAGTCTGCCTCTATTAATACTTCTGATCCTCTTTTCTGCTTTCCCCCCCTAACTTGGTCTCGTACTTTTTCCCATTTCTATCCACCCCAATTCTCTTTTCACTTTCATCCTCCAGAAAATGCTAAACGGAAATCAAATGTTTTTGGCTTTTGGCTGCGCTGAGCGCTAATTAAGCCCACCAAAAACACTTCTTTAGGCCTGATGAACCCAATTTGCGATTCTGCTGGCCCAGACCCTGGCAAATTCGCGCTGAAATTTTTGCCACAAATTTTTTAATATGCAACTTGTCCACCTATCAATACCTTCACGAATGTCGTCGTTAAAATCTACAAGTCTTCATCAGTATCTACGTAAGGTAGGTCACATTTATTTTAAATAAACTATTAATTCCAAGTTGAGGTTGTGTCTCCAGAGAGACCAAATTTTCTACATTGATTGGGCTACTTGAAAGTGAAGGAATACAAAAATCTTGCTGTTGGGGTAAGGTTTTGTCCGAATAAAATGATACCCAAACGCAATTAAATGATTTATTATTGAGATACATTGGCTTATGGTTGGTTTGCAATGTAAACAATTCTAACAATCGAGTAATTATTAAGGTGTCGAAGGTTGAATTTTACATTACTATTTAAGAAGCCAATATACATATAGCAGCTCTGGGTGACAGCGAGCAGGTTTTGTTCCTATTATACATAGGTCCTCTGTCAGGAAACGGTACTGAGTAGACTTCATAATTGGTCGAATGTTTACCTCAATTGTAAGGGCAGGTATTGGAACGGTCGTGGTGTCGTCTGAAATCACGTTTGTGCAATCAAAATGAAAAAGGATGATGCGTTAAGGAAGAGGACTGCAATCCGACGCCGATTTTTGAAGATGCACATCGACAGCCATGTTTTTATGATGCTCGATATCAGTTTTGATTTTGTTGGTTCTCCAATGAAAATCTAGGCAACACCTTTTACTTGTCAACACCTGTTACCGCCTGTCAACACCTGTGGCCGCCTGTCAACACCTTACTTCCAAGCGCTTCGAAATTACTGCTATGGAACAAATAATTGTCACTCAACACATTACCTCATTATCTCATTCCTCCCGTGTGTGAAGATATCACTATTTCATCACCAAGGTACGACGGGAATAATCAGGCAGTATAGTCAGTAATTTTAAATTAATTTAGCCTTTTATGTGACACTTGTTAAGCGAGCACTCATGCTGGCTGAAGCAACAGTCGCACAGGGTGTGACTGCATGGACGTTGAAATCTTCACCGCAAAAATAGCAAGACTGAGAGACGGGTTCAGGCAGCGCGTTCGTGCGTCATCACCAGCTGGACCTGAAGCAGAGAACTGAAAAGCCTCTGCATTCGATACAGATATTCTCTGAAACAACTGCAACTCTCATTATGCAAGGGGAAAATTAAAGTGCATTTTTATGGTTTATTGATTATTTTTTGAACAAATCTTAAACGAGTTTACTTAGAATGGACTGATCCTTAATGTTCACATTAGCTTCTAAAAGATAAGCTCCTTGTTTCTTCGGTTTAAGTAAAGGCGGGAAAACAAGAGAAAGAATAATAGTAGAAGTGTATTTTTACGCATTAAATAGTCATTTTTTTGAGTCCCTCCTCGACTAGAGTCGCGTCTCTTTTACCGTGCCGTCATTTGAAAGCCTCTAACATCGCTTTTATTTTGTGGCGGCGGCGTGACGACCGTCCTAGCGAGCGTTCTTTTGAAGAGCAGCGGTGGAGGAAGTGCTCTGTCCTAATTGTGCCTTCTGTTATGTGGCAGTTGGCTTCTGCCATCTGGCAGTTGGCTTCTGCCACCTGGCAGTTGGCTTGTGCCATCTGGCAGTTTGTTTTCTCCATCTGAAAAAATATTTTCTGGAATTTGGTGACGCACCATACCTTTGCCGTCAGAAAAAGTTCCAGAGTACCACTGCACCAAGAACCCTTGTTCTTATGTACCTTGGTACCAACAGACCTCTCCGTGTAAACCTAACTATCCTTGTCTCGAAATCTGCTTGGCAAAATTTCTCAGTTGTATATGCGTACATACATAGGTATATAAATATGTATATAGGGTGTTCGGGATAAATTTCATATAAATATATATGGATACTTGAATATTAAATTGTAACATTTAAAACCAAACTATAATGTGTTTTCCTTCAGCTTCTACTGAATATGCTCACTCTGTATAGTTTTCTGCTTGTTGCCGTTAGCCTGCATTTGAAGCTTTTGCTACAGTGAACGCGTTTGTACTATATTTACTGCTTTGTGCACATTTCTTGGACGTGTTTGTGTTGAGTTCGCCTCTGTGAACGTGTTTGTGATGCGGGCTTGTGCATCACAAACACGTGTTTGGATGTGTTGGCTACAGTGATACGTGTTTAGGTTTTGTTTGCTGCAGTGATGCATGTTTGTGTTGTGTTTCCTACTGCGACGACTTTCTGGATCTCCGCCAAGTGTCGGCGTCAGGGAGTCCAGTCAAGTGGGGCCAACTGCTGCAGTTCATGGTGCTACTGCAGATCTTGTGCCTGTCTGATAAATACGAATTCTGTGCAGCAGCATGCCAACGAACCGACAAAGCAATATCCTTGGCATCGTCATGACGACCTCTGACCTCAGAGTTATTGGATTTAAAGTTACGGACAAGATCTGTGATCACCATATCATAGACTCCAAGTCCACGACCCTAACGATAATACTAAACTACGCATGGGCAAACTTCCAACTAATGAAAGAGGAACTCGGTAGTTTTAACTCCGAAGTACTAATGAGGAACAAAAGTGCTGAGAAATGATACATGAAAAAGAAATATCCCAACTCGACAAAGCATCACATTACAAGAAAGTGAATGAGACCAACCAATAACCCTCATTGGTTTTCATAAGAAATTAAGTGCCTTATAAATACCAGGCCACCAATCAGAACCCTATCGTCAAGAGCCGATCCGCACCTGTCGGATCGTTAAGCGAACAAAGAGATAAACGAAGTAAAATACAAAAATTGTAGTTTCAGCATCAGTAAAAACTAATCCGAAGAGTTTCTGCGAATGCGTAAATGACAGAGGGCTCAAAAGAGTTACAATTAGACCACTGTTCGACCCTGAAGGCTCATCTCGAACGAACAACAGAAGGAAAGCCTGAATTCTAAATGAATACTTTACTTTTGAATATCAGTAAATCTGAATTTTAATATTAATAAATGAGTGAAATGTGGTGATGGTAAATGTGTGATGATGGTGATGTGTGATGATGGTGATGGTGGATGTGTACGTGTAGAACTCATGCGGGATTTAGCCATTAAACCCCAACGGTCGCACCGCCAGAAACACAAACACGCACGCTATTATGAATCGTAAGAAGTCCGAGCACCAAGCCAGCAAAACTCAAGGATGTGACTTAGACCTCAACGTTCGCTTCAACAACCGTCAGTAGTTCAACGGAGGGTGCCATCAATAGTTACTAAAGGAGGAGCTAAATAACCAGGCGGCGTGATTCTAAAAAAACAAAGGATTATATCAGCGGCTGTCGGAAAATCAAGGAGTTCAAAAAAGTTCAGAGATAGGAAGTGAACACAGTGCTGGGAAGCAGTAGCAGAGAGCATCGACGAACAACGGCAGGTGATCGTCTACAAGAAATCAAAAGACGGAAAATCTTGACGTGGAGGTGAGAATATTTCTGGGATAGGAAACAGAAACAATATGCCATAAAACAGCATATGCGTATTAGAGCACCTCTGTCAAGGAGAATTAGAGTTTCAAGGAGAATTTTTCTCTCATTCCTAGAGAGGGAGGTTCTTTGGAGCAACTGTTTCCTAGAAGTTCGTGCCCATGAAACCTTGAAGAAGTTCGTATCAACTTCGGAGAAGTTCTTACCGAAATTTCAGCGTCAATTTAAATTTAATGTTTACGTTAATTACTTCGGAAAATCAATAACAGAGACTACGTGGAGATATTAACATTTTTCAACCCATCGGTGTCCTTTAAAACCAGTGGATGTTAAAAACAGCATGAACAACCTGGAGACAGAGTGCGTACACACGCACCGAATTGTAAACAATAGGGACAACCCTGCGACAAAGAGTGGACGCACAATATGATGAACAGTGTGGTTAACATGAACAACATGCCATTCTTCGTGTCATTTGGTGAGAGAGTGAACTCGGGTGATTATTATCAGTGAAATTAGTCTACAGGATAGCATTGAATTCATTAATTCGTGACGTGCTCACTTGCCATTTTCGTGTGTTGTTAGTGTAACAGCATGTTATCCCTCTTGCTATTCAGTGTGATACGAATTTAGATAATTATTATGAGTAGAATTAGAGTAAATTTTGAGAAATATGATTATTGTTATTTACATTGACTTATGATATGCCTTCGCGCTATTTTTCGTGTGTTTTAGAGTAAACATTGCAAACTAATTTGTCATATTTGTTTCCTTCTTGCAACGCCCTCATTAATAAATAACGTATCATTTTATGTCAGGAGATTAAGATCCCTCTTATTTTACCACGATTTTCTTGTACGTAAGGGTGTACGTATATTGTTTTACCTTGCAAGATTCAATTAATGTTTGCAAATATTTCATAATTCCTGCTTTAACGTAAAGACGAAATTCGTGTCGCCACAGAGACGTTCGAATGAATAGCCATTCTAATTCTGACTTTTTGTGCAATAGTTATCCTTTATCCTGAGCCTGTAGGTAAATCTGGAACTAATTAATGAAAATTGTTTTTCAATTGAAGCAACTATAGAGAAGACATGCTAGAATATATTATAAAATATGATTCGAAAATATCATTAGGAAAAAAAGAGTATTGGATAGTATGCATGGATTCAGCTGAAAGAAGTTTTCAAGCAAATAAAAAATATAGCATTTTTATGTTCGAGACGTTCTGCGCGCATTTTTCTGGCAAATTAACTAGAATTAGGTAATATGCAAGAAGACTACCCTGCGGAGCGAGATAGCCTAATGGGATGGGCACCATTTTTCCACTGCCTTCTGTGTGCTCCGTTATTTTAGTGTTTGAGTGCACATCGTGTTCATGCCGCGGGTAGATGATCTCATTCTGCACTACCGTGGTTTTTGAGGGGAGGAAACTGCACTATGAAATGCTGTTTATCTTCGTAGTTTGTGAACAGTCCACTCGTACATTCGTTGATCAGTATAAATGAAAGTCAAACTTCAATAAGTGCTAGATAATAGCTTCTTTAAATATTCTTGAGCTTCTACGAATATTGATCGCAGTGAAGAAAGGAAATAAAATTGATTGGCATGTGATTCCTGCTGTCTTGATGAAGATATTAACTTTTTATTTAAACACTGCCCCTAGGTCACAAAGAATAAAAAGTACATTAGTCTTTTTTGCAGAAGAATTCGTTAGTTCTATTTTCTCAGTGTTCTGTTATTTACACCACGATTAAAAAACGCACCAAATCTACCAAATTAAATTCAAAAATCGTATTTTCGACTAAAATTGATTTCTCCTGATTTCTTGATGTTTGAAGTGGCAAATCTAATTTTTCTTTTCAGACTCAGTCTGCTGCGCGACTGAACCGCATCATCAACGTCTCGTTCGGCCCTTCCTACAAAAATGGTGGCGGTTCCTCATCCACGCTCCCGCACACCCGGACGCTCCCGTGTGCACTCCCGGTTTCCGGAACCGGGCTCCGGACGGGGCACGACTCCATGCACGGCAGGGGTGGATCTCTTCGGGAGGAGATCCAGAGGCATGGCAGTCCCACGGGGCAGAGAATGGACCTCGTGTACGTCACGGAGAGGATCATCTCTTTGGCTTTCCCGCCCGATCTCGACGGCTCTGCATACACGGTTCACCTCAGGGAGGTCGCCCACATGCTCTCGTCGAAACATGGCGACAATTTCAGGGTCAGTGGAATATTCTAGTTCTGCCTATTTTAAGATTGATTAGTTGTGATAATTGAGTTTTCTACTTTGCTCGTCTACCATACTAAACTAAGTGGATACTGTGGTGATATAGAAACATTGCTCTCCTATTATTTGTTAATTAATTGACTTATAACTAGTTATTTCTCTCAAAAAAAAATATGTCGATCTTGGTTTCAATGCATGGTTTTTCTGCATGCTGCTTCTCTTCCGTTATTTCCAATAAATACTTGTAAATGACATTCGTAAACAAAGGAAAAGAAACACGACATGGTTGCTTTCGAAGGGCCCTAAACCTCCACATGAAATAATTAAAAAGTACCAATTTTTGATGGCAGACGTGAGAAAGGATAGTAAACAGACACAGAAAGATTAGCATGTTTTATTGTAATGGTTACGAAAATGAACAATGGCAGCAGTCTACAGTATTGCGGCAGATGAGCGACAACTATTATACCATATTAAGACAGATTAATCGCATCCCTAACTGCTGAGTAGTTAAGTACGACACTGAACAACCAAAACTCACTGAAACCTTCACATTAAAAATACGAGAATTTTCCCGATCTCTGACCTCATTTTACCTTCAAATGACATCAACCTTAGCACTTGCCATTTGCAATGGAGATTCGACACTGGTGACAAGAAGAGGAAATTTTAACACTCGCAAATAACACTTGCAAACAATACCCGCTATTTTCCCCCATTGCGGCCCAATTAAACAGTCGCATTTCCTACAAGTGATTGCTTCTCCGATCCACGGCGCAGCATGTATTCCCTGCTCTATGAGCCATCTAGGTACTGCAACAATGCACAAATAAGAATTTCCTCAACGCGTACGTCTTAGTGTACGTGCAAAATCTGCTGCCGTCCGTTGGCGCAATGATTTTAATTTAATTCACTTTGAACCAAATTGGCACTTGCCTACCCATGCTCTAGGCGTCAAATTTACCCTACATGTTACAAGCAGGACACGCACCTTACCTCGCAAGATCTACCTTCCAATTCCCCCTCACTCTCAGCGTTCCTAAGTCCTTAACATTTTATACGAGCTTACTCTGCCCTCCGCTTCTGCTTTTTTCTATCTTTTACTTCTTACCGTTGAGCTTCTCACGGTTGTTCCTCTACAGCACAGCGCACTTGGAGCGATCGTTGGAATGTAGATTTCGTACCTGAGTGTTTTTGCTGGCTTATCGCCTGGTCAGCGTTTGCGGCTCTTCTATGTACCAGTTTTATCGATTATTTACATTCATTGCTTTCACTGTGACGCTGCGTGCTACTACACATGTGTCGTGTGACACATTCACGACACATTCACATGACTCATACGCACGTGCTTCACGACAATACTACGTGTACTGTTCTCATGTTTATTTTTCTGTTCAGGATAGCCGATTATCCCAGACAAATGAATGGAAGATATCTTTACTCAGCAGTTCTCTTCCGAGTACAGTACTTTACAGCAGTAGTACTCCACGAGCTGTTAGACTTACACCCTCACAAAACGTAGCAGCGCTGAGGACAAACTCGCAGCTGTCATGCTGCGATCCATTATCCATTTATTGGATAAGAAGCGATTCTAGAGCTTAGGCCGTGCAGTCGACACGAGCAAATGCTAAACAGTCCGCTGTGTTATTTATTTATTTATTAGTATGCATCCAGTGGCCATCACTCTACATTTGTTGGTATTTAATGGCAGTGTGACATGAATCAGTAGGACTTTGTGGGTAAGAAGACTGGTAATAAGAATTTTTCTATTAAACAAAGGATTATTCACTTAGTTCGTTGGTGTTCTGACGGTTCGTGGGGACCAGGGTACGAAGTTCACAGAGTAAAACAGAGGTTTTATTACCCCCGATGTTCATAAATTGACTCTCTCTTTTCTTTTTCATCCCCCCGTTAATGAAATTGATTCAAAATGACAGGCTAGTTTGGACGGTAATGATCTCAATCTGTTTGTGAGCCTTCATTCCCTATTCACCATTCTCGTCCTAAAAGTACTTCTCTTCCTACTCAACGCTATTTAAACTTTTCTGCAGCGTGTTGACCGTACCAGAGCGGCGTAAGGAGCTGCCCTATTACTCCTGCGTTATGTCAGAGCACAAAATATTGTTAATAATTGCACGGCAGACTGCCCACGTCATCAGATAATCCTAACCATGGAAACAGAATAGGAATTCACAGGAATCATTCTCTGTGTCAGGAATATTGTTTTGTATTAGACTTTTTATTGTCTGAAAAGAAATATGCTTGACATTTCCAAAAAGAGCTCCCTGCAAAGGCTGTTTTCCTGTCAGTGTCGTACGTAAAGTACAGTCTGGACATTAAGGAGAGAGATTGACAACTTCAACGGAAAGAAGCTGTGAAAAGAAAACGATGTTCAAAAGCTACCTAAGAAATAATGAAAAAGGAGAAGGAAAGTACTGGAAAGGAAGCAATACTACTGAACAATATTTTATCGATATTGATCTCTGAAATTTGATCTTATTGAGTTATAAATCAATATGACTAACATAATTTACGATGCTATGTCCATGCATCACATGCGATATTCAACATTATAACTTTCAAGTTACAACATATCCAGTGGATCATTTTACTTCATTCAAAAACTAGCTTTACGGCTATACCTCACTGTTCGGAAAATGTGTAAAAATTCTCTGTAATCCAACAAAAGACTCTAACCTCACAGCAAACGTATGAAATTTTTTGTTGTTGCTGGTGTGAATTTGGGATATGCGGATTACAAGCTAAAAAGATACAAGTGAAAACGAAAAGCTTCGTGCCAAGTTAAAAGTATTCAGAAACTGTTACAACTCCTGTGCTTGTTTTAACCTCTGAACAGTTCATATTAATGATGAAGCGATATGCTCATTTTGTGGAAGGTGTACCCCTAATTTAAATATAAATTTTGGGATGAGGGATTTTCAAAAAAGGGTGAAATTTGCATCGTTCCCGAGTATAAAATAGGCACATTATTTCGATAGGAAGTTTTTGTTTGATGCGTACATATGCCTTAAAAATTGAAAACTTTAAGTGAGAGCGTATTTTCGAGTAAGTTTTATATTAATTTGTTTAGCAAAAAAAACAAAGATAAGCTGACAGTATGAAGAAAGTATTAATTTTAGCTCAAAAGGAGATTGAAGAAAAATGTAGCTTGAGGATACAACGAACAAAATAACCTGCAGTATTTGTGTGGTTCGCAGAATAAGCACTGCACCAACTGATCGTAAAAATTAGAGTTGGTAGGTGTAAGCAGTGCATAAGAACTTTTATTAAAAATACTTTGTAACGTATATAATGAACACAACAGCAGCGTCAAACGCCAACAATAAGTCGTATCCTGTTTACAAAAAAGGGTTTTTATCCATTGTACTCTCATTATTGAGGCCACACTTACTAGACACACTTCTAGTGTTAACAGCAATTGTTGACACCCGATACTGCTGTAACCTCTACTGACGTTTTCTGCAAACACTAGTTGTTACCAAGCACTGTTGACGCTAGTCCTTGCAATGCTGACACTACTATCACAAACTTTGTACACAAGCTACCTACAGCCTACGTTTGACACCAAATAGAATGCCCTTAAACTCTATCCCCACACGTTACTGCGTAGCGTGGATACCAGGTGTAGTGGAGTCCCAAATTTGATATCAAGTAATACATCCTCGTACGTTAATCCACGTTACTGCGTAGTGTGGATACCAGGTGTAGTGGAATGCCGGTACAGAGGAAGGCGTGTCAGGCAAGGTGCTCAGGTGACAGCAGGGCCAGCGGGCTTCGCAACGGTACTTACTCTTTAATGCGCGCCTTTCCTTCCTTCCTGGTTCTTGCTCTCTCTCTCTCCCTGTTCCTGCTTGTAGTAAACAGAACTAGATTGTAAAACCAGAAAGTCGCTAACAAAAATTTTGTTGGCTTCTCTTTTTCTGTTCTACACTTGAGGTTCTTTATTGCAGCCGTGTCTCTTTATGTTGCGGCTTCATTGCCTCGGTTCCGTAACTGCGTGTCCCAAAGCAGCGGCCTGAGGAGAAGTTCCGTACTCTCAGGCATTGCTCACTTCCGCGTTGGTCGTCAGAAAGCAAGCTCGTTTGTTTGAGTTACACGAGAGCGAAGGCGCTAATGATGCCTCTCTTGCCTGCACTTTCAGGGGACTGCGCTCTCCCAAGAAAAGCCTTAGCTACTCGCTTCTGTGCTACTCCAGTTAAGCGGCTACTTGGTAGAAAGACATTTTTCTACCTTATCGTTGCCGTCGTCATCTAGGATGGCTCATCCTTAGTGCTGCAAAATCTCGTGTCAGTGTGTCTACTAGAATTTTCAATTTTTACCTCTATTTTTGAACTCTTTTGCTACTAAACAAAAATAGGTATTCGTGCTTCATGTATTGATCATGTGCACTGCCTGTTAACAGACGCTGTTCAAATTACGGCTGTAAACCCTAGAATAGTATATTTGAACTCCAAAAACAGTACGATATGATGGTAATGATAAATTTAAACACAGAAAGAGTGTAATCATCACTATATAATAAAACGCCAGGTGTCTCCTTAAATAAATCAATTTATATTTTTGTGTGTGTTTAATTTCTTATGTTATTAGAATGAGAGTCTCCCTTAAATACTGGTAGTTAAATCCGTAGACTTTTAGGTTGGTAGATTCTTAACCGCTGGAGTTAAATCCGCAGACTTTCTAATTAGGTCTGAGAATCTGTCGCTTTAAGTTCTCCCTTCAAATGCATGATATTAAAACCTGTTACTTGTAACGGGCCTACTCACTAGTATGATGATAATGATTCAATAAATCTTTCTACTCACGGGTTAATAGATACTATTTTTTCGCAAAATATTTCATTTCTATAAACGATTTAGAGTTACTATTTCCCAAAGTATAAAAACTTTTCTGCCAAACCCACCTATCTCAGAACGAAATTGTCCCCAGGTTGTGTATGTCCATGTCATTTGCTGTTGATAGTATTTTACATGGCAGTGAAATTAAAATTTGTCACCGAGATACATGTTGATACATGTATCTTTTCCGCTCTCAATACTAGACTTCGTGTTTATTTCATGTGACATCACCCATTTTTAGTGTGTTTCCAAGTTAATATATAACTAACGTAAATTTAAGTGAATTCGTATTGAATTTTACTGTAAAATCAATCTATTCACTGTAAAATTGTAAAGTAAATATATGTAGAATTCCCTAAAACTTCATATTAAGAAAATCGTTTGAGAGTAAAATATATGATTCTCAGTTAAAAACAATCAATTATAAATTTTAAAATAATATCATTGTTAGCAAATGTTTCGCGCTTCGAATGACAGAGATAAGAGCAATTCGTATCCCTGCAGCACACCACCTGGAATAACAAGACGGATGGAGACAATTGATTGTCAGGAAGCCAGGTGGTGCTAAATCTACGTTGGAAATGGCGGAGTTACTGCGGCGATTACCGTGCCAGTAAATGCTGTATTGCACAATCTGATAAAGTCGGGTTGGGATCGGATAAAGGTCATACGATAGGGAATATTGACGAAGAATAAATGGAACGTGTTGATCCATCGGAATGGATCGCCGTTTAAACGATGTTGGCACTTGACAGCTGTGCTGTAGGTAAGGAGTGAGCTCTTCCGCTACAAATGCCAATACCATTGTCAACAAAATGAAGATGGACAACAACAAAATATAAAGAGGGTAACGGTTAAGAGAATGCGTTGTCATTTATTTTCCAGGCGTTCTTTTACGGACGTGCAATCCTAGATGGACCGGACGAGTGAAGCAGAGGTTGGGCGAAGGAAAAGTAACCTCGTCCTCTCAGGCAGAGAAGACAGGAACAGGAGTGGCGTCAGGATCTAGGGAGGAATTGATAGTTTTGAAGTGGTTTGGCCTTTTGGAGGCCAGAAAGAGCGGTTGATAGCAAATGTGAGCTTCTAATTGCTCAACACTAATCTCCAGCAGTAGGGAGAAGTGAGACTGTGTTCTTCTAATTATAGCTGGCATTTGTGTATAAGAGTGTGTCTATCCATGCCCCCAAGAAAATTCGAAATTGTTTGACATAATAGAATTTGAAAAGGGTCTGTTAAAAAACTGACCTACAGTTTCGCAAAGCTTAAATCCTACTGAATTAAAGAGTACTACCAAGAAAGAAATTCCTGCTTCTGGACATCAATTAACTACACCACAACTATAAGCAAAATTTCATTTTCAAGTCACAGGGTGAAAAATTTATGGGTAAATGAATTGTTTCTTTTCTGCCTGGTCTTTGTGCTTACTTTGAATATGTACAATACGTTTACCACGTTATATTTGGCAAACGTTTTCATTTCATTGTATAGTATTATTTCGGTGCTTGCTTCTATCACTACTTGCGTTTGCTTGTTTCTATTCGAGCCAAATACGTACATTTGATTCCTTTTATTATTTTTAGTTGCGGTACCGTAAATTGATTCACCAGAATGGAAAGCGCATTAGGAAATACCTGAGTTTTGTTTTATGTGCATTAAAACTCTTAAAATTCTCCCTATTGATGCCTAGATCTATTATAATGTTGAAATTTGAAGGTGTAATACAAATCTTTGTATTACAAATCATTCATTTCCTTGATCTGAACAATTTGAAAAATTTATGTTAATTTTAAATTTAAATACAATTATTTGATATTTAATTTGAACTCTATTGATATTCAAGCAAACATATGCTTATAAATAATAAAATAGTATGGACTCTGACCCGTGTGTGGCAAATACATTGGCGCCAAAAAGAAAGTCCGCACTGCCAATATTTTCTAAAACTTTTAAATTACGCTAAATTTACCGACGTTGATTCCTCTTTTTGATTCAGCGTTGATTCCTCTTTAATGTTGTATGTTTATATTCGATTTTCAATTTGACTATGCAAGTGCTCTGGGTCAATTTATATAGAAAACACAAAATCAAGAGGGTAAAAAGAAACTTTGCATAATGCAAAAATGTTATTTAAATGAAACATTAGTACAAAATTACTTCCAAAACAAAATAAATAGTCAGTATTTGGTAGCATAATCTTTCTGTGCTTTGACAGTCCGCAATCTCTTCGGCAGAACTCCGGTGAAAGGGCGTCCCACTTTTCTTTAATTTCTGTCCACAGTTCAACAAGATTTTGCATATTATCATTGCCTAGCTGTTGTATGATCTAGTGTCATACGTTCTCAATTGGATTGAGGTCTGGTGATTGGGCAGACCAGTCCAAACATGGAATGTTTGCCCCTGGAGGAACCTAACTGACATTGCCAGCTGTGTGAATAGGGGTATTATCTTGCATGAAGATGGGATTATAGAATAGAATGAGGTTATAGGAACGAACCTTCTGGCCCATTCTTGGGTCGTATGATTACTTCGATAATTATTCGGTTGTTTACCCAAGTCCCATGCCGTATTTCTAGCCGCGTCAACCATGTCGGCAGCGGGATTCGAACCCGGGTCTTTCCGCTCGCAAGCAGATTCGCTCACCAGTCGACCAAGCTGGTGATGGTGATAGTGATATGGTGATGGTGATAGTGATATGGCTGGTGATGGTAATAACTTCCATATTATCATCAAAATGGGTCACAAAATGTGCATTCAACATATCAATGTATTTGGTCGAATTAATTAGATCGTGTAATCGAACTAGAGTTCCATGGGCACTGATCACACCCCACACCATGGTGCAGCCTACACCACCTTGCGGCGTTGAAACTGTGCACTTGTGAATAAATTCCTCGTCTTTCCTTCGTCGGACGTACTGCCTACCATCATTGCCTACCCAGCCCAGGGGTGGGGAACCTTTCTAAGAGTAAAGGCCACATCGGCACCGTCCCCTCACCCAAAAGGCCACAGACAATAAATATGCAAGTTTCTATATAATAGTTATACTGCAGCTATTGATGACATAATTATATTTATATTTTACATGAAAATATAAAGCACATTAAAAAGTAAACAAGAAAATGTATTGTTCACTTACTTTTTTAATCATTTAATGACTTCTCTGTGGTTGCTTCTGTTGAACCAGCATTGAGATATTTGGTTCTAATGTGGATGTCTTGAGCTTTAGTTGGTTTTCAATGTGTTCATTTGTTATCTGAGCCCTCAAAACATTCTTTATTTTTTCATGTTGGAGAATGTTGATTTACAGAGATATGTTGTATAGAAGCACGATATCAACTTACGTGCATGTTCTCGAAGGCGAGGATACTCTGTCGCTCTATTCCATATTTTTACGGGATCTTCTTTATTATCAAATTGTGCTTTAACAATGTTATCTTCTGATAACTCAATAAGCTCCACTTGGAACTCTTCTGATGCTTCAGAAAAGTCAAGTATGTGTGGTTGGAAAGCCAGCTTTAATGTTATTTCATGCTTCTGAATATCCTTGAATCTACCGTTATATTACTTGATCAGTGCATCTAAAACTGCCTCGTATCTTACAAAAGATTCACCAGTGACCTCATTCCTTCCATTTATTACCTTGTTAACTCGGGAAAATAATTTCCCGAAAGGTTCGACTTTTCAAGAAGTGATCGAAGAAAAGACAACTTCTTCCTAAATGCCTAAATTTTTTGCCACATCTCGTAAATAGATTTATTTTTACCCTGCAGCGAGACATTTAGCTCGTTCTGCTTTGTCATGATATTACACATAAAGGCAGCATCTTGAAGGAAATTAACGGCTGATAATTCACAGTTTTGATTGTTCTCGTGATAGAGTTCAATTATTTTCTCACGTAAAGACAAAATTTTCACTACGACTTGACCTTGTGATAACCAGCACACTTTTGAATGGTAGGGCAAATCTGTTCTGATGATCTCATCATCCAATATGAGCATTTCTCGGAACTGGCGATGTCTCATAGAATTTATGCGAATGTAATTTACTATACCCACAATTTTCTTCAAAGTGTAATCGAGAATAACAAATTTAGCACAGAGATTTTGCTGATGTAAAATACAATGAAAAACAAAAGCATTATGAATTACACTTTATTTTGAGATGTGCAACGAATCCTTTATTTTTACCAGTCATAGATGGCGCACCATCTGTGCACACGCTCACTACATTTATAAAATTTAAACTTTTTTCACGAAATTTATTTTTGAAATCGTTGAAAATATCAATTCCTCGTGTCCGCCCTTTAAGGGTGCCTGAAACAAACAATTCTTCATAGACATCAAATTCTTCAGTTACTGCAGGAACAAAATACAACGTAACGTAACGTAAATTGCATGAATGCCAAGTTTCAAGTGATAAGAGCCAACAAATATTGTCTAATTAGACATAACTGACTGAAAAGAAAAGACTAACGTTTGCAGAACTGCATTGTACTCGTAAGTGCAGCTCTTAGGTGCCAAATGTATGATGCAGAGGTGCAAATAAAACTGCCTTGCAACATAAAAACTTCTTCTCAACAAGCCACGGAAGACTGCACTTCATAACTCAGAAGGCCGCATGTGGCCTTAAGGCTGCAGGTTCCTCACTTCTGCCCTTGCCTACTTGCTTTCATCGCTAAAAAGTACCCTCCGCCAGTATGAGGCGTCATGATCCTCATGACATCTGACGAAATCTATACGGCGTTTTCTGTTCTTCACAGACATCATTGGTGTGCGTCTTTCGCTACAACCTCGCAACTAAAATCCCTTCAAACTATTCTTAATTGTTGGAGAACACTTTCCAACAATATTACAATGTTTTTGGATCTAAGACGAAATTTTAAATCTGTTTTTGAGGCTGCAGATCTGAATGGCGCGGTCGTCTCTGTATGAAGTTACCCTAGGACGGCCGGAATTAGGGGCATTTTGAACACTGCCATCTTTCTGGTGTTTTTGCTGTCATTCGTACTGTTTTCTCATCATATTTCAATCTTCTGCCAATTTCTCGGTTGGATATTCCAGCATTGTGGAGTTTAAGAAGCTCCTTACGGTCATTAACAGAAAGTCGAGGCATTCACACTATACGCGAGTATAACTTTGTTATAACGTAGAGCAACATTTGGCACGATTACAGATACTCTATTGTCTAAAAACAGGACATATTGGCTGGTTTATTTTCAAATTATAGACTGCGGAGTTTCTAATTGCTTTCTTGATTTTGTGTTTTCTATATAAATTAGTATGAACACTTGCATAGTACAATTAAAAATCGAATATACGTAAGCGTACAATATTAAAGAGGAATCAACGCCGAATCGAATTGTTTGTAGGCGGTTTTGATCAGCTACCTTAAATTTAGCATAATTTACAAGATTTAGAAAATATTGGCAGTGCGAACTTTCTTTTTACTGCCACTGAAGCGTCTGAATATGAAGGCAGGCTGCTGCGGAGCCGTACGCTTGCACACAATAAATGCTCAGATCAGGTTAGAGCCACAAATAACTACAAAATTAGCTCGGATAACGTCAAAGTGCATACACAAACATAGAAAATATATTAGGATGTCTGGCTCTGCGTGATGTTCGTAACCATCTAACATTTTAACATACCTCCTACCCTTGGCTTCTACTAGCTGGCTCACTCATATATATTCAAATGAAATAAACCTCTCAGCAACACTGTTAGAGGTCTTTTCGCTGGAGGTTCAGACTCGTGTACAGTAATTGCATTCGTTGCGTTTTTGTGGCACGCTGGGCTCTAGAGGAAATTGACGTCAATGTTCATGGCAGGTGTGGAACAACTATTGCATGCGCCTGCTTTTGCGAGGCTAGATGTGCACAGGAAATATTCACGCGTAGGTAAATAGATCTATTGATTTGATGTTCACAGTTTTATCTTGCTTACAAAGAAAGTTGATCATCATTAATTGTAAAAATAAAGGTCCTAAACAATTTAATTTTTTGCTGGGTCATGCAAAATACCCGTGTCCAGTTTCTTCAGCTGGGGAAGGAAGCGCTGCCTCATTTCCTTGACCTGCCCCATACAAAGTTTGCAAAATGGAAGTTCCCAAAAAATAATTATGTACAGAACAATGTGTTCTTAGTCTCATTTTGCCGGTTAATACTGAAATCAAACTCGGCTGCGAAATTTCAGTGCCCTATAAAACTGATTTTTAGCTGGTGTCGTTTTCGGTCTTGTGGCACGGAGCTTTTCATGTAGCACCGACGATAGTTCTGTTCAATTATGTAAAACGAACTTAATAGGACTAATGCCGGCACCCAATTTTGCCCAGTATAAACAATTCAATTTCTCCCGAAGTATGTAAGGAGTTGAATCTAATTTGCCTTGACCATAAATTGAAAAACGTGCAATTTCATTTTCAAGGAACACCAATTAAAACAAGCTTAGTTTAATTTCCTCTCCGGAGTAGAGAGACAATCAGCATCGAGCGAGCACAACAGCCAATGACTGGCGATAATTACAGCTGCTAGCAGACAGCGATACTATTATCAATATCGTTCGCAGTTGTCTATTCAATTTATTGAGCGGACGAAACAGGAAACGATTGAAATCTCACTAATGTCTACTATGTTATTAATGAATCAAATTTTTGCTAAACTTGCAGAACTTCGTGAAAATAACTTTCTGATTCACAGTTCTTTTTAATAAATGCTTCTTTTACAATAAAAGGATTGCTAATATGCGTAGCACCTGTGTATAACTTTTGAAAATATTTGATGCTTTGTTAAAGACGGGCAACATTTTATTGACTTAATTACGTGCATGAAATATCTAGGACATCAGAATACAATGTGATATGATCACTCGAGCGTGTTGATGAAAATCACTAAATTGATTTGATGCTGCTGTCGATATTAATGAAAGTGAGCCCTGCCGGACACAAGTTGTTTGGTGCAGATGTACTACGTGACAAAAGTATTGTGACGCAGATCTACTTGAATAGAGGGGCGCTTGTAAGAAAGTACATTTGCAGACATACTTGGTGAACAGGTACATACGAACATACTCGTATTCCTTACTCGTTCAATTTACTATTGTGATTATCATTGAGCTACGAAGAAAATATTGATACTAAAAGCACTAATGATGCTGGCTTTACACTCAAAACTATTCACATTCGTTTTAAAGATCAGGAAGTTTGAATGATATTGTAGTATCCATTGTCAAGTCTTTGCCTATGCGAAATTTTATCTGCAGAAAGTTTGCATTACCTTATAGAGAAACCATTTTTATCGTTTCTTATCCCATGTTCTAGTTCGAAAGATGAAGTTTCTAGTAGGTGTGGATACGTGACACTATCGGAGTCTTTAACAAGTCATAAAATTTATTAATACTGGATGTTTCCGCTCTCGTTTGTTGCACAAAATTGTGGTGTATTTTTCTTTTGCCCAACAAGTGTTTACTAGCCTCATGAAAGCGTACAAAATTTAGGATTTTTGTTGAAAATTAAGTGAAAAGTTGACTCGCAGATCAATTAATTTTACGTGATAATAGTCTTCAAATGGATGTTCAAGAAAGGTAGGGATGCCGACTCTAATATTTATGAAGTGAAGCTATATTTACCTAACAAATTGTGGGTGCACGAAGTTATGATACATGATGGGGAATAAAACTTCTAGAAGTCTCACACCACCAAGTCTCACACCACCAAGTCTCGCACCACCAAGTCGCGCACCACCAAGTCTCGCACCACCAAGTCTCGCACCACCAAGTCTCGCACCACCAAGTCTCGCACCACCAAGTCTCACACTACCAAGTCTCACACCACCAAGTCTCACACTACCAAGTCTCACACTACCAAGTCCCTCACCACCAAGTCCCTCACCACCAAGTCTCACACTACCAAGTCTCACACTACCAAATCTCACACTACCAAGTCTCACACTACCAAGTCCCTCACCACCAAGTAGAGGTCTGTCAACATGAACATTGTTGAGTTAAAAACCACAAAATAAACCTAAAAAATTCAAATATATTCAAAAATATATTGCCTTCCTAACGAGGTCTGTACATTGAAGCAGTGATGCAATGCTGCTATCAACATTCATGCAGCAACAGCGATATTCTTGACGCAACATCAGCAACATTATTGATGCTCAATTAGCAACATTACTGATACATCATCAATATTATCGATGCAACATCAGCAACATTATTGATGCAACACCTTCGTTTACTTTCGAGGTCCCTCAGAAGTTCAGAAGACGTGCAGGCTCTAACTTGAGCTTGCGACTTGAGACCGCTCAAGTGCACCTCTACATTCAAATTCTGGGACAGTAATTCCTCCCTTGTGACTTTTCTGTACGCCAAACTGAGGGAGCTCCTCGCAACAACTCCTGTGGTGCATGTAATTGCGCTGCACCGCAAAGACAGAGACGTCACATAACCGTTTGACGTCATAACGTCACATAACCGTTTCTTGTTTGTCTTACCAACCAATACTTCGCTTTTGTTGCCAAGAAATTTATTTATTAGGAACTAAAGTGTCTTCTTGGAAGAGGATGTGCTGAAATAACTATTGAACGATGAATACTTGCGGAGTTTGAGCTATTTTCACTTTTTGGCTCGCTTTTGAATACTTCATATTAAACAGTACTTGTGTTTGTACATTGCAACTAAATTATGTACATATAATCTAAACTTAAAGTGTGTATCAGAACATAATAGACACGCAATGTTGTGCTGTTGCATTATAAATTTGGAAATATTTTCAATGCACGTTTTCAGTACATTACTTGTTGAATACTGAAAAATGTTTGAAGTTTCAATCTAAGCTTTTTATTTAATCAGAATACTGAATTTTTCAGTTATTTCTTCAAGCCAAGAAGAACACGTGCAGAATAATTAGTATTCATATCTCTTGTAGAATGAGTGCCCACGAAGCATTATGTTATGCTTGTTTCTCGATTTAGACTCGCATTATTGGGCAGAAACACAGATTATATGCAAAAGTTCCTTAAATTTTAAGTGTTTGTACTAAAAAGTCGAGTTGTGGCTACTGCGTGGCTTGATGTGCCGGGACACTGGCTGATACTTCTACTTGCACAAGCAATTTCAATACCCTGCGAAAGCTAATCAGCGTAGTCATCTTTTTTAAGGATCGACAAGAAAGAATGGTGTGTGTTGGGGGAGCATTGCATTCACACATGTAACAAAAAAGCATTCGTACGTTAGCAACTGCCATGTAATCGTCTATATTAAACGCATGTGAACAGAAGTACTATCTGTCGAAATGATGTCTTCGTAATTTGATTAAATTTCAGCGAGAGGAAATATCTGGCCAGTACACTTCGTGGTCACTTTATTACATTTGCAGAAATGGACTGTTGCGCGTACGTTAGCCATTTTAGTTGCCTTCCTACATTAAATGAAACATCAATTACTTTGTTAGCTTTATTTTCGAAGCTACTTTCGTAGATACTCAATGAACTTTAAAATTTGATCAAGTTACACAGTGTACAGCAATAAAAAAGAAAATTCTTGATAGTAGAGATTTGGCTTCTATATTATAATATTTACCATATTTTTAAATTTGAGAAGACGGTCGGTAAGTCTTTGCTGCTTCCTTTCACCTTCTGCTAACCGAACTGCTTGTCCATCTCTGCCAGTTGTAATTCGTCTGTCCTGCTCATGATTCCTCCTGTTCTGCTTAGTTTCTTTTTAAAAATAGTTTATCACAATCGAAGATGTTGCCATAGTTTGTATTTTCGTCCAAAGAAATGTAGTGAATCTCAAATCAACTATTTCAGCTTATTTTTATGTCTTATTCTTCATGCACAAACACATCCACGACGAGCGTTTCTGCTCAGCGCATGCAAGAACGTTAGGAGAAAATAGCGCAAAAGTCGAAGTACATTTTCTCTGCACGGATACATGAAAAGATGAACTAAATTAAAATGTTTTCCTGAAAATTTTCAGACTTATGTGAAGTCTACTAGGTTTCGATAACGACAAAATCAAATTTAGGCCAATAGTCACTTAATATTAACTTTTTTCTTCCTTTTCCTTTCATCTTCAACCCATCAACACTTATGTTTGTGTTACATGTGGTACGACTTGATTTTTAACCTTATCTGTTTCTGTAGCAACTTATTAAATTTTGTCGCCTTTCTTCAATTTCATTTGTTGACGCAGAAGTGCCTTGCTCGATGCATGCTTATACACATATGACGACAATCCTTACGCAAAATTGTCACTACTTTTTCCCAACGTAAATTATTTGCTCGTAATCATACACGATCTGATATGGTTCTTCTAACCACGTGTTAGTTTATCGTGTAATTCTTTGTAGGGATGAACCGACCATAATTCGAGTTCTGGAGCTCGAGCTCTGACGGTTCTCTAACATTCACAAAGTCTGTTGGGAACTTGAACATAATAGAGAACCTAATTTCTACGATTATTATTTACTATGAAATTACCTAGAATATTTCCTTGTTCTATCGTCTCGCAGGTCTTCAATCTTCAGATACTTATAGCTGTTACAATTAAATTGGTTGCTGTTAATAATGTTTATTGTCATCAATTTTCAGTCAGTGAACAACAAATTCAATTTTTTCGAGGAGTTATTCCCTACATGTGCTGGAGGCCAGTATGGCTTGCGAGCTGGATGAAATGAGTGAGTAACTGTCACACTCAACTCTGGGGCAGAGTAACTGTCACACTCAACTCTGGGGCAGAGTAACTGTCACACTCAACTCTGGGG
>VCRD01000356.1:262842-328236 GCA_006783055.1 Trinorchestia longiramus | reverse complement strand
GGTTAAACCTAGCTTGTGCCTGTGGGTTAAACCTAGCTTGTGCCTGTGGGTTAAACCTAACTTGTGCCTGTGGGTTAAACCTAACATCACCAGCTTGGTCGACTGGTGAGCGAATATGCTTGCGAGTGGGAAGGCCCGGGTTCGAATCCCGCTGCCGACATGGTTGACGCAGCTGGAAATACGGCATGGGACTTGGGTAAAACAACCGAAGAATTATCGAAGTAATTATCCGACTCAAGAATGGGCCAGAAGGTTCGTTCCTATAGCCTTATTTTATTCTATTCTATTCTATTCTATTCTATCTGAGCTCTCTATACTTCGCTTTGCCATCTTCCAGGGCTGGGTGCAGCAGCTAGGCTGACTAGACATCGATGTGAAAGCTTTTTAGCAAACTAGGCATGTAGTGCATCTTCTGTTCTATTCCGCTTGTTATTCTATGGAACTTTTTATCCTATATCAACCTTTTATTTCATTTTCACATTTTATCCTATTTTCACTGTGCATTCTTTTCTTTGTATTCCAGTATTTGTAACTGCGACGGGTGCTAGCGCGTCATGCTTCTCATAATCTATACCTATGTTTTTTCCGAGGTCACGGTAACGAGCCTGAGCTTGTTTAACTTTTTGGCATGACAACGGAGTGCCGCCTCTGGTGATGACGGCATGCGTCTTCACGCTACACTAACCTTTCTGACGAGTGAACAAATCATCTAAGGTTGTGGGTTGTACAAATTTCATTTAGAACTGTTCAACCTTGAACATATTGTGTGATAAGGTGTTCTCGTCATTTACACAAGGAGCGTCTCCAGTAATTTACGGACATATTAAGATGTGCAAGTAACTGTATTTCCATCGGATTCGGACTCATGGACTCGAACCGTGAAACTTTCTGGATTACATTTCCTACTTGAGGATACTCTTTGCTAGTAACGTTATCTTAATTCCAATATAATTCAAATGTCAGGATTAGGCAGATAAGAGGTAAGCATATTAAAATGTACGTTAGAGACTAAGATGTGACGTGATGAATCGCAGATAATTTCGAATTCGTAGAACACAAGCTCTAGATTTTGCTTGTATTTCATTTGAAAGTGTAACTGCGAATTGTACTCTCAAAATGATTTTCAAACTTCGATATTTTGTAAACATGCATAATGATATATTTTGCTCTCTGTATCCTATTGTCAAATAATGAAAATAACTACTGCTAGTTAATAGTGTACTCCCTCTACTGCAATTGAAAGTATTCAGGATGGATTACGCATGACCGTTCTTTCGTTGGTCGAGCCAATAAGGAATTATGTAGAAAAGGAAACCTGAAATCAAGATTACATGGATTAAGAATTGCTGCAATGCAAAGTTCTTCGTCGTGTTGAGGCACAACTGCGAGTTCTTAAACGCTCACTTTTACGAATAAGTTAAACTATAAAATTTATTAGCGAATCACGATAGTGTAATGTAAAACTGTGTATTTAATTGAATAACGGAGTATTAGTGATTTGGCTTGTCCATTTCAAGATATTGAACATAGAAATTTAATTTCCTATTGTTTCAATGAATGTTATCGTAGTGTGAGTAGTATTTGGAGTTCTTTGTGAATTGTTTGATATGTTCAGTTAAGTGTTGTGACTTGGTTCGTAACATACATCATGAATTTTCGACGATCTCTGCAGTCAACGTGTTACATCTATTTTTTGGTTTGAAGGGCAAAAATAAAATGCATCAACTGTGTCTCGTCATTTTTGATCTGTTTTCATGTCATGTGTAAGAATCCCATTTGATTTCTCACGCATGAATGTACAACATTAATTATCAAAGCTTGATCATCAGTTTGTATGGAAGTGTGGCGGATTTTCATTGAGTGCGGCGTGTTGAAACAGATCATTGTTGTGCTCACGATGCTCCTGGCAATGTTGCCTCTTGCTGGCTCTTGACTTGGACACGATTGCTGCCCTTTGATTTGATCCAGGAAGTTGGGAGTGATTCCTAAAGTTGGGACGTCTAGTGCAATAGGAAGATGAATCTTGAAGCCCCATGTCCTCATTTTCTTCGTTTTTGAGGTCTGCTAGTCAAACACTAGTTTGCTACGTTGATGGAAGCTATACATGCGCTTGCTTTTCTTCATAGATCGGAGATCAGAATCGTGACGTTTGGCAATTCAAAATCTAAAGACGTTTTCCATGTCCCGCTGAGTTGGAATAGACTTTTTAATGTTGAATCCATTGTTTTTTTTACGTTTGATACTATGTTAGGGATCTTCAGTCACGAGGACATGTTGATGGTTCTAAATTAGAGATACGAGCTAGGATGATGTGACGTTTATTTATAATATGTATTACATTTTTTATTTATTACGCGCATGCTCCGGTGATACTTCATACCTAAAACGTTAAACTAGTAGCAAGCAAGGGTTAATATTTGAAGCGTTAAACTGGGAGGGACGCTTGAAAAAAAAATTGCTTATATGAGCCTTAAAATCTTCAAGAAATTAAAATATAAATGAAATAATTTTTAGTGTTTACAAAAATGTAATGGAAAATGTGGTGCAAAGGATGAGCAATAATGGAGAACATTTAAATAATTTATTTTTTCAAAAATTCAAACCAGATTTCGTTTCTATTTTTGATGTCACTCATTTCTGAGTTTTCTTGTATTTTCCAAAATTTGGAGAACCCTTGGCTACTCGTCCGAAGAGCGACTACGGAAGTGAGGGGAAACAATGTGGATTACAACGGTAGTTTGAGTGTAGAATGTGGATTACAACTGTAGTTTGGGTGTAGAATGTGGATTACAACGGTAGTTTGAGTGTAGAATGTGGATTACAACTGTAGTTTGGGTGTAGAATGTGGATTACAACGGTAGTTTGGGTGTAGAATGTGGATTACAATGGTAGTTTGGGTGTAGAATGTGGATTACAACGGTAGTTTGGGTGTAGAATGTGGATTACAACGGTAGTTTGGGTGTAGAATGGGGATTACAGCGGTAGTTTGGGTGTAGAATTTGGATTACAATGGTAGTGAGGGTGAACAATGTGGATTGCAACGGTAGTGAAGGGTATAAAATGGGGATTACAACGGTAGTAAAGGTGTCACATTGGATTTTTATTCATGGGGAGTTGTGTCTGTATAATTTTAATAAAGAATTGAAAGGGTTAGACTGTCTCCTGTTGATATTTCCTGAAAAAGTAATTAGAGTTCTATATTCAGTGCAACTCGACACCTCATTTCGTTTTTTGCTGAGTATGTGATATCCCTTTGACGTAAGTGAAAGGTAATGAAGATTTTTGTTAATGCGAGAAGTGTGTTGTTTCAGTTAGTGATCCCCCTGCCACTTTCAGCAGTATTTGAAATCTCATGTATGAGTTGTAAATCACTTGTTTCATGGACAGTGTAAACGCAAGAATAACACTTATAGATGTATAGATTTCGTAATAGCTAAGAGGATTGCAAACCAGCAGTTATACCACCACACGAGCAGCAGCAGCAGCAGCAGCGGCAGTGGCATGGGGCCGCCGGTATTGATTATCTGTAGTGCCGCGAGGGCCCGCCCTGCCTCGCCCTCTGTTCGCTACCTTCTCCAGCACTAGCTGCGACTCCGTTCCTGCTCTTGTTGCTCTTGTTACTGCTCCTGCTGCTCTTGTTACTGCTGCTGTTATTGCTGCTCTTGTTACTGCTGCTGTTATTGCTGCTGCTGCTACTGCTCATATTACTCTTATTGCTGCTGCTATTCCTGCTCTTGTTAATGCTACTGTTATTGCTGCTTCTGCTCCATCACTAGCTGCTGCTGCTGCTCATGTTGTTGACGTTGAAATCGTAGAACTAGTGGCAGACTGCCTGTTTTTTCGCAATGAGCAACTAAGTCAACTGTTATGCAAGTATCAGTGCGATGTCTCTTTGCTATCTTACACTACCTGTCCTCTTAATTCCAGAAATATTGGGGCAGTGTAAATATGTTTGAGTATGGTCTTTCTACCTCACTTAAAACAAGTATTCTCAAATCGCACCTATTGTTAATCACTCCTCACACGTTGTAGGTAGCTTGATCTCAGTATTATTTTAAGTCCTATTGAAAATAACCAGTAAGTTTTCTAGTACCAAATGATAAGTTAGCGTTCATACTCAACAATCAAATGCAAATATGGTCGTATTTAATAAACTAAAGGGTCTTCAGGGTTTCGTAAATCTGTTGAAATTTACAACATTGAAGCACCCGTCGATTCGCTAGCTTCTGAATCTTATTGCAGTCAATTTTCTCTCATCCGATTTGTGTTGCTAGATGTCTTTTTCGAAGAAAACAAAACATTTACAAAATGTAATGTAGATTTATTTGAAAAGTAAAGTGCGCCGATTCGTTTATCAGCCATCGGGAGCAAGGCTAATACCAATTCGCTTCTGTCGTGAGCAAAGGTAAAACCCGTTTCATTAGAAGAGTCAAAGTACCAGGGATAGGAAAGGAGCAATGTATTAACAGGCTTGCTACCTTGTGATGGAGCTGATATAATAGTATTTGTCATGGTCATGAATTGGGAATTTTCTCACTGTTGAGTGATGGATCAATTGATTTATTTCTCACGAGAAAACGTTCAAGAAAATGATCCCTTGTGTGCCTTGGAGAGGAGGCGCTTTTCGAGGGACAAGTAGGTGTCAGGGACTGTTCTCTGGGAAGAATACTTTCAAAATTCTGGTTCTAATTCCTTTCATTCGCTATATTTGTTAGGAATTAGTACTTCAAAGCGTTATCTTGCGCTACTCACCGCTGAATTAGCAGCACTTGTTGTAAGGCTGTTGTTTTGCGTCACAGTGGAGTAAATTTTTCCATCTCATTCGTAGAAGGGGCCGACGTCTCGTAAAATTCACCTTTTACCACGTCTTCGATTATAAAAATTTTTTCCTCAGTTTCTGATTCTTTGTATCAATTGCAAGCTCCCTGCCAGTGTTATTGAAACGTCTTCGAACGAATGTGACGGTTGAACTTCTTCACATTGGAAATGTGCTTATTATAATTCATTTTTAGGGCATCGTCATAACTCAATGATCACGTATACATCACAGCGACGTCCGTTGAACTTAAAATTGGTACCTCGTTTGCTGACCCTTTCGTGAGTCATTCGTTTCCCGTTCCTCGTAAAAAGGGAATGCAGAAGAGCTTCTGAGCTTTGTGTCCTGTTGATTCTCTGGCTCTTATACGGCGCTGTTTGCTGTTTGCCTCACTCGTCATGGCAACGCTACTTAATATCGAACACTTCGTAGGTAATTGCTTTTGCCACAGCTCACAGCTTTCTCCCTTTCATATTCTATAGAACTTGTCAAACTCTTACATAAGCTTGATTTAAAGTCTTCAACTTGACTTATAATTATGAGTAACAACATGCTATGTGATACACACAGTGTTTGTTGATAAGAATAGAACAGTTAACTTCAACTGAATTTAAAGTTTCTCGCTCTGGCCTCGACATGGAGGCTCTGGACGACACAGGCTAAACGGTGGTGAAACCGAACCTTCACTGCCACCTTGATGTATGCAATCTTCATGATACCGCTGATAGTTTTTCATACTCTGCGCTTCATTCTATGCTCTTCACCGATACACTGGCTTGTTATATCTTGATCAGTGTCTTCCCCTGATCTTTATAGTACGACGTACGCTAGTAGTCCATAGTATTTTTTGGAATATAAAAAAATTCACGGGTATTTTCAGTGAATTTATTACATATATGTAGTCAACTCTATGCACTTTTTGTTTCATGTATTGCAATACTTTAATATTGAAAGGGAATTTTTGTTACCCGAAAATTAGTTATTTTTACCGACCCACGATGTTAGTCATACATGATTTTTAGTATGAATTAATTGCCAAAGGAAAATTAAAATTTGCAGATATGAATGGAATAATGAGCATTAATGGAAAATTAAAATTTTTTGAATAATCAAACACAAATGTCGATCATGAATGTGATGTCCGTTACCTTATATGTCATCTAAGATAGCTCTTGCAGCAAATTTTATGTATCATCGCTGCTTCAAGCGATACGTTGTACGAGAAATGAACAATTCATCTTTTATTGTAGTCTATATTCAGATGTTATTTATTGGCTTATACTTATTAGCTGATACTCAGAAAAATCTTTTTTACTCGCATTTCTGTTCCAAATTTTTAAAATCCCACGCGAGCGTGCTGTAAAACCACTTCTGACTAGTACCTTGTGAAATTCTGTTTTCAAGTACAAGATTTCTGGGAGAAGTATGTCTTTTGTCGTCTGCTAATACGAATTTCCTTTGTTCGTGGCTGTTTCGAACAATTCCATTCTTTACCTTCAGTTTACGCAAGTCCAGTCAAATATATTTGATTTTCTAGTTTATTCTCTGACGTGGTTATTTCTGTGATTCACTCGGCAATAGTTTCTTGCTTCTGGTGTCTTATTTTTCTCCAGTTTTGTATCTAGATTTAATATGAAAAAATATGGGGTGAAACATTACTAGATGAAATATTACCTCGAAATCACCCCTAACCATAGAAGTGTACCATTCAATTGTTAAATCTGAGACCTAACGTTACATAAACTGAAGGTGAAGTATAGAGGGTTAACAATGCTCCTTTCTTCTCCGGTCACCTCTGTCGATGTGTTAAAACTCGAATATTTCATTCAACATTAGCGTAAAATAGTTTAGTCATACGATTAAAATCTGTTTGCATTACTTATTTAATTCTCATAATTTACTGAATGCCCTTACTTGGATGAGGTGTCCCTGCTTTTCTTTTTGCCTGCAAACACGCAACCAGCGGACGAAGAATTTTCATCCAATTCCTGAGAGCTGACGCACAGTTGTTAGTTAGGTCAATTATGCCCCCTCTTTTCTGACTTTAAAATCGTAATTTCGTCCTCGCATGCAGTTTTCTATTTACTCATATGAAAACTAAGGAATTCGTGAATTTTATATAAAATAGTTAATTTACTGTTTGAAAGCTGGGTTTTTTATTATTTATTTATTTTTTTTTGAGTACGAAAGAACTCGTTTTCCAGAAGTGTACTGGCCTTTTTATGGTGGATAAGCCTCTAATAACGTTTCTGTCTAGTGCGCATGTAGATGGTGCTCCTCAAAGGTGTTCCTGATGATCCTTATCATGTTCAACATGATCGACAGTTGTGCGTGTATTTTTTAGTTAGTTATTCCTTATTTTTTATCTCATCACTTTGAGATTACCTTCGCTTCGTACTCGCTCTCGTATGTGTTCGTTTTTGTTCGTTTTTTGTTGCTTCTTTTCTTATCATCCTCTAAAATGCTAATTCGTTTTCTTAATCTGGCTGTAGCGCAGTGTGTGAAGAGGATAGAGAGATTTACTCTATTCTTGAGAAACATTAGATGCTTGTACTGTATTTTTATGCTCTTGTGTCAGAAATACATCAATTAACTGTCTATTTTACATTTATATTCAACTTGAAGCTAAAATATTGGCCACGAATGCTCTTTTCATGTGGTTGAGTTTTTCTGTACAGTCTCCGCTTTCTGAACTTGTATTATGCCTCACCCGTGCTTTCTGAATATTTGAAATTGCGAAGGAAGAATGCCGATGCTCTCTTTGTTGACTCGCTTCGATGACGTGATGCTTCTCGACTGATGTCTTGACGTGGCTATCCATAGCTTTGTTTGGAGCACTCATTGCTGGAGTCTGTCTGATGGATAGGTTCTAAACTCTGGTTTCTACAGAACTTTTACTAGTTATCTTTATCAAGCGAGGGTTTTTTTTAACATGGCCTGTCACTGTTTTCACTACTCACTCTATTTTATTCCTTGGAAAATGGAGTACACTCGGGGATAGAGAAGCTATTGCATGAGGAACTCGTTATTTGTGTCCCTCTTCGTCAGAGCGTATGAGCTGGCGTTCCTTCTAAGGAACTCCAGCCTCCATCCAAGTTAGGACCACTCTTGCTTTGAGCTTTGAGTTCTATTAGTCAAGTATTCTACTTACGTTGGGTTTACGCCACTTCCAGTTCATCAAATGCTTTTTGGCAGCTATGGTGTGGCCACTATTAATATTGTTCCCCACTCATCTCAGCTGTACATTTTTGTAAATTAACTGATCTTAATAGGACAACTCATTATCTTCTAACCGTTTTTGTGCCGGTTTATATGAAATATGTAGAAATGTCATAAATAGTTTCTTCGATCCTTACTACTAAGAGTTTATTCGTCCATTCATATTCATTAGAGTTGATCTGGTACTAGAACTGGTTAGTAGACTGACCTCTCTTATGACATTTTTGATTCAATGCTGTATAGTTCCAAACTCTTCTCGCTATGCTTTCAGTAATGCTGCTACATGAAATGACCCATCTCCTTTAACGAATGCTGTTTCTTCCAGCTGCTGTAGTTTTTCCGGTGTTCGTTCTTGTTACTCTCAACGCAATACATTGCGAGCTAGAAAAAATATCTGTTCTCAGTCCTCCGTAGGTGTAAGCGGAGTCGAAATTTTTTCAAGAGTGCTGAAGGTTATGTCCAAGCGATCGAATAGTAATGGATTCACTGCTCCATGTTTATGTTTTCAGATTACATTTTAATTTTAGAGTATTTAATTTTTCATACTAGCTTAGAGTGAAGTTGTCAGTGTCACAACTGTGTATCGTCCTTTTATTTCGTTTCATCTATCGTGTTTCGGACGTCGGACAGTGATCGTCACTGTTCGGTATTATTGTGTTGATGTAAGGCGTTTTCATGGTAGTGCAACCTTGCACTGGCTGGGGCCTGTGTGTTCTTGCATAGCCCCAGTTTGTCGTTGCTTAAAGGGGAGCTGCCGCAGTCGCGCTACGCTCACCCCCATTTCCTAGCGATTTTGCGCCCTGAATCGATAATTCATTGGCGTGTTGCTGTATAACATCCGTGCTCCGGCCCGCTGCTGTTGCGGCTTGCGCGTGTTTCTTGAATTTTGGAGTCATTTTTACTCTGGGGTTATTTTCTGGTTTTGCTTCTTCCGGTGTAGGTGTCACGTACGTAATATTGCCTACTCAATTAATACTTGGATCATTTGGAAAGTTTTGAAATACCCTGAATTGTTCCTCTACAAGGAGGATTTGAGTGCAGCTATTTGTATTAGTTTAACACGATAGATGCATTAAAAATTTGTGGCATGTTATCTAAAAGACAATGCTAAAAGACTATGTCTAAATCGTGGCTTGTTGTGAACCCAAGTCTAAAATGTCAGATCAAAAGTTTGAACTCATTTAGGTTAGCGATGTTTATGCTACCTTTTTGTATTTGCACTAGATTGTGTCTCGATCTATGCTATTTTATTCATGGTTTAATTGCACTGAAACAGAGAATAATTTTTTATGTGATAGGTACAGTGAAATTTTTTATTCATGTCTGGACAATAACAGTGGTCTCAGTAGCTGCTCATATGCAAAAAATCAGATGTAATTATTCTTTCATTATACAATACCATACAATCGATGGTCGTGTATGGAATTGCAGTTTTTCTTCAATTGAATATTATTTCATGATTGGATTTTTGTGGAGAATTATAATTCTATGTTTTTATTTCAGCTCTGTGGTGGTCAAGTGAAGGCATTCAGCAGCTGCTGCCCCCAGTCAACAGATCGAGTGATCCAGATAGCTGGTGACCGGTCACGTGTGCTACTGACGTTGAGCAGTGTAGTCGATACACTAAAGGATACGCCAATCAAAGGCGTTGAGAACCCGTACAATCCTTACAATTATGAGGACTTCTACGCTGGCGAATACGGCGGCTGGGGTGAAGGAAAAGGTCGTTTCCCGAGGGGTGGTGGTCCCATGCCTCCCATGGGTGGACCTCAGGGTCCCATGAGTGGACGGGGCCCAATGGGGCCTCCAGGTGGACCTATGGGGCCGAGAGATGGAGGCATGGGGCCGTTTGGAGACAGACGGCGAGGCGGGGGTCCTCCAGGTGGCCCGTTCTCCCCTCCACGTAACGGCAACGCCATGAACCGCAGAGGCGGAGATGATTTCGACATGATGCCCAGCAACGGCGTGGGCGGCAAGGGCGGATACTGGAACAACAATCAACCAATGGGCATGGCTGAGCAAGTCACCACCCAGGTGAGGGCAGCATCGTTCATCGATATATCCTCATTGTGAAACCAGTCACTTGTTTTCTGAATGTGTTGTTTATTGTTCAGAATATTTTACAATACATTGCGTTTCTGACTGCGCCGTGCTGAATTTTTTTAAATGTAGTGAAGGAGTTAGAATAAATAGAAAAGGTAAAGTTGTGCATTGTTATATTTTTAATTTTATTTTCATTATTTTGCATTATTCTTCATACCGAACAAATTAACTCTTAAATGAATAATTTTTTACAAACTAACGTACGTACATATTTCAACGGAAATCCTTTCTCTTTGACTGCGATAAAACTCTATTGAGTTTTTTAATGTATTTTTTATCTTGAGCTTCGTAAAAGAATACTTCTTTGCTCTGTGGTGCTATATAATCCATGCAGCGACTTGTAATAGCCTTTACTTGAGGAAAAACAAAGTGCTGGGAAGAGCATGCTATGAAACTCATGTTCCAAATAATATATCTGCGCTTTATACAAACCGAGTCACTGTTTTTAGTATAGAAATCAGAATATCGTTTATTGTGTGGACAGCTGTTGAGGTTTAAGGTTGCGAGGTCTGCTGCAGTAAATCTGAGATTTTGGCAATCGTTTAGTTTGGGAGGGGTCAGACGTTTAATATTGTACGTTCTGTACTCGAGGGAAGTTGGAAAACTAGTCAGAAGGTAACTCTTGAAAATTCATTGCCGTTCAACAAAAAAATAAAAATAACCGCCAGTGAATGGGAGATTGGGAAATGATGTGAGTAGTCTGTGTTATCGATAATAGGTTTATGTTCAAGTTGTGAATCGCAATTCCTAAGATTATTAAAACCATTCATGCACTTTTTATTGATTCGAACATCGTTTGTCTCAGGTGACGATCCCGAAGGACGTCGCTGGTGCCATCATTGGCAAGGGCGGCGCCCGCATCCGCAAGATCCGCGCGGACTCCTGCTGCAGCATCAACATAGAGGACGCGCGACCGGGTAGCAACGACAGGGTCATCACCATCGTGGGCGAGGAGCAACAGATAAAATACGCTCAGTACCTCTTGCAACAGAGGTGAGGTACATCATCTGTTTCCCTCTCAGGGGCTATTTTTCCATTAAATATTCATAAATAGCTGGAATGCTTTCTTGTTGGCTTTGCATTTCCTAATGCTGTGGGCCAGCCTGACCACGTCAGGTCGGAGTGACTACCACTTTCTGCTCATAAAACTCCTGACGTATGGTATCATGTCTCGTGTTCTATCGAAGGTCAAAAATGTCCTTTAATTTGACATCCATTCGTGATGAATTCAAACTTTTAAACTAAAACGTGCGTGGTAAATGCTCTTACAACGCATTAGGTGCTCTTACGGTATAACGAGTGTCTCGTTTACTATTTTGCTAAAGTTATTCCATTGAATAACGTTGGAAAGGGATTTTCTTGTTCATTCTTTAATATGGCCTACATTATCCATGCATCAGTGTATGACTACTAATCAGTGTGTTGTCTTTTCACTAACCTAATGTGATTGTTACTAACTTGAGTGCTCTAATCATCCAACTAACAGCAAGAAAACTGCATCGCCATCTTCCCACCCTGAACCTTTGGAATGCCTAACAGCATTTCAGTTCGAACTCTTATTGGAATCCTTGCAAATGTGTGGTTGGGCTGCAGTACTGTGGAAGACTAGTGATTTTGTTGTTTGGTTTTGCTAACAAGAAATCTCAAGTCTTCCCAGTAATGCAGCCTCTGACTTCGTGTGACGACTAACCATCTACATTTGAGGCTTGTCTTTATGCTTCAGAAGCTGAACAATCTTCGCAGCTAACAAAGCACCAGTATCTCGCAGCTGATCTTGCTAACCATCTGATAATTGACTACGCTATAATTGTGCTTCCTTTTGCATATTGGATTATACTAACCTATCCTTAATATCAACTAATAACTAACATTTTGTGATTACTAAACTGTGAAGTGAACTCTACCTTATCCAAGTGTCGTCTTTATATCTCTGCCTGGAACGACTTCATTTGTATCTGGAAGAAACCTGTAATGTCTGAACAAGTTTAAACATTAAACAAGTCAAAATTTCTTACCCATCCATCGTCAAGAAGTACTCCAAGCGTCACCTAATGTGCGAAGAGGATCCTCACTGACGTAAATTAACAACCCTTAAATGTCTTCCTTATCTACGTTGGGTCTTCGGCAACCGTTCCTATTTTACAGCCGTTAAATGATAATGACTTCTGATCAACCATTTTACTCGGGTATTGCTAGCGGAATATCTGAGTTTTCGTGAGGTTTCTCACTAGTATTGTACTTCCGTCAACGTGTGAGATCAATGTACCTCAAAGTGGAGCTTTTTCGTCATCTCATTTTTCTGTTTTTTTTTTGTTGGTGTTGGACAGTTGTGATGCCATCAGTATTGGTACCAGGGATTGATAATAGCCCGCTTTTGGAGTGTACGTGCCCTCATTATGCTGTCTGCCAATTACCTTTTTGAGTGACTGCGAAGTACGCCTCTCCGTCGGTAAATCACTTGTCAGGATCTCTACAGTATCCGGATGTTCATGATGCCAACTATTTGTCAAATGTTTGATACGAGTACTTGTATATAAACGAGGACAACCTATGTAAAATTTAGTGTGTGCTTGTCGGGGATCATTCATTTTCCGATTTGCTCATGCTAGACTACTATTAGTTGTTTTCTTTGGGGAAACGTACGGCGAATCAGTGGAATTATATAAGTAATGCTTTCGACAGATTCATCTAGAGTTTACTTAAGTGTGCTAAAATAGGTCAATAATTGCTTTCTTCAGAGAGTATGCGGCTTAAGATGTGACCTCCACATTTTGGGTGGACTTTCTGTTGTTAGAGGGACATGGGGGGACTCCTGAGTACGTACTCGGTGATGGTGCGTTAATAGTATTGCAAGCAACGCTCCTTAATGATAAACATGTCTACTCATCAATCGCAGAATCAGCGACATTAGTTGTAGGAGGTTGTTGTAGGTTTAGTTTTGTAGTTGCGTAGATTTTTTCAATAACTTTCTATTTCTTCTTTCTCTTTGAGGTGGCTCGAATTCCGTGAAACCTACCTACTACACTAGTGTCTTTGAGACCTTATCTTTTCAATAGATTTCTCCAATATTTGTTTATTTGAAATAAATTTTGCTGCTAGTAAAACTCTCGTTGAGCAGATACTGGAGTTAATTCCAATATTTAAAAACATAGTGTGACGAATAGATATTTTTATATGGTCTGGAACATGGATGTAGCGTCCGAAAATAACGGGGAAAAATAAATCCATTAGGATTTTTGTAGTTCTGAATCCGCTGTTATGTTTATATCTGTTTTTATTTCAAGTTGAGGGAAACGAATTGAAGTTTGAATCAATCTTGTTCGTATGTTCTTTTTACCTCTAAGAAGATTTTCGAAGTTTCTTCCACCGAAATGATGGGAAATCAGTTCAAATTTTCTTGAATTGATTAGGCATAACTTCGGGAGTCAATTGTAGCAATGTAATTTTTCATCGATTGGCATGTTGCTGATGGTAATTACACGTATTTTCCAGTGTCCGGGAGTTTGGAGGACCTGTTGGGCGTCGGGACAACTACTAAGCACACCACCCTGTGGGATGTCGACGCCTGCTCCCGTCGTCTCACCTAGAAAGTTGTAGAAGAAACAATTTGAATTTCCAGTAGTACTGTGGCAGCACCAAAAGTAGAAGACTCCAAAAAATAATTTGGTCGCCTGTCGCTGTTTGGAGTTTGTAATGCTTCACGTATCACCCTTACGGGAACAAGACTTGTCTAGTTCTTTGATTCTCTTCTATAACCACCGCTGCATTACGCTTCTGGTCAAGTCCAATTGACAAGTCGCTCATCGTAATGTTCATATTCTTGCATGTATCGTTTTTATGGACCTTCAGAACCTCATGGAATTGCCCCTTTTTAGCGCTGGGTTCGTCTTGTAATCGCTAAAAGATCGTGTAGTGTTCACCCGCGCAGACAGTCTTGCAGTGTCTTGAGAACGGCACGTGTACTAACGGTCATCCTGACCGTCGCAAATAGACTAGATGGCTTGCCAGTCGCCGTTGAGGATTGTACAGTTCAGTTAACCATTGTCATTTGACTTTATAGTTACTTAGTTTGAAATTTCACTTTATCAGTAAAAGAGTTGTGCGTGTAGCAGTTTCGTGCTATGGACGAGTTATGGCTTCTATACCTGAGGAAACTTGTGATAGAGTTCCACGAAAAGCTCGTTTTAATTTCCGTTACTGATAGCTTTATGTATACGTTAATGCACTGTCGATACAATAGCTGTGAGTTATTTTCTTTCATCAATGAAATATTTGTATTGTCATCCGTTCCTAATTCCCTCGTGTGTTCTGACCGTGAGGTGAAAGCGGAGCATATGTTTTTGGTTCTAGAGTGGCAACTAATTGCTTCACTGACAATGGGTAGAACTAACATGAGTGACTTCTTCGATTTGTTTTTCAATACTATTGTGTGTTTCATATCACGAGTTCTGTTATTTTCACAGAAATAACGTAAATAAACTTTTTTACGACTTGTCAACAAGTGTGGGTTATAATGATGTCAATCTGTCTTGATGTCTTTTTTATTGAGAGTATGCTAGAATTATAGCTTGCATCAGTAAGCTCTTCGATTTCCTCTAATATTCAGACTTAAATTATCAACTAACCCGATGTGGGCGATGTTAGACTCGAGTTTCTATGAAGCTGTAGGACCTACCCTCTGTATATCTTTCTAAAGGACCACTGTCACGTTTTTGGCTGTGTGTTTTACTTTCATCTCTGTTAGTTTGTAAAGCTTGACGAGTTACGTGCGCTGCTGTGGGTGGCGCAAGAGTTTCCTACATCTATGGTCGTCAGGATTAGCAAACTGGGGACGTGACTAGTTAAGTGATTGCCCTATTGTAGCGCCTGTAGAAACCTAAGTTAGATGCTATATTTCTCTTTCATCGTACCTACATACAAGTTCACGGAAATGTAGTTGTTATGTTAAAAATATGAGTAAATCTATCTAATGATACAAATTTCACGTCTGTTAATTACTGCAAACGCGACCGTTGATATATTGATGTCATTTTATGCTTGAAATGGTTTGTAAAGCTGCGAACGTTTGAAATGACCACACACGGACACTGCTGATGCTTCATCTCGTACATGTTAATCAAAAGCCAGGGCCTTAGCTTTTACTGTACAGTTACAACTCTGCTGTCGCATCCTAATGTTCTCAGGTCCGTCCCAAGCAGCAAGTGCAGTGAAAGTATTAGGTGGAGCTTGTGCGTTTCAATCTCATCTGTCATCGGTATGAAAGTGTCGATCTTGCAAAGTTTTGCTACTCACCATGATCACATTCCATATCCCGGCATAAGAATCAGATAATTTTTCGCGATTATGACCATAGTTAACAGGAGTAGGCAGAAGTAAATACTGTTTCAAATGTCACTTTTTCCCGAATAGATTATTGATGTAGTGTATTATGTGTTACAATGTTGGTTGGACACATTGATGATTTTAATGAATTGTAATTGACCTGTATTGAAGGGAACAATGCTTAAAAAACATAAATCTAGAGGTCAGTCCTTCAGTTCGTCATTCAACATTCAGAAATAATAGATGTATCACTCGCGCAGCATCAATACCTTACTTAGTAGATCGTAGGTCGTTTGCCTGCTGATAAATCGGGAAATATTAGACCAAATTACGCGCTTCATGCATTTTAATTGTTGGGGCCCCGGTACAGAAACGTATAGAAGTTTTCGGCTGTCCGGCCATCAGCTACTGGAAAGAAGCTGGCTCCCATAATTCACAGTCCTACAGCTTGTAGCGCAGTTATGTTTTCGTATCTCTGGAGAACTTTTTTTTAATATAGAATTCAGTGGTGTGTACTATTATGAGAACTTGTTCAGTCACCAGGTAGACCTAATCTGTTGGATGCCCTAGCGTCCCTAGCTTCTACTGTAGATAATAGTTATTGAAAGTATCTCAACGTCTTTATTTTCAGATTCATTCATAATGTATGTTGAGAACTGACGACCGATTGCAGATTCAATTAACAATTTTACATTAAATGTAAATTTTCCGTATTGGTCTAATCTTCCATATAAAGTTTGTAGACTGGATTGAACTGACCACTTTTCATTGTGCGTACCCATCATGTGATAAGTTATTGAAATCGGTGCGTTTCCCAAAGTTTCAACTCAGACTCACCTTGAGTCGTCGGAGCGGAATCAGGTGGCATAATGTATCACACTCTATTATTATTATAGACTCTACAATAGCTGCTACTCGCGTGTTGGGTATGTGTTGACCAGACCATATGGCGACAGGTCTTTTACGCTAGCCGTCCTTATACTTCCTAAGCTTATCGTGTAATATCATGGCAGGATTGTCGCATCCTTGACAAATCACTATCGAGAATTGTAGTTGTTGTGAGCCGAGGAATTCTATGTTACGAAAATTTGTTTACATCATGGTAACTCGAGTACTTCTGTCTATATCTGTGGCAGTCATGCAAGATAGCTAGCCGCTCGCATTTGCGAGCAAAATCTACTCTCTCACGATAACTATGATCCTGTGTAGTGGGTCTTAGGTTATAGTTAGTTAGACAGCAGTACAGGTCAATTCTAGAGCTCTTTATTGTTCTGTAAGTCCCCTGGCATAGTTCTTACGGATTGGTGATGATGCGCTCTTTTTGATACTCCTCGCTTATTTTAATAAGAACTTGTTTTGCTTCGATTAGGGCTGGTTTCGCAGGATGTGACATGCGTGATGATTGAAGTCACCCCAGTTTCTATCAGGAAAAAATGTTTCGAATGATTCTTAAATTGGGAAATGTGTTTATACTTCTGGCTGTCAACACGTCAGCCGTCTGGGTTTAAGGAGGACTTGAAATTCTAATCAAGAACGCGTGTTGTTTGTTATTTGTTTGTGGCGCTTGTAATTTCTTCTTCAAATTTGCATTGAACTCCCGCATTCTATTTGCAGACCTGTCAGGGTTATGCCTGTAATACATACGCTGAAGTGTCATTTCGTAAATTGTGTCTCTTAAACATTAGATCAGCCATGTTTGAATAAATCGCGTTATTACATGCCTGCTACTGTGAGGAGTACCATAAAGAGCGAAGCTTTACTTCTTCCGTTGAAGGATCGGTGACTAGTTCTCTCAGTTCACTCGTACCACTGCACTCTTCAACGATCATGTTAACCTACTTCAGTCGATTACATTTTTCTCCACGTTGCTGAGCAGCTCTGATTTAATCAACTCTGTCCGATACTTACCAAAACTTGGCAAAAGTGTCAACTATTAGCTACCCTAGACTGAAAAACTTAATTATTTCCTCTGCTGCATCAGCATATAGTTATTCACCAAGGTCAAACATTTTGATTCTGTGCAATATTTTCTGAGTAGTCTATTCAGCAGCGTGTGCGAGTGCCGCTGACCGAGAGAACGAGACGCCTGTCAGCATGTCTTATAGAGTGCTCTGGACCAGCGAGGAGCTTTCTTACTCCTTGGTAGAGTAGCGTCGTGTAGCCTGCATGCTCTGCATCACCTCAGGGTGCACTGCTGTCCACTCAATATTTGTCTACCTCAATCATGTGGATTTGATCACTTGATCATTCCTTAATTCATCATTGATCGAGTTTAAGATCGGGGAAAAATGTAAAAAAAATGCGTCGAGACCTCTATGATCGGGCCTGAAAATGAGTGAACGTTTTCCAATTTTGAATGGTTGATTTTAGAAACGGCAATTAAGAAAGAAAATCCGATGCACTAGTACCATAAGCTAGTAATATTAATCTTCCCATTACAGGCCGAGGTCCTGTTTCCATTCATCACATTACCTAAAGCAGCGTATTTTTATCAGAACTATTGTTAAATGATAGTTCACTAGGTTCATTTTACCTGCAAACTTTGCTAATGTTATGAAACGAGATCGCTTTGACAGGTTATGGATACGTAGGCATGTTCTGAATATATTTTTGTTCGATTTGCTGTTTTAGAAGACAGAGGCGAGACAGCAGTGTATTTTGTGGAGGGGCTCAGTAGCGTGTCCCTTGTGTACCGTATAGCATCGTATCCGTTCCATCCAAAATAGTCTGTGTCCAAGAGTAGATAAGTTTAGATCCTTGATATTCATACCTGAAGCTCCTTGTCCTCTCCCTTTCTTCTTAGTGGCTATTGAAAATAGGAGAAAGTGGTAGTTTACCATTACAATTTTCACTTCCTGTGACATTCATTTTGCTCAGTTTCATATTGTAGCACACGTTTTCTTACCGGCCTGCGCTACAGTCTGAGATTAGTTACCCGGGCAGGTTGGTGGTTTTTGCGTTGTTGGTAAGCGTACTAATTAGCGGTAAAGTTTAGTGCTCTGAGTTTTTCATTAGTGGAGATAGAGAACATTTAGTGCGAGCTATTGAGTCTTCGTATTGAGCTAGAAATCACGTTACCGGAGAATCTCTAAGAATAATGGTACTTTCATTTCATTTTAGGAAAAATTAATCTCTGATCCTTTTTTTCTCGATGTTTGAGCAAGAACTATGTCTCTTATCTGCTGTAAAGCAGACGATTCTTGAATTATCGCACATTCTTACGGTGTTGAAGTTGGTTCTTTCAATGTAAGCTGCTTTGTTCTTGTCATTTATAACGGATATGTTGTGATCATTTTCTTTCGTTTGTTCTTAATTTCAGTACAGTGCGAAGTCGTATTCTACGTTCATTTGCGTTGGATCGTATTACATCATTACTCTCTACAAGTGAATAGTGCAACTCATTGGGGCATTATGTTCTACTTTACGTGCATTGCGTTACGTATCAGATTTTCCTTTCTTTTGTTGTTAGCGGTTATGCAGGGATTTTTGACAGATTATGTTGCGGAGTGCGAGCTATTTTATCAGAAGAGCGAACTGTTAACGTCAAATAACTTTCTTTTGCATCTGTTTTCGTTGATTTGTTCTATATATTGAGTATATCTGAGTGAGCCAAGTTCTTATGTTTGTTTCGCTTATTTGTTTGACTTTGAAATCGCTCTTTCAGGTGAGCCGATACCAGTAAATTCTTCTCCTTAGCCATCTCTTCCTTTCCTACGAGTCTTGCTCAGAGACCAATTCACGACCAATCCCGATTGCTAGAGGTGCGGCTATATTCCGATTTGAAATAATAGCATTATAATTCTGGTCTGAAGTGGTGTCGGAGCATCTCCCGTTCGTTAGCGTCCATCGTTTACAATGTGAAGCCATCCATTTTGTAATGTGATCGATGTATTTTGCATTCAGACACTGATAAATATTCACCTAATCGTTTTAAGTTTTGTTATCCTTTACGCATCGTGAAGTTTAGTTTCCGTAAGCGTTTCAATTGTATGAGTTCATCTCATAGCAAATAACAGATCCTTGGCACAATTATCGTACTGGGCGCCAAAGTTACAAACTTTTTCACTCAAGTATTCGTGTTGCTACAATTGAGCAGAGATAGGTTACCTAGTTTCAGCACGATAATGGTGAAACGAAAATGCGTACTGGAACCTGGGCCAACTACAGCTAGAAACTCGACTCGACCGTACACAAAGTTAGGGTTGTCACTTTGCCTGTCCCACCCTACACTTCAACATTGTCAAAGTAATACCAGTGCTTTTTTTTAACCTCCGATGGGCTATACAAACGCAAATTTACCCAATTTTATCACGAAAAGTACTGCAAGGACATAATCGCCATAACGAATACAGCCCGATTGCTCGAGATACGGGCAGTTGAATATGGCCGCTATGATCGATGCTCCTGCCGAATGTGAGTTACGAAGTGTAATCTGGTTTCTGCTACCAGAAGGACGGTGCTGCTGAAATCCATCGCTGAATGAATAGAATATGGCGACAGAAACGAGCCGTTTGATTCATTCTTGGGCTGCTACCCATGTCCCTCGCCGTATTTGAGCAAAGGTCTACGATGACAACTTGATGAGTGATGGTAGTGTACGGGAAGGGTGTAGAAAATTTAAAGGGCGAACTGACGTCAACGAAGAAGGTGGACTAGGGTGTATGTGGTGGTGGACGTGCGCCCTTGAAGGAGTTTTTGACAGAGACGATAACATGCGAATTGGAAATAACAACCATAAACTAATAATACGAATTTTCCCGACAGACGAGACTAAACTTTTTCCATTCAAAATTGCTAGAACCTGGAACCAGCTGCCCGAAAATGTCTATTCTACTGGCACTGTCAATTCGTTCGAAAATTGTTTCAACAAATATTGGATGAAGAACCCCTTAGTTTTGTGAGGTACTAATTCCATATCCTTTTTAACTCTTGGGGTCTATGTATGCTTGCAGTGTGTTTACGTGACTAAAATCCTCAAAAGGTATTGAGGTGTGTGTACGGGGCTGAAATATCTATATATAGTTGAGGCGTATGTGCGAGATTGATGTTTTTACGTTAGATGACATGGGACTTGGGTAGCAGCCCAAGAATGGCCTAAACGGTTCGTTCTTGTTCCCTTATTTTATTCTATGCATACCAGCGTATAACTCATGTCTAATAAAGTTAAAAAAATTACAAACCTCACCAAGACATTTTATAACAAATAATCGAAGACATTTAATTTTTATTTATTAGCAGCTTAAACGCACGCAAGGCTAAAAACACACCGTTTTTCTTGGCTTCTTACCTATAACTACAGTGATTTTCGAGGCAGCATAGATTTGATCAAGAGTGGAAGGGTCAGATGAGAGTTGCACTGGAAAGCGATTCAATTTTCTGCACTCAGTTGAAGCAAAAATTGTGATCGAAAGATACAATCAAATAATCAAAATGGATATTAACCATTATATGTACACCTAGTGAAAAAAGCACAGGATTATTGGTAATGCTCATTTTGCCTTCAATAAATTGCCTGCGTTGTAGATCACTCTCTGAAGCTGTCCACTTGGCATCATCGATGAGTACCACATTGTGTTGAAAATAGTAAAATAATAATAGTACCACATTTTGTTCAACTGTAACATACAAATACTGTAACATTCAATTGATATTATTTCAATTGAAGAGTCATGAAAAGAAGAATATATGATCTCATACGCTTTTTCATTGTACTGAAATATTAAAGGTAATGTGTGAGAACTGCAGAGACCATGCCAGTGATATGATTAGATGAAAACAAAGAATATTCATTTCTTGAGTCAATCTTCATAAGAAGGATCGAGCAGCATTTATCGTAAGTAGACAATGCTGTTGGGAAGTAAGACTCTGCCAAAAGGTACAGAAACCGGTTTAAGGAGTTAACAGATCCTGAAAAAACCGTCCTGTCAAATTTGTGCTCTTTATAATAGTGGTAAAAGCAAATCGCCATTCACAACTTATCAAGAACAATGTTTCGTGAAAAATCGCTTCGCCGAAATCACGTTGGTTATATCACATTATCAGGGGACTCAAAATGAGAAGACTTTGGGTGTTTCAACAAGTTAACTTCCCAAAACATTAAAAGTAAGCGACTGAATGCTGCAACAAGAACTCGTCTCGTGTGGCCTTATCAGTCGCCTTATTGAACTTCACTTCAACTCACTAACTTCATAGTGGTACTGACGCACGTTTGTACAATGGTAACTGCACATTTATGAACATCTCAAAATTTTGAATTTATGATAATGGGAAGAAGAAGTACCTTCTAAAAATAACCTACTATGGGATTGAAATTGGAGTGAAGAACGGGAAGACACATTAGTGGAAGCAGCGGATGTTTGAAACCCGCGGGCCGACAAAAAACAGGTAAGTCAAGTAAGTATTGTGGGGTGTGTGAGCGATCAGGACCTTAGTTGCCAGGAGCTAGGGCTGCTAGAGAGGTGAAGGGAACAGCTCGATGGAGTCAGTGTTGCATGGCTTGCAAAGCGAACAGTAATATGTAGCATTCTTCATTGAAATAGCTGTTATGAAGACTTGAACAATATTATGACTTCTTGATCACTCGAAAGGGCAAAAATTAGGTGGAAATGCAAATATGCCACACGATTCCAATAGCGATTTTAGTGTGAACTGTGTGGAAGGTTACACCTTCTGTTCAAAAGAATTTGAAACTAAAGATTCTACTACAATGCAACTATGTTTGACCCTTCAGCTGTTGCAAACAAACATTGAGAAGCAGCTTCAATCAAGTTGAAATTTTTCTGAAGTGCGCCGATTTGAAAAAAATGTTTTAGAGTGCAATATCAGTGAAGTATATGCATAGTTAAAAAGTATTGTCTTGGTTCTATTACGATTTACAAATTAAAATAGGATCGTCAGGGCAAATATCTAACAGAACGCTGTTCTCATTTCATTGATGGGTATATCAGGTTGCAAACATAAGTTCTGCTCGTAGTCATGTTGCAAATTCTCTGAACACATTTCAAACTTTTACGATAATTATTTACTACGAGATTCCGTGCGACGACATAACGAATATAGCTAAACTGTGCTCTCAAAACTGCATAGGCTTCACAAAGCTGTAGCATCAAAGCTCACAGCTTTAACCTATCAAAAGGAGGTTATTCTTCACCGAGGTAATACGCGTTTACACATAGCACACGTCTCTGAATGCTAGTTGCAATACAGATTTGGACAGAGAAATATAGCCCCAACAACTTCATTCTTTAGATATTGCTCCATCTAATTCTCACCGTTCTGAGTCTAGAAAATCGAAGATGAGCTAAAACTCATTTTTTACTCCTAAAGCAAATACATTTATTATAGAGGCAGTAGAAAACTGGAGGATAGGGAGAAAGGGAGCGTTAGTAAAGAGAATATCATAAGAAAGATAAAAATTCTACTTACAACGTTCAAATCAACTTTAATTTTGAAATAAAAACGAGCAAAACTCGAAAAACATTTGAAATCCCGTATAACAGACAGCGGGAATGAAAATTCTGAAACGTATGAAACCATATGAAAAATTAAGCTGATATCACAGGCATGTCCACCCCATATTTTCATTATTCTAATATGTCTTATAGGCCGGAGGCTTCTGTAAGTATACATATATTTGAATTGACCAATGCTGCTCGAATAATTATCTGATTGCTTTAATAATTTAGAAACAGTTTTCCTATCTCAAAACGAACATTAAAAAACCACAGCATCCTTTAAATTTACGAAAAAAATAAGGATAGCCCAAATGCTCAATAGCTAGTAAAATCTTTAAACCTCCCACCACGTCCACAGTATGAGTTAATTTAGAATTGTCATGCCGCCACATTGATCAGTCTCAGCATTTCCCCTGGACACTTTAGAGACGTGACGAACTTGAGTGTTGCATTCTAGAAAATTTGTGATGAAGAAATTTTTCGAGGCTTTATGTAATGTGTATGCAATTCTGAATGAGCGGAAGTTTAGATGTTTTCCATTTATATTGCTCAATTTTATATTAACTTCTACAATAACCTTCATTGAATGGTGGGTCTCCGTATGCACATGAGGCTCGTTATCTCACTTACTATTTTCTCCGCCCATTCTTTTCTCTCGTTTTCTTCACGGTTCCTGATTATTTTTTTACATATGTGTTTGAATTTTAGCTACAAGAGATTGTCAGGAAAGGGCAGCAGTACTTGAAACAAAATTTTACGACAGAAGTGTCAATATATTTATGACGATATAATGTTAACATCAGTGCTACGACTGAAATATGTATCATTCGTTCGAATCATATTTCGATGGCATTTGACGATTTATGTCGGACATGAGTAACAAACAGTGAAATACAGAAGCACTTGCCGCCCGCAGTGAGGAGGTAGTTAAAGATGGTTTAATTGACTCGCATTAGTCGCTGTCGTGTTGGCTTCTCCCATATCATCAGATTTTACCGACGTTTTATCATTTTATCGTTCTGGTTTGCAACCATCCGTAAAAAAAGCGACAGCTCACGCTGGCATTGCGTTGGCACATCCTGCACCAGCCTCCTTCTCTCACCTAGACTTTCTAAACGTAAAAGTTAAGGGCAAGACCACTCTCCTTAAAGGTTACGTCGTTACTTAGCTGGTCTCTTTGTAGCCGGTGGAGCAAAAGTCACTTCATTCTTTTAAAATTAATAAAACAAAACCTAATAAGGCCAAAAAATTTGTTACAGATCAACTAATGACGGAAAGGACTTACCAAGTGTCTAGCATACTGATGCAAAGTATGTTTTGTTCTCGAAAGGTGTACTATTACCACATCACCCAAAATGATGAAATATAGTAAGAAACAGCGAGCAAGAATATTGGAAAGTTATTTCAAACACAATGGATCTTTAGTTGCTGTTTAGAGTGACTTTATTACAACATTTAATCAACAAACAAGTCCTTCCAGACATTGCATTAAAGCAAAGATTTAAAGATTCAAAAAATAAGGGTAATCGTCGAGAGCGCTACGAAATGCAGGTGTAATTCAGCATTCACGTTGAACACTGACGAAGATTCGTTGATTAATGTTGTCATAAAATCCTTCTGCACTGCAACTAAAGATCCGTCATGTTTGAAACGACTTTCCACTATTCTTACTCGCGGTTCCTTGCCGTAAATAGTGAAGTGACTTTTGCTCCACCCGTTACCTCCAGTGTTGGCACACGCCCATTGACACTAGCCTCTCACCTTGAGCTCATGAGCTACGGTCTATTAGAAACTTGAGGTATGATTATACCGGGGCGGTGGTTAGCGAAGTCGCTTTGAAAGCCGAAGGACTGTTAAATGTGTCAGTAAATTCCTTTTATAAATTAGTTTCCATTCTAGTTCTAAAAATTATAAAATATTTTGATTAATGACTGGATTCCTTTGTTTTTTCATTATTTAAAGGTAGTGGCGACGAAATCCCGATAACGTGTACTTGAAATTATTATTGCTCACTGCAGAGATATTTTTCAAGATTGCTCATATCTAATAACTGTTATACAATTACCCTCTGCATTCATACATCCACTGTCACGAAGCTGGTCAAGGCGCTGCGTAGGACCTTGTCCCAATAGAGAGCACTACTTCAGGACTGCTTGACCTTGTCCCAATAGAGAGCACTACTTCAGGACTGCTTATAAAACATGAGGCAATTTGATGAAATGTTTTAGCGGATGAAATTGCTTTGCCTCGGCGATAAATATAACTTAGAAGCATGTGAAATCGATAAATTCATGCGTGACTATTAAAGGATAATTAACTTTCTGCAATAATAGGTACACTTTTTTGTACATTACGTTGTGCTGTTAGTTTAAGTTTTTATTTTTTCCTCTGTTATAATATCTACTTCAGAAGAGTCCCGGTTTGTTTCCTGTCGTGATTATGCCATTGCACGTATATTTACATACAGCCACTACTAGTTCAGCATCACCAGCTTGGTCGACTGGTGAGAGAGTCTGCTTGCGAGCGGAAAGACCCGGGTTCGAATCCCGCTGCCGACATGGTTGACGCGGCTAGAAATACGGCATGGGACTTGGGTAAACAACCGAATAATTATCGAAGTAATTATCCGACCCAAGAATGGGCCAGAAGGTTCGTTCCTATAGCCTCATTCTATTCTATTCTATTCATTATTTGTGTTTGTGTGAACTACTGAGGAAAATTTATTCTGTTGGGTTGCTCAACCACAATTTTTATGCATTATTTCTATGTGTGAATGATAAATTAACTTCAAATTTGAAAATCAATCCCAGTGGATTAACTTTCCATCAGATTATGCAGGATGCAGCCCTTATTTATTTACTATTTCATTATGACATGAACCAATAGTAGTTATGCGAACATTTTACAGTGAATTTTTGGCTCTTAAAATAGTCTAGTTGAAATGCAAGGAACTTAAAAACTCACGTAGAGAGTAGTAGTAATGCAACTTCAATAGTCGCAGGAAGTATTGCTAGTAAATTTTCAACACAAATACATCATACAGAGACTCAAACTATAATTTTTCACTTAAATATATTCGTTTATATATGAACATCATTGAAAGAATGTTATTTCGAAAAAACTTATGTATAAGACATTAAATAGTGAACGCTAATTCCTAGTTTTCTCAACTATGAAAAGTACCAATAGAGACCAAAAGCGAAAAAAGATTTCCTGTGTTTGCTCTGAAGAATACTTACGTTAAAATTTGATTGCTTCTTGACATCTGAAATCAGATATTTTTTAAACATTGGTTCGGTGGGATGAGAGTCCTAACTTGTCATTTTAGTGAGGCAGTAAAACATATTCTGATTTCAATTATCTCGATGAGCGAGATGCATAGTTTCGTAGATTAGTTTAGAGGAGACCTGTGTGTGTTTTATTAAGATGAAACGCTGTTTCTACTCATTATTTCTCAAACATAAGAACATTTCTGATCCACCCTGCTTTATCTTTCCCAATAAAACAGGGTAGTTGCTAAGTCAAGAACACAAGCAAGTTTTACTTAACATGACCTTGAGCAACTTTGACCAGAAGCTGTTGTGATTGTTGCGAAACACGTTTGTTGATGCAGGCTCCTTACACGCCAGCATGACTTGGGGTTTCAGTGGGCTATTGTTTCCAGTGGCTGCGTAGCATGCTGTTGAATAAAATATACTGCATTGTTCAGAAAAAATTCTCGTTTAGCACCAGGTGTAAAATGAGATGTAGATTGTATATTCATGTTTCAATCAAATCGAAGGAAATGCTTTTTTGTCCATGAACAATTTGGAATTAAAACAAGTATCGTTAGTAAATTTCACCGAGACCGTCTGATAGCGATGAAAAGGAACTAAAATGAACTAAAAAAAAGGTTTCAGCCATACCTTCACCAAGACCTGCCCTCAGTGTTTTTTTAGGGCGCGAGAGGCAGCAAAGAATGCATTCGTTTGCTAAGATGAGATGACAGTTCCGTGCTGCACGCACCACGAGCTCCCTTCACTTACCCTCTGGGCGAGACAGCAACACAAAAAACACTTCTGTTTCCTCACGTGAAAGCGTTGGAGGAAGCTGCTCGGAGTGCACCACATTATTTAATAAAATTCAGTACTGCGATGAAATTGAGTAACTTATTTCAATATCCATTTAAAGGTGCTAGTGTTCTTCAATCAGCTCTAGGTTGATATTTTATCTTATTAATTGACTCTCTTCAGCTCTTCGTTCAATTGAGGATCGGTGTTCGTCGGTTTTCAAGTCTTGAATTTACCTCGTTGTCCGTGACGTTAATTATTTCTTGATGCGATGCACACAACTAAATTTCCACAATTTCTTTTCATATCAATAATTTTACTTTTTAAACATCAAATTCCCATGATAAATTACGTAGCTGAAAATTACGACTATCGAGTGAGCAATGTAACAACTTCTTGAACCAATAATATGCTCTGAAACTATAGCTAGAGCACGCCTTCAAAGTTCATCAAACTAGACGTGGTGTTCTCAGTCACCGTTCTACAAAAAAAACGCCATTAGGCATTCGTTTTTTCAGTACTTGGAGAGTGTATGCTTCTTCAACTTTCTCCCAGAACTAAGAAGATGTGGAGCAGTGCGCTCTACGGCGGTGTTGTAACCGGTCTTCAGTTGCGTGTTCCGTTCTAAGTCTATACTATTTAACTTATACTTAACATCTACCACAAAGTTAGTTTTCAGTTGTTTAAAAAGAAATGATGCATATCGTATCATCAGCATATCTCTATAGTGTATGTGTCAACATTATTTGCCTATGCTTCAGAGCACCGCTCAGAATATACAATTTCTGTCTAAAATACTGAAATAATGAGAAGCAAGTATCCACTCAGAGGAAGTTCTTTTTAATGAAAATTATTTCTGTTTTAATCTAATATATAAACTGTGATTCTCGCAGACTGTATCGTCTAACTCCAGAAAAGAAATTGTTCAGCTGAAACGCTCATTTGCTTCATCCAAGTCTTATTTAACAAAACATCAAGTGTTTGGAGTCAATTCGAATGTAAATCGTGAGGAGCGAGTATTTATAAGGCAAAAAAATTAATGCTAAGGCCATATTTCTTAAAAACGGTTGTTCAAACCAATCTTCCTTCTCTCCAGGCTCCTCTTCGACGGAACTGGGATTAGTTTTGCCCAAGTTTCTAAAGGCAGAAAATATTCCCTCCCAATTCACAATGAACATTACAATTTAGTAATTTTAGTTCGAAGGTAAATAAATGAACAAAGTTATGGAAATTGCTACATATTGCTCCTGTCGTTTGTTCAAATTTATTGCGTGGTGCACATATTGATAACCGTAACAGTGGTTGTATTTCAAACTTATCCTGTAGTTTGGTTGATTCTATGTCCCCAATTTTGCTTCAAAAAACGCTATATGAATTTTTTTAATTCTTAAAAAGTAGTTGCTGCCAAAAGGTTTTATTTAGCAATATAGTTTTCATCGAAAAAATGTCTGATGTACACAAATGAGGTATGATTGAAAACTTCGATAGCCACTGAATCTATTGAACAAATTTTATTAGCATATCCCATCTATTCCCGCCGCAAAACTTTTTAAAAATTGTAATGGAGCAGTACAGACATTATGCAGTACCTGTAGAAGCTTACAGATGCCTCGGTACTAACGAGCTTTAGTATTGTGTTCTGAGTTCATGTAGTTTCTGTGTTTTTATAAGGAAATACCAGATGTAATTTGATTTTCAAATAATCTTTACTGGCTTCAATGCTGTGCTTCATATCCAAATGACTAGTTTCAAATTTAGAGACATATCAACACGATCTTGCTGTGTTTTAATTGTTAAGAAACAACAAAGTTCAGTTCAGAATAGAGTCCATAATTTCATCTTCATTTTCCTCAGCAGCATTTCACTATTAGATTTTCAGTTGCTACCTTAAGACCCTTAGACGGTAAGATCCTCCCTTTCTTAATCGTTCATCATCATCACCATGTAAAAGGCACTTAATCCAAGTAAAAGTTCTTCTAAAATTATTCTTAAGGTTTGTTTTTGAGTGCACTCATACATGATGGGACGACGAAATGTGGACACCGATAAATCCCTCTCATCTTATATATGTTAGAATTTTCCCTGCAAGCTTTATTGGAAAGAGATATTAATGGGCATTGTAATTATAAGCTTATTTTTTAAAGTAACTTTCTGCAGCACAAATAAAGCGACTAAATCTTTAAATAAATTGTGTGTACGTGGCTAAGAAAAGGTTTTCACCGTCACAAACAGAGCTCGCTCGAGACGACGTGCTCTCCGTGAGGGACACGAATGACTTTCCACTGCATGCCGTATACATGATACAAGCTCCATCGAACATTCTGACTCCAAACAAAAACTGATTCTAAAGCGCGCAAGTTTTTTGAAGAATGGATAGAATAGAATACGGCAATAGAAACGAGCCATTTGGCCCATTCTTGGGTTGATACCCAAGTCCCATGCCGGAAGAATGCTCTTTTGTTAACTCGTAAAATTTAATCTGCAAGGACGAATACGAAGTTAGAAGGAACAAGTGTTCATTCATTTTTAAAATAGGTTCGTTCAGCTTCTAAACCATCCCGTAAAAATAACAATAGATATGTTTTTCTGAAGTCTCATTGAAAATGAAAAAATAAAGTGAATTTTACACGAAGTGTTATAATTCAAACGGGTAAAAAAATGTTCGTAGACACAAAAAATAATGAATTTTGTAGTTAAAAGTAAAGAAAAGATTTGTTTTGTTGCAGCAAGACGCAAAAATATCTTCAATGTTTCAGTTTTCTTAGGTGCTCATAAACCTGTCCACAAGTTCAGCAGTTTGTGGATTTGTTCATTAAATTTGTTTTTTACTCAGCGGCAATCGAAGTATTCAATCTTATTTCATGTGAGTATTTGAGGTACTATGTTGACGAAAATAGTTTTTGATAAATAAATAAAAAATGAAATAAATAGGAATAATTATTAAGATGTAGGCATCTCAAGAAAAGACACAATTTGCATCGTGGGCTACTGATGCAAAATCTGATTCACAGACTCAGTAAAAGTACATGATTATGTATGAAAGACATATCACGTTTGTGAATACAATCGTGGAGACAAAAAAAGTGGACCCAGGGAGAGGGGGGGAAAAATAGGAGGGGATGCCTAAAAATATTTGAGGAAACATTGATTATGAAGGCAAGTTTCTAAACGTTCTCTTACTGAGTCCACCTTTTATTGCAGTCAGGCAGTAACGGCTGCCATCAAGAATAAAAAAATGCGACATCCACAGCTTAAAGCAAAAGTTCATGGATTTCATTACCACCATTGATAATGCAATGCTGCAGCGTACATGAGAATGAATAGAGTACCATCGTAATGTGCTTCGTGTCATCAACGGTGCCCAGAAAGAAGTGTATTGAATCAGGCAAAAAATATGTACAACAACCCCTTATTTCGTAACATCGTTCACAGGTGTTTTTATTGATTCGCCTTAGTACTAAGCTTGTTTAATTTTAAAGAAACTTGATAGTCATTCTATACTTTGACAATCCAAAAAACAGTTGAAGATTTAAATTTTCATTACAGAGCCCTCGGAGTTACACGCTGCGTAACAAATAGAATGATGAATTTTGTTGATGTTCTGCGATTGAGTTCTTATAGCAAGGACTTAACGATTTTCCTGTGGGTAAAATGGTAGTTTTGAAGTTCCATTATCATGGGCTGAGCTACCGAAAGGCTTACGAGCAGTGGAAATTTCTTTGTCACTTCACATGTTTCATTGTTTTGATGTAAAAGAAACTTCAAGTCCCAGAAAACCTTTAATGTTAAGGTGCTCCTTGAAATACATATATCCGACAGAGCTTTTAGGTTACTGCTCATATATGTAATGTAAACAAACTCTTCGTTGATTTTTAAATATATTTTTAAAAATCCTCTTGTGATAGAACTGAGGGCACTAGGTAAACTATTATTTGTGAATTTCATCAACATGATCTGAAGTGAAGAAGTCCATAAAAGCCATCTGTGTGATTCGACATTTTTGACCTGACAGGAGTGCAGGGAAATTCAAGATGGATGCCCCACACAGAAACGCAATTCGTGGTTACTGAAAACAGATTCTGTATGTGACGTGTGAATAAAATGCACTCAAAGAATGAAATAATTCACGGGAACTAAAACCTCCTACTTCCTCTACGCTTTCATCAAAATTCAGTGACGTCCATTATGTTACCAAACAGAGAGATTGAAAGAGATAAATTTGAAGATAGACTTCTTGTTTGTTTTAAAAAATGTTATTTGTAGGAAAAAATATTATTGGAGAGGGAAAAATAAAATTTTCCTTCTCCAATCATAGGTTGCTATAGACACCTCAAAAATTTAAATTGAATCTGAATTTTGGTGATTAATTAAGTCTTTTTCCTCTCCAACAGGTATTTTTTTAACCATTTGTATCACAGTGAACGATATCCATAGCATTCTGCATATTAAATGTCTGGAAATGATTCCTCTGATGAAAACGATCATCGTTTCATTTCAGGTTGGTCAAACAAAACAGAGTAGATGTCGTAATGCCCCGCTGTAGTGCATGAAGAAATGCACAGGAGGTTTTTGGTTTATTTGAAGTGGTAACTCCGTAGATTGAAATATTTTATTTTTGGTATGCTGTTAGTGATTTCTTCTTTCAGACCAATGTCAAATTTACTATTAGGTAATAAATCATAGTTATCATTTAAAACAGCAAATTGAATACTTCAGAATTTTTTTTGACAATTGGGGATTGATAGCAAATTGAAGGGTGGACAGCACTAGTGGACTACTTGCATTTTTTCCCACGTGAAAAAATGCAAGTAGTCCACTAGTGCTGTCCACCCTTCATATAGTAAACTACTGGATCGTAATCGCCTCTGTCAGCGCTGTGTTAGCGACAGCACGGGAGTGGACTACTTGCATTTTTCCCGTGGAAAATATATTATATTTACCACGGGAAAAAATGCAAGTAGTCCACTAGTGCTGTCCACCCTTCAATTGTAGTCTCATCGCTCTACCATGTTGGTATCATCTTTACCTGCAGACTGTATTGGCAGGCTTGACAACGGCATTGACTTTTTTATTACTTTAGGCCGTATTGCAGAAGCGACGCATCTTGAGTCTAGATAATAAAATCCATAATTTCTGGGACTAATTTTTGCTCTTTACCAGCTCAATTATAAAAAAGGTTCAGATGTCGTAAATTCTGTTTCACAGTCGCTTCCCAAACTGTCAGATTTTTTTGAAAGGGTTAAGTAACTTCTAATATTGGATGAATGCTCTTTGTTTCATTTAACAGTTATTGCCTCTTTTGTACGTTCATAATTTTTGAAATACTTATCACTATCCTGAATAACTCAGCGAAATACAAGCAAATATGAGCGATAAGCTAGGTTGTCAGTAACTGTTTGGGATACAGCGTATTAGGAACATGCTTCTTGATCTAAGCATCCACTTTCATTCTAGTTAACGTTCAATGGAAAATTGCTCTGATTTTACATTAAACTATTGGAGTGAATATTTATTTTTTGTTTCATTCAGATGCTGGAACGCTGGGCTGGAGGCCAAAACCCACTCAACTCGTTCCTCCACGGCTGTGAGGATTTAAACGATCCTGATTGTTTCTTAGACTACCAGGATGACTTGAACGGCGCAGACTGCAGTGAATTAACTGCTGACTATCGTGACAGTTCTTTCCAATTACTAGATGAAGATTTCCAAAGAACAGATTACTCAATGCGAAACCTAGCTTGTGATACGTATTTGAGACATCGAAATCTTGAGCCTAAAATTTGTGATGTTAACGAAGAATTCGATACAGACGAGTGTTTCTCGGATACGTCTTTCTCAAGGACTCGTGCTGAAAACCTTCACTTAGACTCCTATGGTAAGATTACCAAGCGAGCTGTTTCTGGAGAAAAAAACTCGTCTAGCTCGCTGGTAAGTTGCTGCAAAGACGAGACTCAACTCCCAAAAAGCGAAGAATTTCGTTCGAGCTCCAGCCCGTATCTTAAGCAACATCATGTTGACCGGCAAACATCTTCACACCCAGGAGTAGATGAAAATATGCCTTGCGATTGTTGCTTTTGTGCTCCACGAAATGCAGAAGACTTCCAGCAAAGAATTGTTAAAAAAAATTACCCCAGACAACTAAGAAAAAAATCAATCCAGAAACGAAAAACAACTGAACTGTTGGGAAATAGTTCTCAGCCGAACTCTTCAGATGAGGATGAATTTATTGTATCGGAGGTTCAATCTGGTTTCGAAGCGGATGTCTTCCCAGACAACGAGGCCATTGATTGCACCACCGCTCATGACCTCAACCCCGAGTGCTCAGTATGTTTCCGCAAACACGCCGAGCAAGATGATGACGTCACATTCAGTTGTTACGGCATCCTGCCGGACTGCCAGCACAGCTTCTGCCAGAGCTGCATTTCCTCTTGGTTACAGCAGTCAGCTATCGACAGATGGTTAGTTTTTGATAACAGGAGTAATTTATCTACACGATCAATAACCTCACTGGATCAGCTAAAGCGCCAATGGGAATCACGCACTTGGTTATTTCTTTTCCTCATTCATGTGCGTAAGCTGTGATAATCTCTCTTAGCTATGTTGTAGTGGAATAGTTCCTAGCACTACTCTGAACTAAATTAATTATAAAGGCCTCAATGGCTTTACATGAGCTCCCTAAAACGAAAGCTGCATAAACTCTTGAAAAGAGCTCAAAAAGAGCTACGCTGGCATTACTAGAACTTGAAATATTGATGATAGATGTTCTACTGATGTACGATATTTCTGCAAAATTACAAAGTCAAATTAGACTTGAAATATGCTTTCATCATGAGTGCATAAATACTCCAAAATTTAAAAAAAAACTCTAGCAAAATTTGTATTACAAAAAATGTAAATCAACTAAGTTGAATACATAGTATTGATTGCAGGTATGGAAAACCTTATTATTCGGTTTTCAGGTACAGTTTCAATCAAAATTGAGATGATTATTAATTTTAGAAATTGAGATAATTTATGGGCACTTTGACACTCTTGGAACATTTGGTCTTCTATCTAATAACTATTTGACACATCTGCTGAGTAGAGTCATCAGTAAGCTGCATTCTTTAGCTACATGATGTTTACTAATTACGGAAAAATGAAATGTTCGGAAGTCAGCGGGGATAACGAATTTCCGAGAATCAAACGTAAATAAAATTTGTTACCGCCTCATCCAGAACAAACATATGTACTGTTTTATTATGGAGCACGCAAATACGTATAGCTGTAGCGGCTTCTCATATCTCCATTAATGAGTTGGTGTACAGACTTACTCAATTACTAGACAGTCAGTAACGATAAATTGGAGAAACAGCACAAAATTAGCAGGGTGACGTGGTTAATTAAATTTCGCTGCTTGTTAATATACCGCGGTCGTCCACAATCTGTACCAAATCACCCTACATTTCCAGGCCATGGAAAAACTCCTTGCCATATACTCTGCGTAGCGAAGATGGTGAAATACTCTGCATGGGATGCACTTCTGTTTTCATTATGGCTCTTAGCAATTTCAATTAAAAACCTCAGAACCAGTTTATCAAAAAAATGGTGCGTAACAAAATACGCTTCTTTCGTTTGCGGAATGTGTTAGGAGATAACGCTTGTATAAATACTAGAACTTCGATTAAAATGGTTCTATTGAACAATGAAATTAGATGCTAAAATGCATTTCACTCCCCACACTTTTTCCGGTTAATCATGCTAGTGGTGTCTTATCACGACTAGAAGAAACCTAGGGATTACACCTTAAAGGTTTCAAACGCAAACTTAGCATAACTCATTGTACCAACACCGTGCAGGCGATGTCCAGTGTGCAGAACGCCAGTCCTCTTCACCTTCGTGAGCAAACTGTGGCTCCCTCACAACACGGATGAGAAAATCAGGCAACTGTCGAGCACGCGCTCCAGGTACGGATGATTTTCTGTGTTTTGGGGATTGACTTAACCTGTCGCTCATTGCGAATCCATTTGCTGTACGTAGCGGTTTTGTAAGAGCTCACTATTTCTTAAGCTCATGTATAAATAAATGTGTTTTAAAACGTTGTATTTTGTCGCGTTAATTTCATCAGCGTTCTGCTCCGGCACAGACCTGTATTCGTTTTGGGGTCTTTTAAGACTAATTGTACGGAACTCTGCCGTCGGTATCAGCCGACTTGAGAGCCTTAGACACAGTGGAGTACGAAACAAAATATTAATCACAACTGTAAGTGATAGTGATTAAAGTGTGAAAGAATGCAAAACTGAAAGAGTGCAGCGTTGAGCTTGTATGACTGGAAGAACATTTTTGTCCATTTTTAGTCGTCTGAAATCTACTTAACTAGAAATTTAACTACAGAACACACTCTACTTCTGTTATATTTTATAACTTCTTGTTGACTTCCTGATAGAAGTTTGTAACGGACCTATTTCTTTATACCATTGATATATTCACTCCCTGCGATTCATTGACCTCATGCATATGCAGGATTAAGTACAATTTTCCTTGTTTGTTAAAAAATGCTAGTTATGATTGCCTGTGGACATTTCACACGTAACGCAAGGGATAGGGTTCTTGCGAGTATTATGGGCTTCTATTTATAAGTATTATAATTTCCGAAGTCGTAAAATGTTCTGTACTTCGAACTCTAAACTCCTCAGACTTGAGGGACAAATAAAAATTTGATGGTTAGTTATTATTTATTTTTTGCTTGATTCTGATGAACTTTTACATTTAAAGTATTTCTGCAGAAATGAGCAATATTTCAGTGTAATCGTAGAGTTAACGTGTTTTGTGTGTCCACAGACAGTTACTGGCCAGAATGGTGCTGAAGAAGGCGACAGCACTACTACGGCTCCTGCTCTTCTACTGGAGGATAGGAGTAAAGGCCCTGAGGAACCTCATCGAAGAGATCTCTCCAGAATTTGAACCTCTGTTGCATCGGCACGAAATCGGTGCCTTCGTTTGACGCTTTGTGTGGAACATCACCACCCTCATGCGCATACAGTGAAGTCGTGAAGTATTTTGCTGTTTTGGGAGAAGAAGGCCAACGAACAAATCTGTTACTTATTTGTTTTTACTTCAGGGATAAAAGCGTAGAGCAGTATTGCGTTAAGTGAGTAATTACGCATCAAAATGAAAACTATCAAAGGTTTCATTCACCCAGATATTTTTTCCAAACATAATTTAAACAATGAGGGAAATTTTAGAATTGAAAAATTCATGATACTGAGGGAAATTGCCGCTGGCCCTAACCGCGGCCTTCATGATCGGTAGAATCCAGCCACAAGCTCGACGATTTCGTATTGGGATAAGTGAGAGCTGTCATGAGTTTGGATCTGAGTTTCTCGGTGTTGTACGAAGATTGGTATGATTTTCGTTTGATCACGTCCCGACGGTAATACTCCAGTAAATTTTCAGTCAATATTATCCCTCTTAGATATGCAGAGCGATGTGGTTGAAGAAATTGTGTGGCAGGAAGAATTGGTCATCCTTCCTATGCTGCAAACGTACAGCCTTCCAGCGCCTCCCCTGTGAAATCAGGAATGCATGCACTAGTCCCTTTTTCATACGGCTAATTACTACTTCTTTGTATTGGAAACATAACAAGACCAATGCTAGTAACTTCTACAAATACTACAACGAGCAACGGAGTAATCTATCTAGATGTAGGATAATCCGAGCATTAGAAGGGAAGTTCTTGTCTGAAACAAAGAAAAGATGTAAAGCAATTGCTTGAGGTGATGCTTCAGTTTGTCCTCAAGCTACGCAGCAGGTTTTTCTGCATATGTTTTGATGTCTGTTTCTAAACCAACTCATTTCTTATGTTGTACATGTGTTAAAGGATTTTTTCCTGTGCTGTTTGGTGAAATGCGCTTAATATTCTGTGGTTCCTGGTTATAGTTCTCTTCAATCTGCAGAGGTTATCGCTACTAATGATCAGATCTCTGCTATAAATTCTGAGGTTATTTTGTTCCATAAAATATCGCAAAGCGTGGCCACTTTTATTTTCTACGTGCAGCTCAACTTGTTGAACATTTCTCATTTCCGAGGGAAAGTGGTATTCTGACAAATATATGAACATAAACCTTTGAACAACATATGAGCTAATTTTGTTTCAAATAGAAGACATGTACAACAACAATTATTATAGTTTTTGTTATCGTTTTCTTTGTCCCCGTACACTCATTACAATGCATGTGCTTCTTTGTACCCTCATTGTTTAGCTTGTACAGTTAGTGACGAAATTATTCGTACGCCCATCAATGTTCCATACTTTTCACCATTTCTTATAATTTACTGCTTGAATGAATTAAAACTATACGTTATTAAGTTCATGAAAAGGAACTTAAAACTCAGTTTTTTAGAGTGACAGATTTAATTTAATCAATTTAATAAGAAACATTATGCAAAAACTGAATTGATCAAAATATTTGTAAAAGGAAAACTTTCCGTATTAAAGGTATCGATTCATATAATTACATGGAACTTTTTGTTTCATGGGTTAAGTATTGTAGAATATTTATTAACCAGAATATTCTAGAAATTCGAGTAGCGAACATGACTTATAGGCTATAAGTATCATCATTATCATTTTTAATTTGATGGCAGGATGGTTATGATAAAAGAGTTCAAATCTGTCATACGATATATATAAAAATTTAAAAAGTTTGGCACGACAGAAACTTTCCGTGGGCATGGAAGACTCGTCGAAAGCGTCACCAAGATTTGTGTTGAAAGACATCGCCAAAGAGTTGAATGCGCAGGATCACAATTCAGCACGACATGGGACTTGGGTAGCAGCCCAAGGATGGACCAAACGGCTCGTTCCTGTCGCCATATTCTATTCCAATTTAAAGTTCTTTAAGTATGAATTGTTTACATGGAGATAGACTTCAACAGGCTTGTCTTCAAAAACCAAATCGTATTGGTACGCTTAAATATTGCCCAAACTTTCTTGGACAAAGAAAATTGCTTATGGAAACGAGCACTATAAATCACTTTTCTCAAGAACACAGTGCCTACAGTTTACGCATGGCAGTGGTTGCATAATATTTTGGGATGATTTCAGCTTCAGTAGAACTGGTAATTTAATTGCAATCAAAGGAGTTATGAAATCTGATGACAATTCAAGATACTGAATGAAAACCTCAAGACATCAGCGCAAAATATTGTACTCTGCCGTCGGTTTAAATTACAGCATGACAATGATCCCAAACATACGTCTGAATCTGTGATTGCATGGCTCCAGAAAAATGGAACTACAGTTTGTCATCGCCTTCGATGAGTTCTGACTTGAAAACAATTTAAAATCTATGGCGAAAATAGAAATTTAAAATACATGTTCGGCCTCCAAAAAGTATGAAGATTGAAAATATGTAGCCATTAAAGAATGGAATAATATCCTAGCACAAACATGTTTTAATTTGATTGAAAACTACAAAAACTGTTTGAGAAAAATTATCAAAATAAAATATCATGCTATTAACTATTAATATTGCTTCATATTATGTTTCTTTGCTCTCACTGTACGAATATTTTTGTCAGTTAATTTCTGCGAAATGTTCTTGTTAAATTTGTTAAATGAAATCTATTATTCCGAAAGCAGAGTCTTAATTTTTTTCTTGTACCTGATAACATATATGTAAAGAGTTTGGAGTCATCCGAGCTATAAATTTTATGAAATTACTAAAAATATTGGAGATTGATGGATGTACGAATAATTTTGTCCTTAACTGTATGTGTAATCCGAAATCGATAAAGATTTAGGAGCATATTTATGTGTGACATGTTGCAGTATTAAGTGAACTTGGGGTATGCTTAATTTCAAATTATAGTGTCCTTACGTAAGACGTTTTTGTAAGTTTTCTTCAAAGCTGCTTGCCATCATGTATGTAGCATGGACAACATCTAAGATTAATTACATTTTAATTCTTGTTATTTTTTTTGATGAGCAAAGTAATCTTTGTTTTCTGACTGCATTCTCATTAACCTGAAATATGTACATATTAAGAATGAAAAATTATACTCTGATAACTATACAAATTTCTTTGTTCTGAAATTTCTGTGAGTTATTTGCTTGGAAATGAAAACCAACAGTTATGATGGGAATCTTATAGATCTGCGATATTATTTTCTGTATAAATGTATAGTGTGCAACAATGAACTTCGAATAAATAATAATTTCAATGATCTGATTTACTTCACTCTACTCCGTGTTCTAAAACCGTTTGGTATGACTTCTTCGGCTAGATACATCTTCTGGTCGTACATATACATACATTCTATGAATTCAGAGAAAATGGCTTAAAAGGTAGTTATCTGTGGTTAACAAGTGTCATACAGAGCGACAATTTGAATGTATTGTTTTTACTTGCAACAATTGAAAAGTCGAGCTAAATATTCCCTAAACTATTCGACTTATTTATTCTGTCAGTTGACACCTTACTAGATACGAAATAAGTTAAACAATGCTCTATTACTATTGCTGAAATTTGGTCCTGCTTGAATATGTATCTAGTGGTGGATTGTTGGCTTAGATCTAGCGCTGTCATCTGGAAACTCTTGTCTCTGTCGCATCCTCCGCGCGCCCACTTTTAGTGTCTATTCTGAGTAACAATTATTACTTTACCCTATCTTAATAGATGAATGTCATGTAACACCCTATTTGTATAGATGAATGTCATGTAACACCCGCATTTATTAACATCAACAACTCCAAACGTTTATTCTAGTTTTAAGGGAAATGAGAGAATTAAAACAAATTTCATGTTGCGATAAAAATTGTTTTTATTGCTATGGAGAAAATCCTACATATAATATAAGAGGCAATTCATATTATTTGATATGTAGAAGCAATAACAGAGAATATTCTAGCAGATTTATTATTTAGCATCAAATCTTACAAACTGATACTGTTTTGTCGTCTGGCGAACAGTAGCTACTGCACTGATAAAGAGAGCTTCTCTGGATTACAATTCAACAGTCACAGAAGCGCTGAGCTGCTCAAAAACTTGGATAAGATTCTGTCTGTAAAATACTTAAACATATAAGCATGCATACTTCGAAAAGTGGTTGCAATTTTAATACGATGTATAATTATCGTGATGTCAGACACACCTGAAACTATCAGGACCAAATATTTTTAATAATTCTAAAGTATCTTCAAGAAGCCTAATTGATCCATCTAATATGAAGTTACATCGCCCTGGAAGTCGGGCTGTACAATGCAATAGAGAGCTTCATTTCATCCACTGCTATTTGATTTACTACAACTTCGTTGAGTGGGCTCGGACTCGCTCAGCAGCGCGGTTCCGGTTCACTGCAACAAGTTAGCCACTCAAGTGAATCATGAACATCTTTGTCGGTTGATTTTGGTCGGCCTGAGTTCGCTTTTGATTTTGTTGGACTGAATTGGAAGTATGAGCTCATTTTAGTGCTTGCTTTGACAACTCATCAGCTCACAGTCGTTAATGCGTTACGATATAGACAGGTTTTTGAAGAGTTGACTTCTTTGTTTAATGATACGAACGTAATTAGAAAAGGATGAGTGAAATAATGAACTTTTTCTGAGTAATTCTAATATTCGATAAAAAGAATTTGATTTTATTTCATTTGATATGAATTATTGTTTTAAAAAAAATTCAGCTCACAGCGTTCTTCACACTGTTTCAGTGCTACGTTGTTCGTACAGCCTACTGGCTGATGCACGACTTCTAACTCGCAACCAAAATTGAGGGCGCAAATTTATTGGACGCAGTAGCTATGATACTTTGATATCAGTATCCGAATTACCGTAATCGAAGATTACATGGACTTCAGTAGTAAAGTTTTTCACTAACGCGTGATAAAAACTTTGTTTTCTTCATTTTCAAAGGGAATTTTTTATTTGTGAACCTCGTCATCGATTCATAATAGAGCTGCTTCCCTTTGAGCAGCATCGCAATAAATTTTCCTGTTGGCCACTTTAAAATCCTAACTAAATTTCCATTTAAAGTTTGGCTTTGGTTATTCGAAGTAACAAGCTATTTTGCTGTCGAGCTAACACTATTTTCAAGTTTTTAATAATGATAATAGTCACGTGTTTCAACAAATCATAGTGACTTGTAAGAAATATCAAATTTTCAAATAAGAAAAGCTTTAAACTTTATCAACATTGATGATGCGTTAACACTTATCTTAGTTTTTTTTATAAGTCTCTGCCATAAGCATACTACCTTGTTAATCTGTTATTCTTGACTCTGCACTTGAAAAAGTTCAGATGCTATTCATTTCCGTAGAAAAATTTCACTTTATCAATGATGTATTTTTAAATCTCTAAATCGTAAGTTGCTCCGCGAAGTAGCGAACTAAAGTTAGAGCTTCACATCAATCATAAAAATTTTAAAAGCACGTTATGATCACTGAAGTAATGTTTAGAATTACTTTTTCATTTCTGTTATGATCGTTGCACAACTCGTGATTTAATAGTTATAGTTTATTTTGCTTCAATTATTATGAGCTAAATTAGTTTGATAAAGCAAAATTCTGTTACGATTACTTTGAGGGCCAGTAGTAGTATATGAACTATCTTTTCATTGCAGAGGTTGCAAGTCTAGTAAGATCTGTACTACAACATTATCCAATGACAACGAAGTAGTTTTCCTATAAGCACATCGAAACTCGTTCATAGCTTTGATATCGATGGCAAAAATATTGTATAACAATTGAAAAATAATTACGTAATAAATTTCTTAGGAGTAATACCAGCGGTCTAGAGAACTGTAATCTTAAACATATCTACGAGCTAAATACTGCTTAAGGCAACGGACCGGCAGCAACTGGCAGCAGCTTAACTAACGCACTGAAAACATTGCAAGGGAACTAAGTCAAGCGACGGACTCTGGTCGGAAAAAGTTAGTTACATATATGGCTCGGAAGAAAAAAACATAACTAGCGCCTATCAGGATTATATAACACAGAGAAGTACAAGCAAAAGAGTTCACCAGCCAGAATAAATAGCCTTTTTTGAAGGAAAGACTATACTATAAAAAACTTGAATGAAATTACCTATTAATTGAGAGCAGCTACTAAGTTTTGTGCTAACACATAAACTGATATCCACTATGACCACGAAAAATTGTAGCTGGGGCACTTCACAACGGCAGAGAAAGTTCACTTTAATTCTGAGTTTCAGGGTTGCCGTGTGAAGTGAAATATGGAGGCTACTTCTTTCAGCCCTCATTTTAGGCAACGTTAACGAAATGATTGGGGAGAATCAAAACAATTCGTAGGAACACGAAATTTTAAATTTTGCTTTCCTGCTAGTGAATTGAAGTGTACGTCTGATAATATTCGAATTTACAATACTACAATTCAGCTTCCGAAAAGCTGCCCCTCAAAGCGGTGCTCTTAGATTTTCATAAAAAAAGTTTACCAACATTGAAGGATTACAATCAGAATGAACTCATTCTTTTCATGTTAGAAAATTATTTTTGCTCTATTCACTTCTGAGCCAATTCCGCTGTCATTATACATAACTGGGGAATGGAAATAAAGGTAGTATGTTTCCTTATAAAGAACTTCAAATCCAGATCCTGTATTTTTATTGTTACGCTGCCTCTTTCTTCAAAATTAATTTGCAAACAAACGTTGGGAAAAAAATTCCTGGTTATAAAAAATACAAAATTTAAAAATTATCATATAATACTTCATTTATTTATTATCATTAACTCATATTATATTTTCCCGTTCCAAAATGAATACATGCATTACGATTTCCTCACACAATTGTAACCCGGATTTAAATAACATGATGCGTATTGTTCCGCTGTGATCAAATCGAAAACATTTTTATCATACATAAGCTGCTCGAAACAAGACGAAGTCAAAAATATTTGATTTACTGTCAACATTCAGTCGAAAAAATTTAATCTCCTGAATCTGAAGCATTTGGGTTGATTTAGAAAACAGCGCCTTAGCACAAATATACTTGCAACATATTTCCAACCAATAACGACGCCTTACGAGTTGATTATGTACCTGGTGTTCATAAGGTATATATATTAACAATGATAAATAAATCTCATCCAATGATATCCTCAGTAACAAAATCTTGCATGTATTTCTCAATCTTCAAAAAATACATTTTTTGTTCAATTTCAAGTCCCAAAACCATTTCCGAAAGACCATTTTTACAAGATATGCCAATATTAACAGATGATAACTGGTTTCACTTAACGCCATATCCTAACCGACAAAACTTAAGACGGTTCGATGATAATAATGATACTCGATAATACACGTCTATCATAAGGGCTGCAATTATTGTGGACGGTAGAGTGCTACCGACTGAGTGAATCAATGATGGCGAATGAGTAAATTATGAGGTGAGATATACCTCAACCTTATAAAGATCATATCGGCCAACTTTTTAATCACATGATGTTGAGTAAGGGTGCTACTCTCAACAAGGTGGTGCTCCTGCTCATTGCTCCAAAGAATGTCTCTCATTTTTATCAGACAAGTTCTTCGACCGAGTGACCAGACGCCGATCGAACTAGCCTTGACCCGCTAACAGCCCCTACTTCAGCCCCTCGTCTACTGGTTTTTGGGAGAGACGGACTTGACCATCATCAATGCAAGCCATTGATAATTCGAGTGTCGCAGCTCGCTGTAGCCAAATGGTTTAAATCGGCGTTCATGAGAATGACTCCGATTTTGAAGCAGAAATCTAAGTTTTGACAATTTGTACAACAAAATGCTAAAAGTTTTTTCTTTTTAAACATTTTTTTTGTTTACAGTTGAAAATGTTTTATGATGCTGATTTTATCAAGAGTTTAAATCAGTAAAAACTTTATAGATACCATGCAAGATTTCACAAGAATTGAATATAGTCGTAGCAACACTTACAATATACGTATTTTAAATTATACATCAAATCGCATAAAATGAATTCATAAAAGTCAAATATAAATCCCGTGCATAGGTGCTCGAGTAAAAGTGTGTCATGCAAAGTGAATGAATTCTAGTAGTAGACCCGCTTCAAATTTTATGAAGGATATTTCTTCATAAGAAGCATGGATCCGGCTTTCTGAAATTTCTCCCTCAATGAATGAATCGATTTTTCAACTGAAACTTTTTTCCGAAGCATCCTTTTTAAATTTGTTTAGTTTCTCACTTCTAAAATCTGTTTTCTTTCCTCGCTAACAGCGCAAGGTCTTCCCTGTCTCTTATCAATGATATATAACAGACATCAAAAATTTAAACACTGAAAAAAATAATGATAATAAATTACAGTAACAAGTCTAATCTTTCGTACATTCTCAGATTTGCACTTAATACCAGGCCTTATCTTACTAACAGTATGATATTGATAGGAAATACTGAATGTCACAAGCATAGAGGCAAACCATTCAGACACCGTGTTCTTAATTTTAATTTCATGTAAGCTAAGCTGAGGCAAGCTCTGCCTTTGCAATGCTCGTTTTTCAGAAACATAAAAATAACTCCATTTCCATCACTTCAGATCTTTTCATCTATGAGTACAGTGCAGACTTCTTTTTATAATTGGTGATACGACAAGTTAAATCAGCACCAGAACTGAAGTAGAAAAGTCCCAATGTACACTTTTTAAAGACGATACTTCAACTACGTGAAACAATAAAAAAAACATTTCCATTCGAATAAAGACATTTACACATTAGGCACAATCCTTTCTAGTCCAATCCGATGCATTTTCCAATTATTTAAAGCATGAAATGTATAGTAAAACTGCATAGAATCCCTTCAGACATTAGTAACTTAGTAAGCAGAAATACAGAAAAGATTTCCAGCTGCAGTCTAGAGATTCAGTAGATTGAAAGTTGGTTGTTCATTACAGAAGTAACTCGTATCAGAAAAAGAAAGGAGTAGAACCAAAATCCTCTCAGAGGAAATGGATGAAAAATATACAGAGCATGTCCTTCTATACCAATGAAATTATTTTTAAAATGAAAAAATATTAGAAATGCACATAGAAAACAAATCGAGTTATCAGAAGATCAACAAACCTTTGTTTTTTAAAAAGATTTGCTCAAAATTTCCCTTTTTCAATTTTGGAAAAAACAGAGAATGGAGAAAACCGGGTAAGAATTTTTTCACGGATGCAGAGGGTTACATTCCTGAAAATCATGCATCAAGAAGTTTTTTAATGTTAGAACAGTGCGTTGCTCACGAAGACATTTGCAGTTCACAAGCCAAAATTAATTCACAATAAAGTTAAATTCACAAACATTTAAGTTCACGCTCACACGTGATTTAACGATTTTTGTTTTATATGAATATTATTGCAAACAACAATTAGTTTCTACTGGGATAATGGTTGTCACGAAATTTAAGTTAATTCTGTGTTTAAGATAAATTAACATGAAGTAGGTTTCTATCAATACCGATTGTCTAAATTGGATTAGAGTTCCACCGTCTGAATGCTCTAAATTTCTAAGACTCTTATCATTTTACTGTCGGGTTCATTCATTCAAGTTTAACTGCACTCAATTTTTCCATTTAGTGTCTATTAATTTTAACTGAAAGTGCCCAAAAATATTTTAAATTAGACCCATCACTAATTCCAACAAATAAATCTTCATTTATTGTGTATAAATCATAACCGTCATGTACCTACAGAATTTAAAACAAAAAAAAACAAAAACATATATTTCCGATAAAGTTGGTACATAAGAAATGTAACAGCAATGGTTTTTAAAGATGCGTTATCATCAAATTCTTAAGTGGTAGGTATTCTATGCATAGTAGATGATATAACAGTGGTACCTACGGGTAACCGTAAACATTCACATCACGCAATGAACGTTAAATATACATGGTGAAGCAAATGAAACTTCACTTTTTCAATGATGACTTAAGAGGTAGTCATTGGTGACACTCTTGTAAATTCTGATGTGGTAAGTATTTTACGCATTTTAGGTGATAAGCGAAATTTTTTCTATAGGCATAGCTTAGAATTATTATTATTGCATTTAAAAAAATCAAATGTTTAACATCCAAGAAAGACAGAAAAAGAAAAATTATGAGAGTGATAAGTTAAAACATGAAATTGTAATTGATTTTAAATTGAAATTGTAATTTCAAATTACTGGTTGACTGTTTAGTATGACTTGCTGATGATATTTTAATTTATTCATTATAACAGTTATCTGTAAAATCAAGGATAAATTTTTTCTCTTACATGGGCCTTTGACTTATTATAACTTAAAGTTTAGCATCTTGAAATAAGTTAGACGTCAGCAGTCATGAAACAATTTCTTAACTTCAAGAACTTGGGGGATTTGAAGATGCTCGTTTAGATCAAATTCAATCATGTCCCTGCACACCTGAAGTCTTACTTCTCACTCGACACAGGTCTAAAAGTTATTAGTACAAATTTTAAATTACGACGTTGAAGAAAAAAAGTGGAACTTTAAAACAACTTTACAGTTTGAATTCTGCAGTTGAACTTGTTCTAAAACAGTTCGAAAGCATCGCTATGTCAGACATCAACTTTTTCGCCAGTTAAATAGCAAAGCTTTTACAATTAGTTAATGACGAGGTTTTCTTAGCAACAATAAGTTTTATATTGTTGAACCACAGGATCATGAAGAAACTAGGCCTGTAATATACAACTAATTTAAAATTATCTGTAGTAGCAGTAAAAGCGAAATACCTTTTCATAATCTTTGATTGCATCACTATTTAACAGGCAATTCTATAAGATCATTGCGCCTAAATGGAAAATCTCCAATAAACACGCCTGTATCGCCAGTAACGACACACTACCGAAGACTGATCTAAAAACCACTGATCTTTATGAAAAACTTAGCAAATTAGAAAAGATATGATTCATAAGAAAAAATAGCGTAGGTGTGGGCTAAGAATAATTGAAACGTCCTTAAAGATATTTACGAATACTGAGAAGTACAGGGTGTACCAGAAGTAACTGACCTTTTTGATTTGCTAATAAACCAAAAACTATTAACGCTAGGATATTGAAACTTGTTTTATTCGAAAGAAAAACCTTTTTATGGTACAATAGGATACTTGGTATCCTATTTACGAACCAGCTTGACATTTGATTTTTGCTTCATTGCAAACCCTTAATTTTCATCATGTCTCCATACAGCAAAGAAGAAAGAATAAGAATTTTGCAAATCTACACACGGACAATGTCAACAACAGAAGTGCAACGTGATTACAGAAATTATTTCAGAACAACAACGAGTCCTTCGAAGAACACACTTAAATCGGTATATCGAAAATTTACGGACACTGGAAATGTTAATGATAAACAACGATCTGGAAGATTAAAATCAACTCGAACTGAAGCTGTAATCGAGCGAGTTTCTGCAAGTGTTACAGATAATCCTAAAGCCTCCATCAGAAAACGTTCAACTCAATTATCCATTTCCCGATCGACATTACACCGCATTCTTAAAAAGGACTTGAAGTTATATCCGTACAAAATTAAATTAACCCAACAGTTATTGCCTAATGATTATCACAGTCGTGTTAATTATTCCGAATCTTCCAGATCGTTGTTTATCATTAATATTTCCAGTGTCCGTAAATTTTCGATACACCGATTTAATTGTGTTCTTCGAAGGACTGGTTGTTGTTCTGAAATAATTTCTGTAATCATGCTGCACTTCTGTTGTTGACAGTGTCCGTGTGAAGATTTGCAAAATTCTTATTCTTTCTTCTTTGTTGTATGGAGACATGTTGAAAATTAAGGGTTTGCAATGAAGCAAAAATCAAATGTCAAGCTGGTTCGTAAATAGGATACCAAGTATCCTATTGTGCCATAAAAAGGTTTTTCTTTCGAATAAAACAAGTTTCAATATCCTAGCGTTGATAGTTTTTGGTTTATTAGCAAATCAAAAGGGTCAGTTACTTCTGGGACACCCTGTACCATCGTGACAATGACAGCACTTGTAACCTTCACGCTTGGCCAGCGCGTTGATTAATCCTTCTCTGTAACGCTAGACCCTGATGACCAGACGCGCAAAAATAAACCACTTTCAAAGTCCATAAACTTCCACTTACGTCAAAGCCAGGGCTCCTAAGCTCCTTGCTACTATCCTATAGTTATATATGTATTTCAACATGATTGAAATTGCTACTGTAAGAAATTACATACAGTGAAGCAGCGAGACCAAGTTTATCTAACACAAAATGAAGTCTGTGAGTCAGTGAGTTAAATTCGGATAAAGTCAAATGAGTGATCCCCTGAGCATTACTCAACAAACTTACAATTTACGAAAGTCTCAAATTAACATTTTTTCATACTAGAAGCTTTGAACTTGTAAGTAACACGCTGTAACATTGTTCCTAGTACTTTTGAATGTCACAGTATACATAGAACGTACGAATTAGTGATGTTCTTGAATCGAACCAAATATTCTAGAACAACTAGAGTTGCCGTTAAGTCATGGAGGCAAGCTGGCTATTCGCAGGTAGCAAAATAAAGTTTTCAGAGTCTATATACAAAGCTCAATGTTTGGGCCAAAACATCGTTGCCGATGTTCAAAACTTATTCGTTTGTATGGGTATCGAATAATAGTAAACTTTTCCGTCATCGTAAACCTGCACATAGTAAAACATAAGAGGAATGAAATTAATTCATCAACTCATCCTGAACCTCTGAGAGATGTTTGGTCTCGCCAATGCGAACGAAGCCAGGGAAACAAACTATATTCTAACGAGCAGTTTAAAAAATTATCTTTGAACAAGAATTTATAATATCCATAATAAATTTTATGCATAAAACTAACGTAAAACAAATTGGATTTGAATAAAATAATAAAAGAGAGGACAGGAGTGGAGAATGTCTTGTGTTCCAATAGGAACAAATTGAAATGACATGACGCTAGGAGCCGTCAACGCATTTCATCTTTGCATGCACGTGCAGGCAGAACATCTTAACGCTTACATGACTTACCTTGAATGTAGTCACATCGAAATACATTGAATTTCAACGTAATGATTTTCCTAAATATATATTTCCGCTTTGATTAAGCAAGCTTGTTCGTATTGCCTAAAAGCTCAAGTCACAGATGAAGGGGCAAGCTCAGGTGCAACCAGCTAATTGGAACTGTGGCAGCTAATATTCAGGGTATAATCGAACAGTTATGTAGTAATCGAACTGAGCAAGAACGTAGTTGATATTTGCTTTTGGATTCTGAGTTCCATAGAATATTGGTGTCTGCAGCCTAAATTAATGTAAGAAAAAACAAATTCACAAAAACGTAATTCTTCTATTAATACAAGTTTCTTAACTTTTTGACAAGCAGCACATCGCATAGCATCAAGTTTCAGATTTAAAAATTTGCTGTTGGTTACTCCCTACACCATCCGTACAAAGCAATTGCCCTTGATGTGGCTCTCGAAGTACTTCTGACTAGCATCTGGTACAGACTTTTCCAGCCAAATTTTTACAGCCTGTAATTCTGTGGCACAAAAAATGTCTTCACAGTACTACAGAACCGACGAATTGAATTGCTGGAATAACTGATCTGGTTTGCATTGAGCGTTTGGAGCACCACATGCTCGTCAGGAGGAGTTCGAGGAGACGGTGCGGGTTTGGTGAGTCAGAAGGCCTCAATGCACAGGTTCCGTTGTGACTGCGAGGAGCTGCTCTCCCCCTTCCCCACCAGCCTCGCTACCCGTCACCGTAGTCTGCGACACTGGCCTCTTGTTCAACTCAACCTCCTTGCGCAGCTGTAACATCAAACTCGAGCATTAGCTCATGCAACCGACTGCAGGCTTGGAACAGAAATTAAAATGTAGTTTAACCCTTTAGCGACCAATTTGTTTTTCTAGTTTCTACATCTAAGCTCACAAAGACCGTCTGTACACTGATGCAATGAAGCATGCTGAGAGCCAGGCAGCTAAAAGAACGACGCTGTAACATGCCGAAGCGTTCAAACCTAGTAGCAACCTCATATTGCTCACTGTTTAATTATTAGAACAATTCTCCCAAAGACCGTGAAAGGCGACCGAATAGTCCACTTGGTCGCTAAAGGGATAACGTATCGAACGTTTACGTTTTTTACTATACAATAGATAAATTGAATTATTCCAATGCAAAAGCCACGATAAAAGCTTATTCGTTCTTATTGCATTAACATACATACATTAACATCTATGCTGAAACTTCTGTGAATATATAACACGTAATATTGAAAACATTAATCATAACAGCATCTACAGATCAGTCAACAATAAACAATCAAAGTATGGGATGTAGTTCATCCTCTCCTGAGACGTACAACAAGTAAAGATTTTAATATTACAAAGCAGGTGCTCTATAGTTACGATTCCTCATATTTTTTGAGTAAGATCGTTAACACGCCTGGACGAAGCTAAAATAAAAATAGACTTCGGAAATCTGCTTCGTCGGTCGTGAATGTGTGAAGGTTACTGACAGTAATGGCTTCTATTAGTGAGTGTAGCTCTACGTCCCGAGTTTTTCTTCTTTCTACGCTACAAAAACGTTAGTACGAATATATTTAGCATTGTTTTTGCCTACACCATTGTCTAGTTTGTCAACTTACTAGGGGTCAGTTTTGAATTGATTTGGGGGCTCCCGGGTGGATTCATAAAAGTCTAGAGTTATATCAGTTATAGAACATTATAGAACCACCATGGCCTCGTCTTTCGTAGTTTTGTTCGTTTTTATACTATTCTGTGAGCGACCACTGTTGACTACGAGAGATACTCCTCTATGTATAGTGCTCTGTCTTCTATTACATAAAAGCCATTTTTCCCTTATCCATCGATTTTAATGCCAGAAATCCAAAGTACATATCAGCCGTGGTTAATTGAAAAAAAACACAAACATGTGACTAGCTTTAGTAATTACGCAAAGGACATTTTAAGCGTAGCTGTAAATTTTGAACACCCAATGTTCTGTGCCTTGTTTTTTAGCGTATAAGAATGTATGTTTTCTTTATTACGTTTAGTTTCGTTATGTTTGCTATTTCATTATCAGCCTCACTTGATAATATATTAACAAAAAATAAATATTATCATGGAAATCTCCGTCTTCAACGCAAATTGTTTTTTCCAATACCTCTACCCAGATGCGAATACAAGATATGTTTGTTTTTTATAGAACTGAAAGTTTACCTTGGATGATTTAGCTATGTCTTAGCACACTGATAAATTACAGCCAAATAACATGAGAAGCTTCATAATACACGACGTCCCAAAAAACATATTCTATTATTTGATTGCCCATATTTCAATGCGGTTTGAAAAAGATAAATTATTTTTTTGCTTAGTAATAAATATTTTCATGAATAAAAATAAATCAAAGAAGTGTTTTGGTACAATACATATGTTTAATTCATTACAAGTATATTAGAAGTATCTGATTTTTATTCATGATCATTTTCATTATTACAATAAACAAAATTATGCCAAAATATAAAAATGAAATATTATATTTAATTTGAAACTCAAATATGGGTAATAAAATAACAAGGGACAGTTTTCAGGACACTCTTCGTATTAGTTTCAACATTAGTACACTCAGGGTTGTGATCAACGCTGAAGTATCAATCTTGAACGTTTCTCCCAGCTAGTCATACCTTACCTCGTCTTCGTACTCCTGTATTACGAACACGAAGTAGTAGAGAATGACGATGGTTGTAATCGTGACCATCAGGTCGTATTTAATTTCGTCTACGTCTTTAACGAAGAGCAGCACGAGACACTGAAATATTGCGAGGCCCATCGTCAGCGAGACCCATACCATGTACGGCCAAAAGAAGCCTACACGGTTCTGCAAAGTAAGAGTAAAGCGTTAGTGAAGTTTTTAAACTGTATTTCAGTAGTTACGATTTAAAATAAAGAACGTTCAGTTTACAAGTTCCAGTAGAAAGAACAGCGTTTGAACTGCTCTGAGACCGGTGTTGTCAAGCTGAGACTGAATACAAAAATAGAAAATGAGTAAAGCAGCAGGAACAAGCCAAGTGGTTCATTCATGTGCTTGCTCTCAAGTCCCATGCAGTCACACACCATTCACGCTCAGACGTTAGAGTAGGAGTATCGTATTAAGAGTAAGGTAGGTCAAGGAACTGCTTATATTTCTACCACCAGTATTCATTGACTGCTACAACTGCTACATCTAGACGAGAAAAAGAGAAAGCGTCACAGTCACCCAGAAGTTATCAATGAATCTTCACGCATGTACACCAGAACTTTAGTTTTGACAGAAAAGAGCTGATTTTTTCACATGTTTACTATCATATGACAGGCATTTTCATAGGAGTTATTAGAATAGTTACTGTTCCTTCATTTTTATATTATCTTGTTAATCAAGCGTGGGTGTACCAGATGCCAGTGGATGTACCAGATGCCGTGATCCTAGGTCTGTATGTGGAGGATCGTGTGGAAAGTTACACGGGTACCACAGGGCTGAAGGCGAGTAGTGCATCAGATGTCAGGCACCTCTAAGCGAGTTGGTTCGTTTGGCGCTTTGAAACACATTGACCGCAACAGGCACCAAGCAATACACACATTGGCGAGAATGATTTAAGCCTTGAGGTGAGGAGGTACCTGAACGGCTACCTACGGTTCAGAAATTCTTGTGTTGTAGTGAATAGCCAGTGTGGTTTTAGTTGTTTTGTTAATCTTCCTGGTGGCGGTAAACGTTGAGAATTTTGGTGTGTTTCCGTTCGATAGACTAGAACTGAAATGGAAGTGATGCGTTTGTATAAAATCTGATTTCATTGTTTCAATAATTATACGGCTGATATTATTATTTATCTCCAGTAGCAGCGAGTGTGTTTAAATTTTTACGTTTTTGTGTCTCGTAGAATAAATGTCTATGACTTCTTTGTTTTTTATATCTTTGTAAATAATTATCCGTCTTTCTTCATTATAATTTTCCGTGTAGAGATTCCATGTATTCTCTTTCTTTTATTTCATGACTGGTGATATGGATCCATTCGATTGGGCAAGCTATGTCATGTCGGATAGACAATTGTTATTAATAGTTGTAGAATAAAACTCATTTTGAAACACTACTGAAAATTATGAAAAATCTTAAACCAGAATGAAGATAAATTTTTGTCTAGAGTATGCTAATGAAATCCAAGAGAATTTTTATTCACGTAGGTGTTTGAAGAATATTATAGCAATAAATGATATAAAAGTTCGTCCAGGTGTAGCATGGAGCATGAAGCACTAAGCTATTTAGTGACTCACCCATACAATACCGCACAAAAGCATGCCAGTGACGAACAGCTGCAGCGCCAGACCAAGCATCGTCACGGTGAAGTTAGCGATTGTGTCTGCACGAAATCAGGTCAACATTGCATTCTTCCATACAGAAATAATGACTGAAATTGCACAATATAGGTTTGTATAGGAGGATTTAATAATACTGAAGTCGTTTGATTTCTCAGGCGAACGGAATGAATATTCTAAGCTTAGTGCTTAATGAAAAAATAGTGTTAAATAGAATAGAAGTCAATAAAAGTTTAGGTAATAAAATTATTGAATGAAAAAATTGTATCTAAAACACATACGCACCTTCATTCAAAATGTAAAAATAGAATTAAATTTATAATTCTGAGTATAGGAATGAAACTAAACTGAATAGTCCCTTGAAAAAACTTGAAATCTTTTGTGTTCTATTTTTTGAGATGGAATAGAAATCTGGATTACGATATAAAAGTCAAAATTAAACTGGAACAACAGGCTGCATCTATGAGAGGATATGAGAGAAGAAATACAAAAAAGTATGGTGATAATTGGTAAGATAACCAATTTGAAGAGCATATGTGTCATAATATAAGTAATTGTTCAAAAGAAAACATTGTAGGCCTAACAAGCGACGCATGTGCGATAGTTGTCCCTTGAAATTCGAAAAATAACAAAGAACTCAAAATTGAGTGAATGGCGTTAGGGATTTAACAAATAATTCACAATTCGGTGGAATAAGAGCAGGAAAGCTTTCTGATCTCCGTCAGACTGACACTCAAGCCTCGTTATTTGTCGTAATTAAGGTAGTAATATAAGATTTAAAGTTTATATTTACAGAAAAATGTCAGTCAAAATAACGATACTAACAAGGTAATACTGAAAATCATGATGAAATACTTTAAAAAACACCACAAACAGCGAATTATGCTAATAAAAATGAAGAAAACAACTAAGTTTGACTGTTTTGCTATTGCGAGGACAGAGTTAGAAGGTCGTCTTATAGGGCAGCAAAATATGTTTCCAGGTACTGGGCACTGACGAAGTGTTCATGTCTGGAATTAAATTACTGAGAAGTTGTTTATTGGATCGTCATGGAGGTACTTACGTTCCTTGACGCTTCGCTCATACTTGTACACTTCATTGGCCACCTGCCCGACCAGCACCAGCTGAGGAGTCAAACAAGAGGTACCTGTTATTTTCAATATTCTAAATATCAAGTTTCTACCTATATTCCTAGGCAGGTTTAATTTACTAGATATTTTTTCTTGTTTTCTGCATGAGTAAGTTAGTATTCCTCCTGTTCCGAAATGGTTGTACCAAAATGTTTAATTTTGAATTCCAAAATAATTGTTCCATTGTATAATAAAACACCAAAGAAAAATAATAAGAAAATTATTCCACGTACTCGACAGTCAAGACGTAATTTTAGTAAATTGTTCTAAAATGAATACAAAATATATTAAAAACTTAATTCTCGGCGCATAAATAATAAAATGAATAACCTGAACGATTTTGAGAAATTTAACTTTAACGAAATAGTTTTTTTGTTGGAATTAGAAATGGAAATTGGAAGTTTTTTCATTTGTTTTAGCTTCTCTTTAGACATTTTCCAGAGTTTATCGTTGTTGTCTCCATTAACACAGTAAGTGATATCCTGCAACCTCACAACTCAAATTTCCAGGAATTACTGACAGACGGCATATTCATAGACAATGAGGTAGAAAAACAGTTCATATTTCTAAACTCATATAAATTCATTGGAAGCGACGGTCCTGTTTTCCAAATATTCGAAGAAACAGCCGAAGAAATTAAGAAACCCTTTACAATTTCTTTAATACTCCACTCGAAAGTGGGGTTGTCCAGAATATGGGAAGCAAGCAAATGTCACTCCTATTTTCAAAAAGGGTATCAAACAAACAACCAATAACTATTGTTTAATCAGTCTAAAATCTTTTAAAAACAATAGAAGGATTACTCAAAGTCCGTCTAACAAAACTTCTGTGTTACTTTTGCATGAAATAGGCGTAGGTCATTCATGGGAGATATGAAAACTATCACACAAACATGATTTCTGCCCCGTGCGGCACCACTTCAAATTCCTTGCTGGGGGTCTGTAGTAGTCCCTTTTTATCATCCCATTTACGTAAAATTTAAATAAAAATATTGTCACACTTTCAGTGCAATGTTATTTCTGATGTGCAACGTCTTGTTAAACTTTGCAGTGTCCTAATTGTGTGTCCCTACAGGTTATGTGAAAAGACCAAATCAATAACAGTTTTTACTCCGGGCTTAGATTGGACAACGTCATTTTCAGAGAAGCTTGAGCGAGAAAGGAAATGAAAGAAAAATAGTCCAGCTCACCAGCGACAGGATGGCGACCAAGTAGGCGCTCTTACGTCGCTCCAAGCACCAGCAACATTTGTTCTTGTTGAACATGATCCTCGCTGCTTCTGTCGGGAGAGCTTCAATTAATTCGTTTGCTTTCTGACACAGGGTTGGTATTAAACTTTAATTAAATTGCCTCTTAAGATAAATTCTTTGAGCATTTTTATTCCCAAAGTTATCTTTAAAAAGTATAATAGTTTTGCATGCAAGTCGAATGAATTGTTACGGACGTTTATAAATCGATACGATGCAAGTTTTTAAGAGAGGCTGGTTTTCTCAAAACTGCATAGCTGTGGAGGTCCTTCTCAAATATTCTTTGAATATTAAGTTGCTTTAAGAATTTCATCTAACGAATAACAACCAGACCACATCACGGTAAATTTTATCCAAAACCGCTCCATAAATCTTACAAATGACACGATACAATGCAGCAAGTTATGAAGCAAGTAATGTATAATGCTTATCTCAACAACTAGAACACGTGATTTTTGATCATGCAGTTGTACAAAGCGAAAGATCACATGCATTCATGCGGTTTAGTTAAAGGGATTAAAACCATTATTCAAAGTTCTAGTTTGAAAATAACTAGTTTAAAACTTACCTTAGCATACATACATGAACATTGAAATATTTCTGCTTTGCTTAATTTTTCACATTAAGTGATAATGCAATGAGGTTAATTCCCAAATGGGTACATAATACAATAAATGATATATGAAATTTCCTTTTATCGAAGGAAGTTTCTTTCAAAAAAAGGAAATTCTGTTACCGCAGTTTGCAGTTTGAAACTTGGTGGATTATGATTTTATGAGATGGAATTAATGTTTAATAAAAATTGTGAGATAACTTACGTGTCAAGGACCGTACCAGCTGTACGTTAGTACCTCATTGTGACCTTGACTTACTCCTGGGTCAAATTGACTTATTTGGTTACTCTGACTTAACGTAATTGACGCGACTACCTGAATGGAAATGAAAGGCATTATATTTTAAGCCTAAACCTTATTTTATTCCTAGAGCAAAAAAAATACAAAAAACACTAGTTATAGAGATCGGAGCAGCTACGGATCTTCAACATAACACAAAATTAACCGATAAGGTAACATTTCCTTCAGCATGAGGCTCTTTTATTGAGCCCGTTTCTCTGAATTCAGAGGTCAATGCTCCTATGTAATTTTTGTTAGGTTTTTCAGCAATAAAAATTTTCTGCAACATTTGGCACCGTAATAATAAATCTATTATAATGGAAGTGAGTTCTCCAATACTTGCTTTTTGCTAAATCGTGTTGTACAAAATTCCTGAAATTCAATTGTACGAGTTGTAAGCGTAAAATGTAGTAGTGATCGGTAAAATAGGTACAGCACTTCGATGAATTGCAATAATTTTCTGTTATTTAAAATCATCAAAATTTTTATTATAGTAGTTTGCAAAGAGTGGTTGATGAGCAATGCACTCTTTACTAACTATCACAGCAGGATTTACTGTGAGTGCATGCTTGAGTTTAAAGCAATGCTGACAAATCCTATGGTCTGCTACCAATGCATATTGCTGAGGACGAGCTTCCTCATTATCACGTCTAGAGGACATGTCTTCATGAGAAGCTATTGCGTGACTAGTTAATGAGTTTTCAGAAATCGGTGTAAAAATAAGACACCAAACGGAATAATGCATGAGAGCGTTGATAGATGTCGAAGTCACAAAATGACCGAACCAGATTGCTGCTTTATGGTAAGATGAAAGCCCTGTAGGGAATCATAAAATATTCGAGCACCTGCGTGGTTTGATAAAAATTGTAGTTCAGTTAAAATTTGACACAATCATGTTAGCTGTTGTGTTGAGAGTATAATCAACAATAAAAGATATTGAAATGTTGGTTAAGTAATGTTTTAGGATTCAGGTTACTGATCTCGAGTCATTCAATAGCAGATGTGACACGAGCAACGTCAATTTCACTACATCATAATTCGATACGGACACCTCAACTCAATCATACACAACCCCAAAGTCACACTTGCCATCATTAGTTATAGATAAGATTCAATTATACCATCACCAAGTCGGTATTTGGATCATAAGTTTGTTTTGCACCACTTTTATTATAATGTTGCTAGGAACCAACATGGAAAACGTTGCTCAGCTCACTGCGGAAATATGGGGCTTTGTAACGCTAGAGGGACGAAATGACGTTAATGCACAGGTGATTACAACAAGTCACAACAGTTTGTGTTCCTGGGACATGCCAGCTTCCCCATTTAATACAAAGGAAATGTTTGGTAAAGCTTAACACCGTTTAACAGGACTGCGAGCGTGCAAGTATCAGAGATTACGTTATTCGTCATAAATAATGACTGAAGACTTGCATGAATGAATTTCTATGTTATGGCTTGCTTTGTGTTTGCCATATACGTTCACAAACTCACTTTATGCAAGAATAACAATCGTATTCGTATCTAATCTCTATTTAAAGATGCTTGATACGGTTCCTCGTGTTCGAAACCATTTGCTGTTATTTTCATTTACAAGAGTTCCTCGTGAGGAAAGTTAAGCTTGGTAAGCTTGTTAGCTATAATGAAATACAAAATTAATTCGAATTTAAGTTCAAGTTCATCACAGAAAAATATAATAGAAGTATTTTTGATAATCATTCATAAATTCATGCGTGAATCTCATTTCAAGTAATTGTTGACAGACAGCCGTCACACGACTGGGCCATGGCTGCGGTTTTCAAAGCACCCTGATGCACGGTATGCCTCTAATCCCTGTACAAATGTCGATAATAATCGATGAGCAATGCCACAGAAATACTGAAATGTTCGGAGTAAAGCTCGAGGAGGTTTCAGCAAGGAGGGTGTTCATTTTGCTCACTGATTTGCTTAGACTAATTTGAACTGCAAAAGGAAGCTTGTCTTAAACTTGAATGACAAACCATTTCTCTCACAGATGAATATGTAACCTTATCTGTGAGGAAGTACCTTAATAATTGAAGGTATATCACTGGATACAGGAGCATTTTTGATGCTGGAGAGAGCTAAATAAGCTAGATAATTATTTCAATCTATGATTAGCCGTACACCTCTCTGGATAATTTCAAAAATAATTAGGTCGCACGTAGTAGTATTTCACAAGTAAATCTGAAAAAATAGTAATGTAAAATACTTCTTGCAATTGCGTTACAAGAGATCTGTATTGGTAAATCAACCTAAATTCAATATACTTAGAGGAATTAAAAATTCTCCAGCAATATGGGCTGCTACGAACGAGAGTGATAGGTTTAAAGGAGTAACTCATATCTTATGTGCTGCATCCCTGCAAGACCATAGACAACAACCAGCTCGCTAATGTTTGTTGTACGAGTACAGCTCGTATATTCCGCTGTCGTTGTTTTGTTATACGCTGTCACTCTGTTGTTTGTGTGTCCTTTTGAATAGATCAATTGTATTTTACAGTGTAGCCAATCCTTGAAAAATGAGCAATTTGGAGCAAAAAATATTGTGCAAAAACAAGAAAGCCTTCGAGCAGGACGCCTGGAGTTCTTTTATAAGTGAACTGAGTGATTTATGAGTGAGTGAGTGATTACATTACTGAGTGATGTATTTTAGCATTAAATTATCAGTGGTCATATAAGTCTGCAATGCACATAGGTATTTTACTTTCTTTCATAAAAGTATCTTGTATGGAATCTGTGATGAGCCCAAGTGACGCTGATGACCATAGGTCGCCTTGATAGGTATTATACAAGATATATGTATGGAAAATGTCTACTCTTCTCTCCCATTTCGTGAGATTTGACTACATTATTTCTTTGATGAACCATTGGACAAGCATTTCTTCTCACCGTCTAAACTTCATTTATACTCTGCCATATTTTTCTTCTGGTATTCCTCTTATGACAACCGTCCCTTTGCACGCCTTCATTTCGCCTACCGCCGCATCTCATCGCGCTAACCATACTTCTGACAACCTTATCTATAGCAGTAGTTTTTCTTGCTATTGTCTCTGCAAATCTCCGTCTTTACCTGCCTAGAAGACTTTACGAGTAGCGAGGAATATTGGGTTTTATCACACGTAGTTCCATTCACTATCATAATTTACCTGCTTTTTACTCAGCAAAGGCGCAAAATGCCGACAACACTACCGATTTAAAAATGCAGGATTCGATTTCTCGTCACGGGTGAACGATTTATTGATGTAAGTCAAGTAGTACTACGTGTAGGTCCTACGATTGAACGTTATGACAGCAATTGGTCGAGAGAAAAGGAACTGGGAAACCGTTCTTTCTCTTAATATTCACTTTTCCCATGAAAAAGCAACTCTTTTAAAGGACAAGTACTAAAAAATATTTCAATATTATGTTTAAAAATCATAATTGATGCTCTCCACGTATTCAGAAAAGACGTATATTCACCTGAGTATGACCGACACGACTATCAAGTAACGTATTTGTACTTCAGAAAAGGAGCTCTAGGTTCGAGAGGATAAAAATTTAGAAACATCAACACCCAACTATTTCATATATAACAAAAATCAAATCTCGCCTACAATTTAGTCCTGATCCTCTGAACTTAAGCAGCTTTGCAGCGCATGTTGGGAGTGCTTACAACAATGGATTCTTTATTTATGGAGCATAAATCAGAATCAAATATTGAGGCTTAGGGGAGATTTTTTCGTAGGCTGGAGGATATAGTAAAGTAAATTAGGATCTCTACTGTAAATTCTTATTTTATGCCCAGTACAATATAGTGCTGTTCACTATAAAATAAAACTAGAACAATTGAGTTGTTTCCTTAGAAAAGTTTTACCAACTTTTAATAGATCCAAATCCTTCATTATTTCCATGTTATTATCTATTTATCCAAAATTAAGCTTCTTCAGTGTCTTTTGACTCGGCAATTTAGTTCCTCAGTTACATCTCATATACAAAATATTGTTCTCGAATTGTCATCCATTTCTTGTCCGTCTAAGCACACATGAATAAACTCTTGTATGCGATAACACACCATGAACGAAAAATACTTGTTACAAAAAATATGAGTACGAATATGGTTAACTAGACTGCGTTAGATCTGTCGGCGTCATATTTTCAATTTGAGTAAAATTAAAATAACCTTCTCTCTTTCCGACCTATTAGACCAAATCTAGATAATTTCAAAATAGACGCTCCAGTTCAATGCTTGCATTATATAATCTGAATGAAGTGACGTAGCGTTCGTGCTAGCTTGGATTTCTAGAGTTGATTGAAAGAGCGACAGTAAGTCTTAGCGTCAAAGGATGCCGACCCATAGAAGTACTCTTTGAATTCGATCGCTTTGAACAGTCTAGAAAATAACGTAACTTACAATAAGGCTGGTACGAGAAAAGACATGGCTAACTCTGTGACGTGCAGCAGTTGTGTGAATATGCAGCAAATTCTGCTGTTGCTGCAGTCGCCCGGTCGGTGTAGCGCTATTGACCGCAAGGTCTGATGCGCTTATTGCTGCTGTGGAAGACTGCTGCCCAATCGAGGTAGTAGTGTTATCATTGCTTTCTGTTACAGTTTCTACTTTTGATCGAACTTTCGCATCGTTGTCTTGCTATTCTGCTGTTAAAACAAGAATGACAATGATGATGCTTATTGCAACCACGTACATATGTTCGTTAATGGAACTTTCTTGAATATTCTGGGAAACAAATATTCTACAATGCTCTACACCTAAAATAAAATGTTGATTCCTTACAAATACGTGGAGGAATACCTTTAAAAAAGGGAAATTTTTATAGTGTGAGTATTTTAGTCTATTCATTTTTTGCCGGATCTTCTTATTAACTTTGTTAATTAAACTTTTGTTCAAAACAGTGAGTCTTAAATTCCTTTTCATATATTTAGTATGAGATTGGAATCAAATGAGCATTAAATTCTAAGCAATGATTAAGATTATTGAACATTGGGAAGTGTACGAAATAATTTCGTTGCTAACTGAACATATCCGTTAGTGCAATACGGAACAACTCTTTGTGGTCTTGCGAAGCTCTTTGCAGCCCAAATCATTATTGTGCAGGTAGAGCCTCGGTCCGACCATGGCGTCATTTTATGTGAGCCTCTTGGCACCTGAATCTCTTCTTTGCTTCATTCCGAGAAGCCTGCAACGGAGACCCAGTCAAGTGGCCCCTGATCCGTTTACAGCGGCGATCATGAGCTCTATTTTATCCTTAAGAACCTCCTAGTCAGGGAAGAGGTCATCAAAGGGTATCGTATCGTAAAATATCTCAGAACCCGAATTTTCAAAGGCTGTATAGTAGGTACATCCCTGCATAGTAACTAATCTATAACTAAGTCCAAGTAATTTGCTAAGAGCTCATAAAGTATACCTGTATGCTTGGCACCGTATCGAATTACACTAAGTTTTTCCAGTTCTTTGACACGAGCATATTGATCAATGTTCAACGTGGTTGACTGATATCTGTTGCGCATGAGTTTTAAATCTTCAGTGCCCTTATTGAAGAATAAACGATGGGTTTACCTCTCATTGACGAATCCAGCAAACGCCATGGAAGAGCAAATTGTGGTATCACAAAATTCGTAGGGTTATGAAATGAAGGTCTTATAGTAGGGTATTTGGGGCGTGTCTTCTTGTACACTTAATGAACAGAATACATACACTGAAATTTGAACCCATGTTAAAATTTTCGGTGTCTCTAATTTAACACTGAGGGCATGCTGCTTGATGCTACAACAAATACATTTGTGGCTGTCATATAATTCATTGATATCTTACTTTGAAATTTTTTGTTTTTCTAAACGTAAACCTGTATAAAAAAATCTGCATTACGAAGTTCATCTTTGTATGAATGAAGTACCTTAGTACTTGAGTAAATTCTACATGTATTCCAGTCTTTTTCAGATAATGATCGGTATTGATTAGATGTCAGCAGTCACGGCAGCAATGAATGGTAAATACAATTACAGTGGTAGAATGTAGAGAACGTGACAAAATCAGATGTTAGTTTCTTTGCAGGACACGTTGTTTCAAGGTTATCATGTTATTATAAGCGTCATGAATAATTTTTTATCTTATAGCTCTAATGAAAGCAGTACCTGGAAATAAATTTGTATCACATCATGTGTAGCAAGGCGACTAACTTTATTCAGGGCTTACACCGAGAATGTTTTATCACTGGAACGAAAAGGTAGATCAATAAAAAATGTACAGCTGGTGCTGAAGCCTGACGAGGCCTAAGCTATACTTTCCGCCTAACATTCTGTGCCATAATGAGAAGAAAATTGGTACTATTGTCTAGCTAAATTTGAATAGCAGCGGCTGTTCCGGAGCTTCGGTTTTCCACCACATGCCCTAAAACTCAGTAGTCTAAAAACCATCCCCATTTAATAGGAAATTTCCAAGAAAATTTTCTAGCGTTTTGTAAAATATCTCCCAGCTGAAGACTGAAATATTTACTGTAGATCCATGACTCTCATTAAAAAAATAGCACTTCGATTTGGGGACGATACAATTTGCCCAATCCTTCTAATGCAGTTGCGTTGCATGCTAAACAGATAATGGAATAAATTTTAAAGATTTCTATCTAATGTAATTAAATTTTTCCTTCATAAAAGACTAAGGTTACTTGCACTTAACATCATGGCTGAAAAAATAATCACTGTTGTTGTTGTTGACAATATTTTTGACATTTTTTAAAAGGAATTTAATCTTTAAATCGGTCATTTTTATAATGCACTCTGTATCTTAATTTCATGAAAACATTTAAGTACAATCTGCTACTTTCGAAAATTTCAAGTTCACCTCTGTTAGTTATCGCAGAAGCGAAACTGAACACAACTCTGTATAACGTGCTAAATTGTCACAGACAAACTACTTTTAGTGTATGATCTGCATGCGATGGGAACACTTGCAGCAGTAGGAGTTGGAGTTAACTGGGTTGATGGCAACACGGCGGCCATGAGAAGGACCATGAAAGATCATGGCCGCCATGACGCGGGCCCAGTAAAGGGGATATACCATTCGCCCTGGCCGTCGACCACGCGAAAGCAAAGAGACTCGACAGAGAGAACAGCAGTGAGAAAATGTGATGCGGTTCAAAAAGAACAGGACTAATAGTAGGTATAGAAAATCTGCGGCAGAAATGATGGAAAAAATGTGTAATAGGATATGAAGTGCTGAACTATAGCAGCACGAGGAGATAGGAAAATGAAGTCTTACTGGTCATAAGGCCAAAATTCAGTTTTGAAAGAAAAAAGAGGCTGAGCTGAAAATCAAGTGTAAGAGAAATCGAAGATACCGTTACTGGTGGAAAAGAGTTCAAGTCTCTTCCGGTCAACGAGACCATGAATTTTAGCTCCGGTAGATAAAAAAAAATTCAAACATATTGAATTAAATCGACCAGGGCACAACCGAAATGTTCCAACACAAATTTTCAGTAATTATTCTTACTATATCTAATCAAGAATGCAGTTGATTAGACATAGTAAGATAGAACGCAATTAAATGATTGTGTTAGTGCCGAAGAAAAAGATTGTTAAGATTAATGTTAGGAGCAAGAGGTTCTATGTAGAAACTTTTCATTGAAATGAGCATTGCTGGTATACTGTACTTGGCAATGCGTGAAGACAAGCTTTTGTTGGAACAACATTTGTTAAAGGGGAGAGGAGGGAGCATTAGAAAGGGGGACAACCCATGGCGTGAATCCTATTGACGAAGCTTTCTCCTCACTGAAAAAGCCTATGCGAGTAAAAAATTATTCCACATTATCTGATTCTGTTTTTTCTGGACAGCACATTTATTCAGAAGAATTTGTGAACAAGACTGACGACTCTTTTGTAGAGATGCACTCAGAAAATTGTGGTAACTCTGCCAAGTGATATATTTGATGAGGTAAAAACACTTTCCCTAGACTTGATGGAATCAACTTGTGATTTTGCGCTGACTATTGGGTCTGGTGTTCACTGCTCAGCTCGGCAGGGATTTGCTAATTTGCCAGACTATTACATGAAGTGTTTGTGCTCCTCATTACATGCTCATTTCTATCGTCGTCTTTCTTCATTCAATGGCAATCCAATTTATTTAGTTTTTAAGTTTGGAACTTTAATGTAAGATAAGTTTGCTAGATTCAGTAGAAGAATTTTAAACGTGGAAATTCTATGCTAAAACATTTAACGTTAAGTATTGAGCTCTTCGTACGTTCATCGGACCTAAACATACGTAATCGAGCTCACACCTAGAACGTTCATATGAGAGCAATCAATATGATTTGGCTGTCACACACAATTAAGGGAACAGAGGAACAGGGAATTGAACTTAATGTTTAGGTGCTTTTTTTAGAAAATTTTAGTAACAATTGTTTCATGTAGAACGTATTGCAATAGCAAAAACTAATTAAATAGTTACTATTTGATTGATCGGCTAATCATACTTACGTGATATATTTCCTTCCGTGATATTCTTTCAAAGGAAATTCAGGCTTTGAATATACATAACATGACAACTTTGACTAAGTATTTTTTGAGTTAGAGATCAAACTATAAGATGAATATACTATATATTCTATTCTAAAATTGGATCTTTTTGAAATCAACTCGAATATTTATTGTCGGCCATTTACAAATTAAGATGCATATTTCTCTAGAATTGTTCTGTAAATTCAATACCAGGGCAGCAGGTGGGCGTTCAGGTGTCGTATGAAGAAAGGAGAGAGATATTTTTGTTGAAAAGAACGGAGGAATGAAAAAATTGTCAATATGACACCCTTGGTGTAGAAATTTGTTCTATAATCTATACGATGAGCTTACGAGTGAAAATTACGTGTGCGTTCTTTT
>VCRD01000356.1:206699-262236 GCA_006783055.1 Trinorchestia longiramus | reverse complement strand
CTAAGACATTCAATTTCATGTATTCCTACTTGAAGTACCGAACGCTATCCTGACAGCGGATCTGAAAAACTGCAACAGTTTGCAGAACAAGATATGTACACCTGTTAAAAAAGCGCAGCATAATTTCCATTTTCGTGAACTCCTCACCTGGTTTGACGATCATTTTGCCTGGTTATCTGGTTCGGCTGAGAAAATGAACCTTCCTCTACAGGTGCTTTAAAGACTACTGCAGCTGCAGCACCTGCAAACAATCGATGACAGATGTGGCCAGCCTGCATTAAGCAGCAGAGCGTTATTTAGCGTGCTGATCATGAGGCTTCAGTGACCAGTGTCTGGATGGCGAGTCAGCATTCCAGCAAAGTTAAAATAACCCATTTCTGAACGAGTTTGCTCCTGTCAACCCACTTCAAAAATTTAATGAAGAGTTTAGTACAAAATATTACTGCTAAACCCGAGGACTTGTTATACAACACTGTTTTCTTCATACACGGAGAAAAACTGATTTTGATATTGCTAAAAAAAGCTATCAGTTGCATGATTTTGGCCGAGTTAAAAGTTCTGAGTGATTTAAAAATACAGAAAAGTAACGTGCATCTAAAACGGGAACCAGATTACATTAGCTTGAAAACCAGTAAAATAATTAAACCAATCGTGGAATGATTCTAAAAATCGACAGGAACTTAGAGAACCAGAACTTTCTCTTGAACAATCATCATTTCCATTGTTTAATTACGGAGTGCAAGAAAACATCATATATGAAATTATGTTCATTCATAGTGTGTGAAATAATTGTGAATAACGCGACGTTCTTCACCCAACACAACTACCCAGTTGCATGAGTATTTTTTTATGTGCAAAAGAATTGTAATCAAAGCTTGTAAAATGTTGTAAATGTGTTTATATTCAATGAACTCCAATCCGTTTAAGAAAATGGAATAAAAAGAGCACGCACGCAATCTGGCAGGAGTAAAGAAAGATACCTCACATACGTGAAAAAAATTGAAATGAAATAATAAATCAACGTTACTAATGGAAAATGAAATAAAACTGGTTAGAATGTCGAAAAAAGTACATGTGAAATATTCCATGTGAGTTTTGAATAAACTCATAGATATGATACGTATTATAAATATTTTGTAGGAGTTTTTTTACCACTAAATATATATAATTGTACATAAATTATGCACAATAATTTATTAATTTCTTTTGCAAATTCTTAGTTGAGGCATGTGTGTGCTAACATAGGATCGGTATATCTCATTTTTGGTCTTCAGATATTTAATAAATAAAGAATTTTAACATGTACGAACATTTCTTTCCCCCACTTTATTTGAATTAGGCTGTGATGTTCGATTAATTGTCTGATCGGTTCAATAATTCAGATCTAGATTTTTTACCTAAAACGTATATTTGAAAACACCGGAACTATTTAAATTTGTAAAAAAAGAAGCAGCCTATTGTTTATATTTAAATGTAGATATATACATATTTATCTATATCATCAGTTGTAACTCCATCATGCTTGCGTCTTATGTAATTTATTGATTATCTTGCTTGTATTCTCAGTTATTAATTTTCCTCGAATATTTGCAGCGACGTACTAATGATGGCAGTTTTTCCTATAACGATTACACTTCAATAATAATGGTTTTATAACTGACTGTAAATAATGAATGAGATGATATTCATAGTTTCAATCTTGTTTTCTGTGAGGTACATAAGTTTGCATGGAAGGTAATTTAAATTGGAAAGAATAATCAATGTTGAAACGTCGTATAAAAAACTCGTTGAGGATTTCCGTACAAAGGAGATCCTCCTGTGATGATTTCATGCAGGGCAAATTAACAGACTAATTTTAATACTTTAACTTTCTTTAAATACTTTATCCTTGAGTCACTGAGGGTGAGACAGTACAGTTATTACAATGCTTGAGCTTGCAATGAATTCGAAACTGACTCAGGAATTTCGTTGGGGAGATTATTATCAAATTAGGAATTAAACAAGCTGAAAAAACGAAAACAATCAAAAGAAAGAATTTAGAATTAATTTTAAAAAGACTATTTTTAGTAATCTAGTATGATTTAGGGAAGTCAAAGCAAATTTAGAAATTGCAAACTGAAAAAGTTAATTTACGTTTAGAAATATAAATCCAATATATATATATGTAGTTTGTTTAAAAATGAGGAACCATGGATGTTGTGAATATCAATCCAACTCTTTTAGCTCCGATAGTGATGGTAAGGAGGGCATTACCGTGGATTTTGTGCGCCTGTGTTCCCGTTTAGGTCTAGGAACTTCCTCTCTTCTAGGACAGGCCTTCAGCATCTGACATCTCCGGGTCCAGATCAAACTGTGGTCCTAGGAAGCTCGATGAAGGACTTGACTTCAAGTCTACTCTCGTATTTAAGAGAGATTATTGCTGTTGCTTGTTGTGCACTAACTCAGTTGCTTTGAACAATTGTTCAAGGTTATACAACAACGAGCTTTCTGCAGAAGAGCACGTCTTCCCCAAGAGATGGGAAAGATAAACACGAATGTTTTTTAGTCGTACAAGAAGAACACTTTAAACAACACTTAAAAATGTTTTAGGAAATCTAACTACAGAGTAAATTTAACAAGTTTAACAGCTAAGTTTTACATTGAGTCCTGTGAAAAAGAGAAAAAGTAAAAAATTAGCAAATTTGGGAACATCTTAAAATATCCGGAATAGTTTTTTATAGAAAAAATAAGCCAGTACTCACAGCTGGGTGGTAAATTTTTTTTGGAGTGTGGGAGGCAAAACTAGGAAGGAGAGTAGACAGTAGTTAGGAGGAAGATGTCCTCGCTAGGCATCCAAGGTTTACTAAGAATTTTTTTATGAATTGAGATGATAAAGCAAGCTCTCTAGGGAAAATTTACAGCTAAATTTATAGGGGAAGCGGTAGGGACAGTTCAACACTGGCAGGCAGACGTCACTGTAGCGCTATGGACATTAAATAACATTGTACTGGCATAGTTAGCAAGACAAGTCACTTCAGCAGTAAATTAGGCTAGACACTGCACCACTAATTATGCATTGCACAAACAAATATTGATTTATCCCTTAACGATATATACAGATAAAAAGGAATGAAAGATAATGAACACTAACTACAAGAAGCAATTCTACGTAAAGTTAATCTTTATAAAAATGTATGAAATAATAAGTTAATCCCTTTTTGTCTTCGATTATAAGTATTACACGTAACTATTACACTTCTAGCACAGAAAATAACGCTTGTCAAGAAGACGATGAAACGAAAGAGAAGTAAATGCATTTTCTTCTGCAAAATGAAAGCCTATAACAATCAGCGAAGAGAAAAAAAACAAGCCACAAACCTGCCAGTTCAGGATCATCTTTTCCTTCGTAATAAATTTCTTCCTCCATTTTGGCGTCATTCACGCGTCTACAGCCCACTAATTTTCTTTCGAAAAATTAAAATATTTTCTGTAGGTAGCGCAGTGGATTCATATTTCTGCAAAACAAATTTTCAGGAAATAGTTTTTTGAAGAGTCGGCCATTATTTCTGTTGATTTGTCATGAAATTTTAAAGTACACAAAAATTCAATCAAAATTTCCTAAAAATAAAGATTAGAAAACAAATGCAACATGAACAGTGACACTTCCGGTCGTACTATTCATGAGTGGCAGCGGGATGAAAAAGTTAAAATACTGCAAAATTAAATACTATTTCCAAAACGCGTTTACATCACAAGTATCACAAGTATCACAAATAGCGCGCATTTTAGGAAACATTGGGACAATTCAGAACAAATGCTTAATTGGAGACTCATGAAAACATATTGACTTTAAGACTTTCATAAACCAGTGGATAACAAGTACAACCGTATTTTTCCATATTTTCTGGATTGTTCTAAAAATCTATTCAAAATTTGTTACATCAATAACTAGTGTTGGTTAGAACTTCCTTACTAGAGAAACTAAGTAATTCTTGAAGAGTTTTACAACTTTATAATTTTTATCAACTAAATTCTAACGTTATTTTTCAATTATTGAATCAAGAAGTCAGTATTTGTGTTCTCAGTGCACTCTTAGGATGATAATTTACTTCTATAAACACACTTTCTAGATCTCAACTGATCTTGAAGTCACATTTCCTAAATTACAAATATTGACCAATTGAACCGAATTATATACTCATACAGTTCTGTTGATTTACGCTCTCATTTTATCGGGTAGTATGATACCATGTACGTTATTCAGAGCTTAGGAGGTGATGCAGGCATTAAAATTGAGCATTCTATCACAACTAATGACCAGCTTGATGATATTTTCACGTCATCATCATGACAGAGGTGAGCGTACACTAGCCTTAAATCAGACCAATGCTGTTACGGAGTAGGGGCTCATGAGGCATGCTCTCATAGCAGCGTATATTTTTCGTACAGATTTTCAGTCTCTAATTAAGAAGTCAAAAGCTCAAAACGCGGTTAGAAACAAGAAAAGACGGTCGTTCGAAGGCAATCAACCATGGCTCTTGAACTAAACTGATGAGAATTACAAGAATAATGAATGAGCGAAGAAAGGATTTGGAAAAAAGCTCATCAATTGCAGTCAGTGTCTCACGACACATAGTGATCAATACGCCACGGAAAACATGAGCTCCAAATGACTGTATAAAGAAAGTTCATCATCTAAAGAAAAAGCCTCTTGCAGCTTGTAGAATGTCTACAGCAAAAAAGCTGATGATATCTTCCCCTCATATTTCTATATTAGCCTTCTCCTTTCGAAGAGCGATCTAATAAGCTGACACAAAAGCCTCGATAGAGCTAATGTTGGCGTAAGATACAGCGTATAAATTATTGGACTTGTCTCAGGTCCAGGATGATCAATGAACTCAACATTGAACGACAGTATAGAGACAAAATTTTCGTAAATAACAAATTCAGAGAGATCGTAGAATTAACATTAAAACATCAATCATTATGGTTTAAGGTAAAGAAGTTCCTCGCATGAATGACAATACTTTCCCTCCAAAATATCATGAACTTCTTTGCGTCCAATATTTCAATGTCTCAAAATGCTACAGTTCGTCAAATTTCAAGAACAGTGAAAGAATAACATAAAATAACGCAACAAATAACAAATGAGAAAAAGAGTAATAATAGATGAAAGCAGCAGTAAACATTCATTTTTTGACCATAACAATGAGCACACATGTTTCTCTATTAATGTTTGACTGATTTGAATTACCTTACTTGTTTTTTTCACAGTTCACTGATGTACCTTGTCTAATTCAGTGAAACCTGGAAACTGAATTAATAACTGGCGTATGAGGTAATCTCCAACTCCCATCCAGCATACATCGCACAGCCCACTACAGGAAAGGAATGCGTAAGAAATTTTATCATCGATACTTTAAAAATAGTAATGATTAAAAACATATGTTAAACATATGCCATATTCCCACTACTCTTTCAATGAACTACCATCAAATGCTTTTCGATGAAGTAGTAATTATTTGCTAGCAAATCCTAAGCATTATTTTCTTAAGGTTGTTGTCATTGCCTGCGTACTTTCCTAAATTAAATAAAGGTCACAGGTGCTGAGCAATAGCATCATTTTGCATGGTTACCTGCCGACCCAGCCTCGGACGCAGAGTTACCTAGCAAGGGATAAAAGCAGAGGCATTACCTCTTATGATAATGAGCCAGGCCCCGGTGCATAATGGCAAGCCAGCTAAAGCTCTGAACATCACTTCGAACTAATATGATACTTTAGTACGGCTGTAATTTTAGTCATTTAATTACGTGAGGGTGTTAAGAAATTAGACAAAGCAGAATTATCGAAGACAATGAAATTGAATTGTAAGTTTCCTGTTATAAGAATTTAGCAGAGTCAGACATGTAGCATGACCAGGTGCAAACAATGATAATGCATTAGTTTGAAACCTATTCTCCAATTTGTATTTTCATTAGAAAAGATGTCTCTTGTTAGTGCTTCATGCAGTCCTGAATTTGTCCTGTTCTAACTTTTTTCTTTTCATATTCTGATACGCTACTCGTATATTACAATCATTTCTGCTGTCTGTGAGTGGTTAATGCATGTAGATTGGAAAATATAACTGACAATAGCACAATTACTATTCGTTTGTTATTAGGTTCATGATTAGTAACATTACTACAATCGTGCTAGTTACTAAACTGTGCTGAAATCCAAGCAGAAGACGATTTCAGCATTGATCTCATCTTCTCACATGGTAAGGTTAAAGAATTCTGTAGATGCAGAACTAGTAAGTTCTCAACGTGCCCTATTTCACTGCAGGAAAACATTCCGTGTATGGAACAGGGAAGTCTTCCGTCACGTTGATGAGAAGCTCTGATCATACATTAGTTCTGGAGCAGAGGAGAGGCGGAAGATTCGTGAGGTTCATGCAGGTAGACTGGCTGTGTTCTGGTGCAAGGGTCAGCTGGAGCCTCTGTCTCAGTAGCGCTCCGAGGGCAATTAATGGAAGGGAAGGCAAGGTCAGGGCTGCCGCAGGGAAGAGCCGCAGTATTACTTGCCTCACTCAATCATCGATTTAGTCTGAATAACTCATCGTTCCAAATGACAAACTGACCAGATTACTCAGCTACGCGCCAGCAACCATTTGTTGAATGTGATAATGTATCCCCGTTGTGCGACTGCTGGTGCATCATGCGTCATCTCCGAGATAGCAATTTCACGGTCGTCGTTACTATGATCCGTGTATTGATGTTAGGGGGGTAGGATTATTTTGGTCACTGACACAGTATGACAGGTCAATCGTTCTTCTCCTTTTCAGTAACTCCAAATGACTGGGGAAGTACAAAAGCTTGGATAGGTCTATGCAGACATCGCAGGAATGTCCAATTAACACTAATAAATTGTGCATCGGTGGGCGATAATATTGCATGATTTGGATTCAGACAGTAGGATTTGTTTCTAAAGTTCAATCACATGCCTTTCACTGATATATTAGCTTAAATGCAGATTTGTAGAATAATTATAACAAATGTGTTATTTGCTTATTATGAACACTAAAGTTAGGATTCGAAACAGAATTGCATTTAACGGGAAAAAATTAAAACCTCCTATGCATATTTTTCCCCACCCTATTAATATTTGCATTGTCTTCCATCATAATTGTTTAGAAGCAATTATACTGAACATTTTTTCTTTAATTGATTTTCAGCATTTAGGGATGAACATTACGTTAAAATTAGTTTTTTTCTATTTCTTGTTTTCATCAAAACCTGACAACCAGCTCTCGAGAAATATGTTCAAAATCTTGTACAAAATTTGATGAGATCAGACATTATGAGGTCAATGAATTATGACCTACAAAGAAGACCAGCACACGAACAATGCGTTTTGTTTTTAGTGGATATCTCATCAGGACAAATAAACATGTCCTGCTAATAGGGAGGACGAGTAACATCTATTGGACCACCCTCCTGAATATACTTCCACTAACTAGAAACATCACTCCTCGAAGTTCTGATGCATCGTTTCAGAATAAATGGGGATCAGATCATGCATCATTTAATGTGAACTGTAAATTCTAACGCATGAACACATGTGTTTCTTGACATACTGTATTAAGTAATCATGCTCACGCGCAAGTGCAGGCCACAATGACAATGCAACCAAGCGTGCTGCAACAACACGCAAAGTTGTTTGGACGTTCGCTCGCGGTAAATAATGCATAAAGGTCAAAATCGTTATTTTACACAGAAACATATCAGATTATCCCGTTTTATGAACGTAAATATTGCTCAAGTATTACTGAGAAAACGCTTCCAGAAAATATGTTGTAAATTTCGAGCAAAGTTGCAAAATGGAGTTGAAAATGTCAAGTATTTTGCATCACTAGTCTGATGTCTGAGTGGCCGTCTGACAAAGCATGCATGCGAACGGGCAGCGCAGTGCATAAAGGCAGCTTTCATTTAGTGAAGTAACGTTCATTTTCTGGAAGCAGTAACAAATGGGTTAAAACAGTTAGAAGTAAATCGGTAACTAGCATCAAATGTTGTGCATAAAAGTTGTTATCAAACGATAATTCGTTTGGTCGTTGCGTGATTGTAGTGAGCTTCCATCAAGTAACTCATAATATCAAACCCTGCATCGTGACGGTATACAACTTATCACTCGCACATCTAACTGATTGCTTAAGATTTAGATCATTAGGTCTATTTACTAGTCAATGGAAAATGACGCATGGATAGTACTATACATTTTTATGTGTAAAAATCTTCCCTAGCAATGTTCTTTCCTAATAGACTTTTTAGAAAACTATGAGGCAGACTTTGAAATTGAAAGAATTTAACAATCCTGATTCTTAAAAAAATATATTAGGTATAAAATAGGCTACGTCAAAATATTTTTAAAATACAATAACAAAGCAAATTTTACTTAATTGCATCACAAGATCGTCGAGGAAAGATCAATTACACAAGAGAAAAGAGAAGCACAGAGGTAAACTCTAATTATATCCTATTAATTGCCGGCTATTTCGAACATCAGAGGTTATAGGGCTTGTGATACATCAAAGCTTTGCCTCGCAGGACGAAGGAAGTAAGAGTGGAGAGACTGAGAACATCATTTAACTACATAATTCACACAACTAACTCCGCTACATTCACAGCCTCAGCTGTGTGACGTCACACATCTGAAGTACTCAAGGCATGTACTGACAAAGAAAGATAATGTATTCTTATGTCTGCAGGCTCACATTCTTCAAGAAAATGTTTTCATACTTAATTTTCATGAGTTTTAGTGAGGCAACAAGACAATTCCACTCATATGACGTTATTCGCATGTACATATAATAGAGTCACCATGATTCGTATTTTTTCAGTGCAAATCGAAAATTGTTCTGGTATTTGAGTTCCTCCCAGTCAGGCAGGCTGTTACTAAATAGAAGAGCAAGCTCCAAGACTTGAGAAATTGTAAGCTATCCAGACGCAGCATTACACAGTTATTGAGTGGTGGTAGTATTGCCCATGAAGCGGAATGGCGTTACCTTTAAGTGATGTTAAATACTGATATTACCCTTATAGTTAAAAAGCTGCCCTTTTTATCAAGTTCTTACAGAAAAGGGAGTTCCAAGTTCCCTCTCCCCCAAGGCTATACATGACGAAAATATTTATTTCGGGACATGAATCTGATTATTCTGGCTTCATCGAGTACAGGGTTTGCGCCTTCCGCCACTCAGAAGTAATCATTTATATTCACAGGACCATAGTTCTTGAAATTATTGTATTTCCACGACAATGTTTCTTCGTTAACATGTAATAACAGGTAACAGATATATTGCATAGAAGCGAAAAATCTACTATCTTCGACGACATGGCACCAATGGAAGAATTTTTCAGCCAGCACAAGGAATCAAACCATGAACTACGTAAGTCGATCGCTCAGCCGACATACTGAGCAGTCCCACAAAAGATATTAACAATTAAACCTTTAAATCCATTTTGGTGACTGAATCAGCTTAATTTTTCAACCCTTCTTAGTTCTTTTTGTTCCCACAAAATGCGCCAGAGTGATGCTCTTGCCATTTGACCTTCAATCGTATTCAATAGATACTGCGCTTTTATTTCCAGTAAGATACTTTTTTAATTTACCCGTGGTACTCTCAGAATATGAAAATTTTTCATGAATACATACAGAACTTTCATTCTGTATCTTATCTACCGATAACTTGGCCGTGTAGGAGAAGAAAGCTTATAACAGGAAAAACTGCGTATTTTATAGTGATCCAGCACCTATGGTATCCACAACTCAATTCTTATAATACATGTATACCCATTCTGAATTCAGTTCAGTAATTTTTCTTCAGTAATAGACGGACACACACAGATAGAGAGAGAGAGAGAGAGAGAGAGAGATGGAAATACTCTGTCGATTATATATGTAAATGATAATCCAATTAGTGTTATTAAATAGATGGTTGATATTGTAAATAATTAAAAGTTTTTTGCAGAGAAAAATCTCTTTTCAATCTACTCCGTTTCTTAAGAAGTACTCACAGAATGGTAGAGTTATGTTCTACCTATGTATAGCACACCTATTTTTCAAAATCCAGCAGCAAATATTCATGATTCTTTTGATACATGGTGTTCATATCAGACCATTGCTTGTATTAATAATTCCATTACAACAGAACATAATTAACACCTTTATTCAAAACACTTGTTCACGTAAAATTATTCCAGCACGCACCAAATCTTGATGGATGCTCTACATATTCAGAAAAATTCAGAAAATTCGTTAAATTACAACATATTCATTGCATTTTTACACTTAAATAGTATTGAACACCTGATATACAACTTAATCATTAGTTAAATGTCAACATAAATGGTGAATCCTAACTGTAACCCTACGTTAGATAGTTAAATATTTGTTGTAAAATCCGTAGAGTGTTGTATTCTGTTAGCTCGAGATACTTAAATGTTTGATGTAAAGTCCCCAGACTTTTTTAACTTTTGTTCCGTGAACTAAATACATATGTAGACGCAGGTAGTAGTGATGTTACTAATAGCGTGCATTAAATAGGTCCCCTTTATTAGAAAACTTTATAGTTCCTATAATTGTGTTATAAGTTTGATTACACTTGACCCATTTGAAATTATTAAAAGCACAAAGGTATTAGAGATTTGCAACGAATTATTGTTTTTAAATGAATATTTTTCATGAACCTATACAGAACTTCCCTTCTGTATTTCATCTACCGATAACATGGCCTGTGTAGAAGGAGGCTAATAACAGGAAAAATTATTTCATTTTATAGTAATCCGGCGGCTTTGTTATTCACAATACGATGCTTGTAATACATGTATACCCGTTTTGATTTCAGTTTAGTGATTTTTTTCAGTAATAGGTAGGAAGAAATAGGACGGACACACACAGATAGAGATAGAGAGAAATGGAGATACAGTGTCTCTTATATAAATAGATTTCTAGCAAATTGTTGCTCATTGACCCTTTATTTGTTTTTTAAATCCAAATTTCAATATCTATAATAAGCAGAATTTATTTATTCTTTTGTTTCTATCAGAGTGCTGGCTTATCGAGCTTCAAGTTCATAATTGTTTTCCGTACGAACACGCATGGTTCGCCTCAAAAACCTCTTATTTTTTCAAAATTTATTCAACACAAAATTAAACTAACAAATGTTATAGTAACGCTAGATCTGGTAGTGCTTCACATCATCTTCACAACACAACCTAACATTATTTCAATTGCCACATTTTGCTTTTAATACAATGAAACACCATTTATCATTATTATCATATCATTACTCATACTATGACACTATTATCATAGTATTATTATCATAGTATTATCAACTATGATACTATTATCATAGTTTCTAATTCATTTGGATGGCATACGGTGCTCGCGTTGAAAAATTAATTCATGACGCAGCTAAAAAACAATCAACACTATAGCACATGAAGCACCAAACTACACTTGTTTCACCGATTGTTATTTTATAAAAATTGTTGATTTTCTAGCACAATATTCCTCTCGATACACTCGTATCAGAACCACGGACATTCAGACATGGTCGCTACGATTAATAAAGCTGAGCGGCTGTTTGCATGTGCGTGCCACACACTAGGCTTCTAGAAGGAAGTGATGTTAGGAAGAGGGCCCGAGCAAACAGTCATGTGTTCATTAGAGTTTCATGTAGTATCAGCTAATGGCCCAATCTGGCATGAAACACCTTGTGCCTAAAGTATTAAAATAGTTTGCGCACAAAATATTCCGCTTCAACGAAACTTTCAGTGACACTCTAAAAGCAAATTACTTTTATCTGTAGATGATGAGTGACAGTTTTCACTAGCGGTGCGTGTACCGTTACCATAACCGAAATCGTAACCTGGATACGGGGATGCGGAAGTAAGGCAGGCACGAGGATGGACACCACCATTACCGACTGCCAGAATAAGACTGAGCTCAGTTTCACCATTACCAGTGGGACGGTGCCTGGACCACTGGAAGTCTGGAACAGGCGGCGGAAAGTACGTCACAGAAGTCTACAGAGACCAAAGAAGTAGACGAGTCTCCTCTAATCAGTGGACTGCCTGCAGAATTCAGTGTCATTATGTCATAAGCCCCAACAGTTTACTAGTTCCATGAGCATTAACTGAAATGGAATGAGGAGGCAACTACCGAGTAGAAGGTGACGAGATTCCCATGATCATTCTATGTTAGAATCTGATTTCCGGATCTAATTTATAAAATGACCACAACACAAGAATATCAACCAGTAAGGCTTAGCAGAAAGTATTAACATTCTTAAGAACTCCTATACTTCAGCGATAAATACCCGCGTTTTTTTTATAACGATTGACCTAACAGTTCAATAGCATCTACATACATAATAATACACAGTATCTCCATCTCTCTCTCTCTCTCTTTCTGTCTCTTAGATTTGGGGATAATTGTTTCAGTATCTGCTATTCCAAATTAAGGATTATAATTTTAGTCCTGTCATGTTTAAAAACATGAATCCATTTGAATGATATCTCTTCAACCTGTCCTCTGTAAATGGTTTATTTTCAGTAACTGGTAATTTTTTTGTCTCGCCGTGATTGTTTATTCGAGATCGCAGATCTTTACAATCGAGAGATGCAGTTTAATTCTAGTTTTTTGTTATCTCTTCAATTTGGCAACCACGTGTTCTTCAAGTCTTTTCTTGCTCTACTGTTTTATCAAAACTCTTATCGCTGAGCCTAATGCTACACTGAGTGTTGTAATTATCACAAAACTGTTAACTATCAACTAATAACATGTCGTACAGCCTGATGAGCTATCGATTACTCTGTCTGCAAACAGCTGCATTATGCGTAGAAAACACCGAAGCTCATGATCGAGACTACATACATGTAACAGCACAACCAGGGATGGCTCGGTGCTTATTTACGAGGTTAACTCTTAATGGTTTAGCAGACCAATTAATACACAAAAGACTGATTTCTGCCTATGAAATTTCCGTGTGAACTGTAAGATTTGTATTATGACATGTACATAGCTGCCATACACAATCAGTTCAAAGGTGACCGTTAGTGTTAAAACACTTGAAAAGTACATCTCGTTTCAGTGGTCGTCAGAATTTCATACGACTCCTCTGTCCAGTGATTTAACTAGAAACCCACATTTTGAGCAGAAATCGAGCAGCACATATCGAAACCATCACTGGGATACGTTACTCATGCTCGAGTAAAAGAACATGGTAATATATTTAAAACGATCAAGTCAAGTTATGAATTTCTTCCTTTTGGATACAAGGCAGTGTTCACTTGAACAGTTGTACCTTGGATACTTATTCTTCCCACAAACCAATTTATTCATAAAAACTATAAATTTAGCAGACTCTGCATACTTCAACTCACCCGGAATGAATAAGTATAAATATCAACCCTTATTCCAACGCACCTTGAAACGGTCTTCCACGTATGAAGAGCGCTCTGTAAAAGTGCTCCAAGGCTGATTTGGTTAAAAGATAGATGGTTTCTATTGACGGAATACTCTGTCAGGCCCTACCGCTTGAAATTTGACTCATTCAGAAGTGTCGGCTGATCAAGTTATTGGTGCAACATTTACGCTCGAACGAGAACCAAAGCCTAGAGCGCACGACTTTAACAGCCTCTGCTTTCTGTATGGCGAATGCTTTCAGATTATGTACAAGGGAAAATGTGCGCTATGCAAATTGTTCACAAGAGCAACGTTGATTTTAAACCTAGCCTTAATTAATAGTAGGAAGGAATCCCTTTCCGAAAAGTGATGTCACTATGAATGATTTAGTTACTTTAGATTAAAGTAGTCCACAGTCACTTAATCTAGAAAAAATTCGAAAGTTGTCTGCAACATTTAACTCGAGGTAGTAAACATGCATCACGTTTGCTCGATTTGGTAGATATATGCAAGAATCTCTAATGTACACACCCTCACTAACAAGTTACCAAGATGTGTACATGGCATCTAGTTTGATCTCTAATTGAAGGCTTGTCCGAAATATGACTTCTGTGAGCATCTTTTAGAGATACAGATATGATCTATCAAGCATAGAAGCTTCCCCAGATGACAGCATCTGCTCTCCATTTACGACACTGAACCAGTACAGGAGGAAGGGCTATGGATTGAAATCCAGCTCTTAAGGAAAACTGAACTTTATTAGAAAATAACACTTAAAACTCGGCACAACAAAAATTTAATCTTGTTCCTCATCGTCGTCATCATCATCATCATCACCATCGTCGTCGATGACATTTTCTTCGACCGTGATATCCCCGTACGTTTCTATCAGATGTTGCACAAAAAGCGAATCTGCAAATAATTTAGGATTATCGATGCTGGCATAGTACTGGGCAGGTATTTTTTTCTTGAGAGCACCACTGCTCGCAAGTTTTTGTTTGGCGTATTTGTAGTCTTTGCGGAACATCCAACAGGTTATTTGTTTCCTGCAGCATGGACAGTTCCTGCAAAGGAAGAATGTTGATTAGCCTCAGTATGAGGCGTAGCAATTTGCTTACTTCAAGTAAGCCAGTAGTGCATCATACTCTCCTACGGAGATAGGATGCCAATCAATACTCCTGAGTGGTAGAGATGATAAACGTGAACACGAAACTATCAAATGAAATGGATCGAGCCTTTGAACGTCTACTCTCTCTGCTGAGACCTCTTGTTGATGGCATTAAAGCGTACTTCATATGGTTGAGAACGGTATCTAATATGGAAGAAACGTCAAAGAGTTTGGATGAAGACCGACTCGTTCCGTAGTGATGAAGTAAGAAATTAACAAAATTATGAACACCGCTAGCACCGACAGGTTGATTGTGTTTACAAAATGAAACCGTGATATTAGGGGAGTCGACATTGCTATCCAAGGAACTAACCCTAATTCAAAAGGTACACCACTTCAGAAGGAAGTGTATTCGTATCCGTGAAAAAGCCGGCGTTCAAAGACGAGTACCGAGAGATAATTGCTACTCAAAATAACTGGTGGATCACTCTGAACAATGGAAACTCATCCCCTTAGAATCCTCGACCGAGACTAGATTAGAAGTTAACGTACATGTAGTCGCGTTCATTACATTCACAAGAAGATTGAAAAACATCTTTTTGAAATTACGTTGGAAAGACTAATGGATCACGCTATCGACAGAATACCGCAGCGTTCTAGCATACATTTGCAATAGTTTTCACTATTTTATGATATTTTTCTTTACTAGAAAATTTGAGTGAGTAACCATCTTTTATCTGCTAATAGTTCTAAAGCTAACTATATTTAGTACAGTCATTTTAAGAGATATAGCGGCAAATGAAGGCATCAACTGATTTACTCACGCGAACTCTATGAACTTTCGGTATTGCATGTAACCTTTGATGCAATCTTTGCAGAATAAATGCTGACAAGCATCTGTGACTATCTGGTCCTTGGGGGCGAGAGTATGAAGGCAAATCATGCAGTCTGCATCCAAGCTTTCTTCAAGGCTGTGCGTCAGCGACTGCATGCTCTCTGCCCGCAGTACTCTAAGGTCAGCTGGTAGCTCTCTGTCTATGTCCTCGGTTGGTTTCAACTCTGCAATGGCTTGTCGGCGAAGTTCATCTTGTTCAGCTTCATTTTTCTCGATAGTTTCATCCTTCATACGGCGCCACATTCCAAGCCAAGAAACACAAAAAGTATAATCGTGAGCAATCATGCGACGGGTCACAGGGCTGTATAGAAAGTTCGGATAAAAGTGACTAAATACTATTACCTTGAAAAGGTCTACATCTTTCTTTCGAAAGCCGACTTTCAGCGCTACTCTGAACTCTTCCATGGTGTACGCCTGGAAAAAGGGAGTTATGAAGTTCTTCATGGCGTTGTAGAACTCTGTATCTAGGCTCTTCATTTCTTGAATTTGCCGAGATGAGAATGTTGTCTTGCTTCGTTCAGCTGCATCGTTGTCCATCAACTGAGGTATTTTCGTAGTTTTCAGTCTAATCCTCTCCATGTTCAAGATAACCTTAGCGTAAGCCCTCGTTCGAAGTGGATCGCTAGGTGTAGGAGCAGCTGACGATGCCAGCGCTATTGGCGAGCCCGGCGATACGAACGAATCATCCAGGAGCGGCGCCTCGGCTGCTCCGCTTTCTTCTCGATCAGAGTCTTCATCATCCGATTGAGATTCTGCATCGAGACCATCAAGTTGCGGACCCAGTTCTCCAACTTTAATGAGGTGGCGAACGATCGAGATATAAAACTCTACTTTGTCTCTAGTAGATGCTGAACTATAGAGGAGGTCTACTTTCTTGGATCCCACATCCAGGTTCTCCAGGCCGACTTCTGGAACAATGTCCCTCAGATTCCTTACTTCACCCAAGTCAGCTGGTGGATTACCCATAGACCGGAGTTTCACAGGCAATTTCCTTAACTTACGAACTAGCAGTTGAACGTTACGAAGAGCAGTAGTTGCTACTAAACGACCTCTGATAACTCGTCCGACAGTGCGCTCTAGTGGTGGCGTTTCGATGTTGAACAATATTCTCTGAAACAGGATTATGAAAGTGGCAAGTAAGTCAAGTTTGGGCATGAACTTTTTGGAAAAAGTTTTATAGCGAGTAGTCAATTCCAATAATTAATTATGCAAGGATCTGTTCGAACGTCTTCGACTAAGATTATGCAGAAAAGGCATCAAACGTTTTATACTGTTAACTATAAGAACACTGATATACGCAGGTTAAAAATACGTAACGTATTCTTGTCATGTCTATCAATTATCCCCATAGGTATAGGAAAGCTATGTGCCTGAAAAATCCTCGCCGTTAGAAAGGAATATGTATATTCGCAGTATTCGTTTTTAATTCACAGTTCCAGTTTACATCAAGTTTCTGCCGAGCTAAGTTTCAGGTACGACCAAAGCCACCGAAAGCCTAAAAAAATGCGTATTTAAGCGAAGAACGATTAAACTTGTGAACAGCTTTTTATACCAAGTAAGCAGCTAGTTACTGTGCAGTTGCTCTATCAACCCAAGCTTACTTGTACGAATCTGACAATGTCGTGCAATAGCCTGAAGCAAAATTTAGGTTCTGGTGATGCCAACAATGTTTTATAACAAGAAAAAAAACCTAGATTCCTGGTATAGCGTCAATTCAAAAAGGGTCTAAAGGTGACAAGTTTTGCAACGGACATCAGACTGAACGAAACAAGGAGGCATTACTTCTAAGCACCTCAAGTTTTAGACATTTCAGTGGATCAAGGAAAACTGAAATTTTCTGCTATTGTCAGAATATCAACCTGGCCAGTTCACAGGAAATTTACATTTATTAAGGGAAATTCAGACCCCACGTATCTTCACGATTAGGCGAATGTCTAGGAAAATGTTTTCTCGAACAATGCCAAAATTATCTAGGATGTACAAAAACTTTCTAGGTGTATACCAAATGTTGCAGGGACATCCCGAAGCACACGTGGTTTTCTATCTGTTTAGCTCAAAAAAATTTTTGGTACTACCTGGGAAGTTTTCTTCACTCCACAACCATTGACGAGCTATTAATATTTTATCAAGATCACAGAGTATGAAATCTACATATGTTCTCTACAAAATTTGCGCTATGTTCAAGCGTCAAAATAAGATTAGCGTATATGCTGAATCTCATTTTTAGGAAGGAAAGTGTTTAATACTTCCCAAATGTCGAGCCTGACGGAGAACGGCAATTTGACCATTTTAGTTATTTTTCAAACTAAATCTGTTTTGTATATTGAGCTATTACTTTACACTATATGCATAGTTTCCTCAGGAGCGAGAACATTTTCTGTGTGCTCTATAAATGACAACATGAATGTAACACCCTTATAGGAATTGTTTTGTATACCCTCGGCTCTATGCTTTACGTAGTTTATCGGTCAGCATCTAAATAAACTAGCCTAATTTCGGGAAAGTGTATATCTACTCTAAGAGTTAGCAATTTGAAACGCCACCTTAGTTATGTCTCTACGAACTAATGAGATCCCTGCGGAATTTTGTGCCAAAATTAGGCTGCTGTCTCTTTTCCATAGCCCAGTGCAAGTTATCTACCACAGTGTAAAATATGAGACCAGCTGCTAGTTTTTTTAACGTTCAAGTTACCTTTCCACATTATAGGGTTGGACAGCGGAATGAGTGTTGTTTAAGAGTGGTAAATTTCAGTCATCGAAAGTATCGCAACTATTTTTGTATTTTTATCGTTGCTAGATCTTCTCACGAGAAGAGTTATCACATTTGTTTTACCTGGTCTGTGGACCGTATGAAGTTAGGTCATTCATAAAGTCGAACGACCACACTTCAAGATTCAGCGGTAATTACAGTTCTTCCCATACGAATTCCTCGAGCTTGAGTATCAGACAAATATTTGTGTAAATTAAAGAAGTTTGAAACTGCAGTAGCCGTGACATTTGCAAATGTTTAGGGTAACCTTTAACTACTAGTTTAGTTTGAAACTTTTTGAAGGTCACTTTGACTCCCAAGTTCTAGATGGAATGAGACAGAATGGGCAAGGCACAAACTTTTGAACAATTTTGTTCACTCTACATTGGCGAGAGACAGCAGGTTCTCTTGGAGACTAGAGTGTTTAAATACACTACAGTTAGAACATACATGTGTTAACTAACCATTAGTAATAAACAATGTTAGGCAAACTAGTTCACTTTTAAAGGGTATAGCAAGTAGTTCAATAAAGTTAGCTTCCATTAGTAAATTTCGAGGTGCGTAAGTTATTAAACTAGGGTTTAGTAGAAGGGTGCCCACCTGTTGAAGCTTAAAAGAGTCCTTACAAATCCATTCTTTTCCGAATCTCTGATAACTTAGGAGCCAAAAGTACTTTACATGGCGTAAATAAAATCAGATTAAATATTACGTATCACAGGAACAACATTGCACGTACCAGCGAGAGAGCAGGTTTGGTTACTCCCAGAAAAATGCTTTTAGCATCGCGCAGCATATTCAAAGCTTCTGCCATCTTTGTTGTTTCTGAAACAAAATTTGGAAAGATCGTATAATTTATACCATTGGATAACGGTTATCAAAACAATTTACGTGTAGACCTGCTAACCATTTAAGTTTATACGAAGACTTTACAACCCCAACAAGAGTCTAGTAAAAGAATGTTAGCCTTTACATAATTTAGCAGAATAAAAATACAAGTCTCACAGTAGGTTGAATTAATTGTCTAACATAATGAAGTAGCACTTCGAGAGGTACAAAGTGAAACTGCTTAATCACGTTAACAGGCTGGTAAAGACTGTAAATTAAAAGAGATTTGTTTTGAAAGATGAGAGCAAAACAAGGTAGAAAGGTTAGTTGAAAACGAAGGTTGAAGTTATCCTGCAGTCGATATACCTGGGAGCTGAAAAAAAAATTACTTGATGGAATTTTTTCTCAGCATAGTTCTGAGATTCTTTTCCGTACACTGCTTTCCTCCTATTAAGGACAAGTATTCGACCAGTCGGTTTGAAACAAAGTCAAAGAAGATCTAGTCATTGAACTTTTATAGATCACAATTTAATTGTAGTAGAAAGAGTAGCGGTTTAACGATTACTTGCAAGGGCAGAAATTGATACAAAGATTATAATTAAGGTATACAATTTTTGGCTTTTCTACACTCTGGTACTAAACGTTAGCTAAGAATACTTGTCAAGTCATTTTAAAACTACGAAGCATTCCCTGGTATTGAATGGAGAGGTTATGGGGGTGCAAAGTTGTTATCTGTAAATATTTCCTAGGCTCTATGGACGGACAATGAAGTGTATTTAAGTCACAATAGTTTGATTCGTTACATGTCGCATCAACAGGAACTTCTCGCTAGTTTTACAGACAAAGGGATTATACGGGTTATTCGAGGAAACGTTGTCAGTATATCGCTTGTTATTTTGCTCCAACTGTACGAAGTTCGCACCTTGTTAAGAGATATGTCACTAACTGATGTGACGAAGTTCGAAAATAAATTTCTACTTGGATTCGTTAGTTAGTATTTCTGAAACCGCAAGATTTCCCGACCTGGCTAGTAGGTGAGAGCACACCGAGACGAAGGACAAGATTCCAGCATTGGAATTTATGAATACAGCGTTAAGTCATAAAGGTGTGCATTATGTTTAGGTTTCTGGCTAGATAGTTTATGAATTACTAATATACTTTAGGAGTCATTAAGTGCATCAAGATATTTGTCTTACGCAATTAAAGTTTAAAGTCGATTCTATGATGACTAGTATCGATATATATTAACCTAAATGATTAGTACAAGACTATCGAACACGTCCCACCAAGTAAATTTGTGTGACATAGCAGGGAGGATCAGGAACAAGATCTTCTAAATGTAGGTGTCAAGAGCTTTGATTTTTACTACGAACTCGCAGACTACCGAGAATATTTAGGCGTTCACACTTCTTTCAGAATTTCACTATACTATGGTGCAAAAATCCCCGACGTCATACTAAATTGGTAGATTTTTTCGAGGGACTACCAAACATGCATTATTAAATGAAGTTACGGGAAATTGGCAAATTTCAACCTCAATTAACCCTCCAATTATAAAGAATTATTTACTAAGATGAGTGCATAAGACGATACAGCACCATTATTATTAATAATGATGATTTACCCCATTCACCATCCGTACAAACTAAACACCAGACAACTTAGACCTAACCTCCCACGGCTGAGAAATTAGCTAGGTCGTTTGTTCTCACTGCGACAACTGCTGTGTGATTCAACAAACGTTGAGTGGTTAGAGGAAACTGATTGTAGTCCAGTGTTGCCACCAGTTTTTGACAAACAATTGCGTTTCTTCTAACTACTTTACATCATTCAAGAATACCTCTGTATAATTAGGTCATCATTCGCAGATAAAATAAATCGTTTCATTAAGAATGCTCACTTGAAGGGAAGTATTGCAATAAATACTGTTTATCATTAGCCGGCATCGTTGAAGTACTATGATACTTTTATACTCTCCAATACTCTCTAACATCTTGAAAGTATTAAGCTTGCCAAAAATGATTCTAATCTAACAGATTTAATAAAAATTTTCGGGTCAATTTTTTTTAGTAAGCCTGAAAATTTACACTAAATGTTCTAGTCACATAATTCGGTCATCTGTGGCTTGTCTATTGCTCGTAGCTACGTGGTAGCTGAGAGCCTGACAGTGTTTCTTGAAACATAAAAGAATGAACCACGTACAATTGACCCCTTAAACGCTCACGTGGTGTGTTATGTTAAAAATCTGTCATCCGAAATGTTTTTTCTAAATGATCTGTTATTAATACACGTGAATAAAGTGTATGAAACACACCAATAGATGCATTTCATGATTTTGAGCATAGGCTTAAATGTTTATCTACGTATACATCAAAATTTGCATTAAACTATAGTTTCCAATATGGTTTAAAGCTGTATTTGTGTGTTTTGTGTTATCTACTTATTACTCTCTATCTGAGAAATAATTATCTATGACTTCCATGAATCTTACAGTAATGACTGAGAGTATGACATTTTAAAATCACGAACAGACACCATAATGTTGGTGTTCCGATGTACAGCACATCACATACTTACGGCCTTCTTCGCACGTGTCTCGAACAATATCTATGTATAATTCAATAACAGGTGATTTTTCAGACAAGGGTAACCTCAAAAATTATGTTTCATTACTGGCATCATTCACCAGCCCAATAAAAGTAACGTTTTATAACAGTGAGGAGAAAAAATTGAGAGCACTATTAGGAGTGAAATAACAATAATGAATTGCAATGAAACACACAGGGTGTGTCAACATAACTTCCGTTTCTAAAATGCGCTTTGCCATAAAAAAGGAAGTCATTTTGCCTCACTCTGTACATGTTTTAATATTGTGGAAACTTTTGTGGTGAATGCATGTACTGTACGAGTATAATCCTGATGTTCTCGAAGTTGTTGTGTTCATTTGAAAACGGAGACAAAAAGTTGAATGTCTCGTCTTACATCTCCATTACCTGGGCAATCACAAGATCACTCCTTCTGGAGACATGAAATATACTTAGACATTCAATTAGCAACTGATCTACTAACCATTGAAACTATTAATCACACCTTCAACCAATCGTGAACAAAATGATGTCATGTACGAAAGATGCAAGACTCAAAAACGCTCAATCAAGCACGTCAGCATTCTCGCCTCCAATGATACACACTGGTGGCGAATGATGTTTTTTTAGCACACTGTTCTTTTCATTTTGCTTCGTTGATGCAGAAATTCCACTCTGAACGTCTTCAATACATGGACCTTAGGTCATAGCTTGTAAAATATGGTTCCCAGCTCTAGTTAGAGAACGAAATTCATTGAGAAAAGAAAATTACTCACGATTGTAAATTGCTGAAAATTGATCTCTAATCTTGGAGAGCACATGTTAAGCTGAAGTTTACTAGATAAATCTATGAAGAACCAATTTCTTTGGTTGGGGTTTATTAGTTTGAAACAGTTATTCATGAAAGAACATAGTTTTCTACTGAGTGATGTAGGAAAAGTTCAAGAAAACATCAATAGGAAAGCTGATTTGATTATGTGCGCAGTCAGAGCCACTGGTAGGTTTTTCCAGACAGCTCAGAGTTTTTCAGTGTAACGGGTGTATGGGTTTTAATTTTCAAATTTGTTTTAAATCTTAGTTTTTTTAGTAGCTTTCGTTGTAAACTATAAACTTGCATATTCTATCTCTCATACACTCGAATAATGAATTAATGACGCACAATTCATGTGTGTGGCACATTTATCTATTTATCGGATGTATTCATTACTCGTATAATGAATTTTTTGAACTCGATTGCACCGCTTTACAAAGAGCGTGTTTTGTTTATGCACGGTCGGTCAGTACCAATAAGAAAGATTTGAGAGAGAGTTTGGCACAGGGTGTACCTAAGTAAAGGGGTGAAACGGAAAGGGATACTAGATGGGGAATAGAAATGAGCTCTTTGCGCACATGTATTCAGTGGTGAGGGTCTGTCGTTGGGGTTTGTTCTTGTAGGTGGTTATGCACGGACCCCTGGCCAGTAAAGTGGAAAACAGCCTGGGCCCAGTTGACAACTGTACCGTATTCTACGTGCACGTGCAAATTGCGTTTCACAACATAAATTGTTTGCTTAGTATTATTAGTGCAAGTAACTCTCTCATTAATGTTGAGAAGCCTTAACCATGTAATGGCAGAAAGAAGTACATAAAAAACGAAGTGGTATATTCATAATTTTAAGCAATCGTGGTTGGAGGATGCTGAACTCAAAGATTGGATACAGCAGGATGATAAAATTCCTGACACCTGCTCCGCGTTACTTGAAACTTTGTGTTGAAAGATGCTAACGAGTAAATCCTTCTTGTTCACAAAGACACTGAAAAACAATTTTTTTCTAGTCCTTTCAAATCTGTCATTACGTTGGATTCATTTGTACCTGAAAAATACTGGTGCATCGATAAATGGAATAAATGAATTTGATGAAGCTTTGTAAAAATTGACAATTAGAAGCATATTGTTAGGTAGGGACGATTAAATTCTGTATGTATTTTATCATGGTGTAAATTTTATCATTAAATTGTTAATTAGACTTGTTTTTAACAGCAGGGGATTTTAAGGCCCAATCTGGGTTTATATCAGCACATTATCTGTTTTTTTAGTGTTCATTGAGTGGCAACTCTGAGTCATAGTTTCTAAGAGCCTCACGCTCGCTATTATCTGCAAGTATAATTTTATATTCATTAATCTATAGAAAGCCAATACAACACCTGCAAACCACACCTGCAAACGCACGCAGAGAGAAACATAACAATCAAAACACACATTATCACAAGTCAATCATCATAAAGCCACACAAAAATGTCATCAGACAGCTCGAGTGACTACAAATCCATCGATAAAGTTCAGTAGGGCAGTATTGCTTTCCCGAGCATATTCTCTTGATCTTGCTTTTCCTGATGATCACTCGTTTCCAGGACTATAGGACTGTTGTGATGGTCTTAGGATGACATCGTGAGAAGAGGTTGAAAATTAGTTAAATTCCTTTTTTGCTACGAAACCTGTGAAATTTGACAAGCAGATGATTTATATACTTGTTAAAAATGAAATAAAGTTCTAGAAAGCAAAGAAGGTTACGTGAACGAGTAAATATTTTCACAGTCAAGTGTTTTTCACTTTTAATGCAAATCTTGAAATCGGCCATGACTTCTACACTAACCTGATTTGTTCAAAGCACACGAAAATCTATTCTTAAGCTTGACATATTATCTCAATAACTCATATACGCATTTCATTTCATTTTTTTTTTGCGTGTGTTATTCTAGCTGATCCAGAGCGAGAATAACACATTTGTAATTTTAACTTGACTGTAAAAATCCAAATATTAATATTGGCACAAATACACGTTCCAAAGCTGTGCAATAGTTCTCTCTTAATTTATAATTAATTTCGGTATATTAAATTGTAACTCATCATTATGTAATGTTTTTTTTATTGCATTAAGATTTTGTTTGCTCTAAATTATTTACTGTGCATCGTTATCGTACGTCTCACGCCACTTTCTCAATTTTTCGTCTCCATTCACAGTCAAGTCTCAGTCCTTTTTAGTTTAAATCTTACTCCTCATACAAGTCTTGGCTTATGTGTAAATAAATCCTCAACGAACGAAGACCGGCTTATCTCTCATCCTGAAGCATACATATCCTCTAAGTCTCGTACAAGAAATACCGCAGTCGACCCTAACGTGATGACCCCGGTATCGCTGTCCAAAAACTGCTACCAAACATACGCGAGCTGTTTAGCAGCAGTAGCGCCTACTGCTCTCAGATTTGTCTTATTTCCTATCTTTATCTTTTGAAACATTTGATTATAAGCCCCAGAATAGATTAGTCCTTTCCCAATCAGCCACAGAACATATCAAATGTAAAATTAACCCTCCACACTTTTATGCATACTAAAATTTGTCTTCCTAATGCTGAAATTTTTACATCCTATTCCTGCCAGTTCGGCAAAGCTTCGTAGCTTGTTTAATAAATGCATAAAATAATAAGACACTACAATGGACAATACTGCATTTTTGGCTGCAGTTACACTTGAATTATAAAATTTATGGCAATTATGAACAACTAACCTTGAACTGTTTTTCGCTTCAAGATAGGCAATAAAAACTTGCTGGAACAATGGAGAGTGTCATTGAAACTGAAAAAACTATTGCCGAAATTAAAATTAGTAATGTATAATTTGCGAACCAAAATATATCATCAGGAAAAACTCTACTTTCTTTCCAACCTGATATGCGACAACTTTACAGTTTCAGGTTTATGTCATACATTTTTCAGATCCCTGAATTTAACAATGATTTTTTAAGTTTTTAATGAGAAGAGCTGACTCTTACTAGTTGAATTACTCGCATGAAATATAGTATGTCCTTTGATTGTTATTAGTTCCTAATAAATACGATCATGAAATTTTAATGTGTGATACATACCGAAAATATGAAACAGCGTGTCCAAGTGCAGTGTGTTATGTTAATGAATGAATTTGTCTCGCATCGTTTTACCAAAATCATACTCCCAGTTTCAGTAACACAAGTATCTGTGGGAAATTCCTCTCACATGCTCTAATCTTTATATTTTTACTGAAGCCTCCAATGAATTTGGCGAATAGTTTTGCTTTTTGTCATTGTTTATGATAATGATAAATCATATCTGTCGCTTCTCGTTTGGAAAACTCTTTCTGTTTTGCCGAGAGTCACTTTTTTAGTCACTTTTTGTTTGTCACTTCCACACATAGAGCTAGGTTTGACATCCTGTCTGTGGACCCTCTACCAGTGAGGTGAGTGAGATGAGCCGAGCTCCACAAGAATACCTTCTATGATCACTTGCTGCTACTATTCTGCATGCTGTTTTTCTTGTGTGCCTAACATTTCTTGTTTTTTTTAAATTTTGGTCTGATTATTAAATTCTTATAAGTTTTTACGCTTTAAATTGGTTAAAACTCTTTAAAAATCAAATGGCTGGCACTGAAATTAAATTCTTAAATAAAAGGCATCTAGTAAAAGTGCTATCAGAGTAATTTGTATCACCTAAGAATTACACCATCACATTAATATATGCATCAAATGATTGGCGCTTTATAGATAAGATAGATGTTCTCTGTAGATGTTATATTATATAAAAAAGGAAAGATACTTAGATTTAAATGATATTTTTTACAGGAAATTAATTTTGTTGTTTGTTTTTTTTGTTATTGCAATACTGCATTTATGATGACGTCATTTACCAAGCAGTCTGACGACTTATCAGCTCTGCAAATCCCATGGACTTCCTCGAAAAAAGAACAAGAATTCTTCTGTGGCAGTCGGTTGCCTGCACTTGCAGGAGTTGGTGGAGTTAGTGTAGTGGATTACATGCAATGGCAACAAATAAGTAACAATTTTCCGTAAAAAGCTCATAAAGTTTTGCAGTTGTTTTGGTTTTTAGGCAAAGTAAGGTGGTGAGTGAGTTCTGAAATATCTTTCTTTCCGATTTTCACACGAAATCATGGAGGGGGTTCTTCGCCCTAGATAACGTTTTATGTTCATAAAAATAAATTCGACTGTTGAGTGAAGTGAGTTAATTTGATCGTGCAACGTGAAAATAGGTTTAACTGAAGTTAAATTATTTAAGTGGGTCTGACATTGTGTTGAACTTTCCAGGCAGTTAAAATTGAGGTTTGTGGTATGATAGATTAAGGTTGAGGTTTAAGTAGGTTTGGCTTTAGGTTTGTGCGAGGTTAGCTTAAGGTTCATCTTACTTTTGAGGTAACTAAGACGGCTCTCATGGGAACTTTGGTGGAATAATAGCATATCTTAGAAACTCTGTAATCTACATTGTTTCATTTCATTAAAATCTTAGGAACAGCTCATGTGCGAAAGAAAAGTTACGTAAATCACTTCCACACTTGGTGAATATATTGAAATGTCTGTACAAAGCTAAGTTTCACAAATGAGTCTAAAGAATTTAAAAAGCCACTGTCAATCATGACTATATTTCATTCATGCTTGATTAAATCTACTATATGGGACTGACTGACATTTATAAGAATAATTTCTGTGGTATTATTCTAACACTAGTGTTTCGTACAGTGTGCAATTCATTTTTTGTCAATTTTCACTATTATTCTTGAGGCTTCTAAATATTTTCTTTCATTGTCCCGAAGACTTTCATATATATTCATATCATATTGTAAACTCTTACGGTTATTATGTCTTTTCGACTCAGTGAATAATTTTAAGTATGTAATCTCTTAAACTATAGATAATTGCGTCGATGAAGAACATGAATTGAATGGGACATGCAGTCCCACAGCTTCATAATTTGAGTTCAACTTCTTTTGGCTGACAAGCGATTTCTTCATGTTCATTTTGAACGAGTGCTGGGTGAGGAGTCAGGGAGTCGATAGCTGCAACGCACTACAGCAACGTGACTCTAGCATATTCAGTTACAGGCGAAGGACGATTGATGACAAGACTTCCATTGGATTAACCTGTGCAAGGAGAATATGCCCACATGCACAAACGTACATGAACATAGTTACATATACAGTAGGTGAACTCATTACGTAATTTCTAACAAGGGGCAATGTAGTCGAGATAAATTTGACAAAGTATAATTTTATTTTCTCAAATCTGGTATCCTTACGTTCGAGGCAGTGAACGGCATTGAAAGCTCTAATCACTACGGCTTAGATGTGTCATCATCAACTGCAATGAACAAATGAAAGCCACCTGAATACTGGAACAGGGTGACCTGTAGTCTGATTGATTCAAACCGAGCATCATCACCAGCCCGAGTGTTTGACCCCAAATCCCTTCAGGTAATCCGGTAAAATTATATGTGGAGCTCGGGTGAAAGAGGCCTCAAGTGCATTGTTTGTCACACGGATATTCAGCTGATATAAAAAATAAAAAAAGGCATTTGAGGCTTCACCTAGAGCAGAGGTTCCCAAACTGTGGGTAAATTACCTACTAGTGGGTGATGGAAATTTTGCAGTGGGTAATGACTTGAAAACGGGATTTTTTTCTTCAACAGTTATTAAGAGTCCTGCACCCTTATCTTCCTACAATATTTAGATCGGTACAACAAAGAATTCTAGAACTTTAACAATATAATTGACGTTAGTTAGGTTAGGTTTAGGATAAATTGCTGTTAGAATAATAGTTAAAGCTTAAGTTGGGGAATGGTAGTTCAAATAGCAAAAAATATATAAAAATTAAAATATTTAATTTTCACAATAATCCCCTTTTAAGCATACTCTCCGGTTACGTTCTAATAATTATAATTTGTAATACATTCCAGCATACAAATTCACATGAAATCGAGTGTTCTGGAGTTGACCCAGTCGGATAGAAGTTTAGTTTTACTGTGTCCTTGTGATTGACGACAACTGTGTGTGGGTAATGAAATTTTGTGGCTGGGTAACGCCTGAAGAAACTAACAAAAGTTTGGGAAGCTCTGACTTACAGACATCGTAAGGGCCCCATGAGTTAGATTCAGAAACTTGATTTAATCTATAGAAGATATTAGGGGGGCTTTTGGGAAGCATCTCATGAAGGTCAATCCTTTTATTCATTAGAACAATATTTATCCACACGTATATAAATTTTATTGATGGGTAGTGATAATTGATGCCGAATAAATTAACTCTTGAATGATGCTAGAACAGAAATAATGGTAATGGCTTAACGAAATGCTCAAACACATTTCATTTACTTCAACACTTATTACGGCCCAAGGAGCTGTACAACAACACCACAACCCACACGAGTGCGTTTAAACGTCTAGTCCCTCAAAGAAATTTAAGAAGTGGTTTTGATTAAAGAAATAAATTGGATCATAGAGTTAAAATGAGGCATTTGAGTAACTATCAACGTTTACAAGAATTGGGTACGTAAATGGTGCTTACGATGGTTAATCCTACTCCACTGTCATCCATTTCCTCCTGCCTCTCGTGGTGTGCGTCAGTGCTCGTATCAAACCGTCAGGGATGCTCAAGGTTTACAACACTTGAGTAAGACGGTTTCCAAATTATTTTAGAACGATAGCGGCAATAACTTATGTATACTCAACATGAGGATGCACCTATTACGTTTATTCCCCAAGGTCGACTGACCTATTGAGAGCCACAATAAAATCAAATAAGCACATATATCATGCCCGTAGCCTCGAATAAAGATAGCCGAAACACTTCGCAGTCACCAAATATGAGTTAAACCCATTGGCTTAAAAACAATTGTTTCCCATAGGTTACTCAGATAACGCAGATTTCCAAATGACTCATTCATATGCTTGGAAAAAGAGATATGTGGGCAACAGTTAAACAAATTTCGACCGAAAATTTTTGTTCGAATTAGAATTAAACGCGTTGCATGAGAACTGCAGTACTTTACTTAATATTTTCGCACGTTAATTTAGTAAACTTTGCTCGATACAATAGTTGGTGTTTCTCCCTCTTGTATGTTGCTTTGTTTCAATACGAACATAATCATTATTTCTCTTTTTCATTATTATTGGTTTACCCTTTTATTTTTGTATTCTGTTTCCCTTATTTTTTTCATTGTTTTTGTATAACATTCCCTCTAACCTTCGCTCATGGTTGTTGGAGTTTCGCTTTGCTGGTTGATCCATTTCCATTTCTTGATGAAGTGTGAGCAGATTAATTCAATCTCCTACGCCAGTAATTGTTGAGAGTCTGTTGGCTGCATCATTAATGCAGTACCATTACATATTAAGAGAAATGACAGAAACCCATTCTGCATACTGTTATGAAATCATCGATCACAAACGCTTTCATCCTATGAAAGTATGAATTTGAGGTATCGAACACTAGTGGTTCCTGTAAATAGTCCACTAGTCGTAACTACTTTTCTTGTGCGTTTTGATTTTTAGCTCATAAGTTACTTCGAATTATTCTATCGATGCATCTGCTACAAATTTGTTTGTCACGTTAGCTTTAATACCCATGTTCATTGATGACAAATCTGAACTACAGGAAGACATGAAGAAGAAACGCATACATGCTGCACCCAAGTGCCACTCCACCTCAGGGTCTTCCTTCTGGGTTTCCCGTTTTGTGCCTTTCCTGCTGCTTCTCTTCATGCCAGGCATATCTTGCAACGGTGAGACTTCTTTCAAAACTTTCTAAATTCAGTTAGGAACTTACAGTGCAAAGCGTGAATTCATGACTATATTAAAAATAGAACATTTTATTTCGATGAAGAACTTCTAATTTTATGTGATGAGAGGGTTTTTAGTATTGTTAAATGAATTAGTTTACGTGTTTATAAGTATTTTTCTTATTTTCGCTGATATAAAAATAGTACGATTTTTTTCTTTTCTGATAGTTGGCTATCTGATTAAGATTAACAAAAAGTGATGCCTGTATAGAGATTAATTTTTGAGTGATGAAAAATTAAAGCTCGTAATCTACACAGAATGCGAGGCCGGTTTTGTATAACTTGAGAATACCAGATTTAGTATTAATAAAACTTATGTTTAAAAAACGAGCTGGTAAACAAAATTAAGATTGATTACAAAATAAATGTATGCCTCTGAAAACAGTGATCGAAGCATACTCCTCAACTATTCAGTCAGTGTTATGCCACATCGTCTGAAAATATGCCGTTTTTCAAACAATTTTTTTTATTATTCAAAAGAGTAAATATGAAATATAAATTACGAACACGAGCCTGCAAAATATGTTCAATATTGGTATTATTCTATGATCAGCAGACACAGTAGCAGCATTGCCTACGTGTAAAACTATCTTCCATTAGCATCGTTGTGAACTTAATTTCTTTGTATGCCAACTCACTTGTTTTGTCATCGCCTCAGCGGCTCTCATACTTTGCCAGCCGCACGCTCCATAACTGTTAAGTCGTGAAATCGTGTGAACAGCATTGATAGCAAAACTACTATTGTTTTATAAACTATTGGCAGGCTCATGAAAGAATTTTAATCCGTCCGCAAGAAACTTATCTCGTAGACGTTTAATTGCGGTTAAACTGTTGCAGGGTTCAATATCTGTACATGGCTATTGCACAAATCTATTAACGCTGATCAAATATAAAAAAGTACATTTTCCATGTACCAAATTTGCTCTGTCTATCATGTGAAATAATATTGGAACTCAGTTAAATCAAGATCAGTCTACCTGCGCGAGAGGGGAAGACTTTTCCAAAAATCCAAGTATACGAGTATTGGTTTCAAAATGGCCTACGCATTTCTATTTCTGTTTGAATGGAAGTTCAGTAACTTGGTAAAAAGAGTCTAATTTGAGTGTTATTTTTTAGTTCGATGGAAAAAGTTGTTTTTGCCCTAAGAACAAAAGAATGACTTCATGAAATTTGTGTTTTAGTTGTATTCGTTTGAAACATGCGAGGGTAGTCAAAACACTTTGGATGAATAACGAATTTAAAGGATAAAATTAACTGCAATGTTTGTACATAAATACAAACTACAATGTCAAATGACTTATAGATAAATAAGAATCTGTATTTAAATAATTATAATTTTATTAAATCTTTTATCATCCCATTCCTAACAATAAAAGTGTGACTTTGAGTACTTGAAACTGGCCACCCGTTTTTCCGAATGCATTCTTGAATATTTTCCTGCATTTTTTATAAATTACGAATGAGTTCATTCATACGACTGAGATTACGAATGAATTTATTCATTAAATGAGATTACGAATGAGGTCAATAAAATCCACAGATGATAAGACGTGTAAAGAAAAAAATGAAGGAAAATATCTGAGAATGCATATGCAAAGCGGTCGACAAGTTCCTGGGAATTAAAGTTATACTTTTATTTTGAGAATGAGATTATTGCCTATTTAACAAAGTTTGTCTTATTCAAATGAAGATTATAATTTGTCGAAAAACGGCTTCAGATTTTTGGTTTGTATTTATGATGCAAAAAATTACATAAAAATTAATGCGTCCTTAAAATACATCGAACTCCTATTAAAATATTCACTTGTATCAATTACGATAACCTGGAAGCTTTTGGGCACATGTTTTTATGTGATTTGTTGAGCACTTAACTCCGTAGAACATATACAAGGAGGAGCATCATGCCGTATTTCCAAACCCTTATTTTAAAGCTTGTGGGCACTCATTGCACTGACTTCTTTACCGTCAGCTTTGGTATCAATTTGATTGTTTTTTTCGATTTTTTTATCCTCTATCTTTCTTTTAAACCTTTTGGTACTGACGGTATCGCAGTTACACGACAAGCAAAGGAAGCTTGACGTGCTGACGTCAAGAACACGACAGTAAGCAAAGCTGCCGTCAGTATTGAAAAAGTTGAAATGTTTTTTTGTAATTCAAACGGACCGTAAAAAGTTAGCGCTGCATCTTAAAGATTTACTCAACTTGTAACAATTTCGAGTTTCCTTCTTTTTTTGGGCAGATGCTGCTGCGTGCACAGACAATAACTTATTATGCCAGATTTTACGAGGCATCAGCGGTAGCACACCAAGCGGTTTGCCGCCGCCGTTGAGTAAATCACCTTGTGATGGTTTCCGGTGCGGGTCTTCCGAGTGCTTGGATTTTAAGAAAGTCTGCAATCAAGTCCCTGACTGTGCCGACATGTCTGATGAAAATCCTGCGGCGTGCATCAATCGAACGTGCAAGTGAGCTCTCAGTTGAACATGTCAGTGCTTCCTGTTACTCTTTCAGACAAGGTTTTTAATCGAAATTTTAATCATCAAAATATTTTGTTGATGAACTGCTGATTATCGTTATTTGCAAGAGGAGTGCATTTCATAATCCACGACTTTGATGTTATTTGTAATCGACGCAAGAAAATGTAACAACTTAGATTTCTCGTAAATTACTTCGTTGGCGATTATACTGATTTCGAAATAATATACTCGTACTTTGCTTCTTATGTCCTTGTATGCCTAATATTTTGTACTGACTTATGCACTGTTTGAGATTGTGCTCTCTCTCTACCAAGGGTATAATTATAAGTAGTTTTTAAACTGTTAAATAGGTGTTTAGGTAGTTTATAAGTGTTTAGTGTGAGTACGAATAAAAATCTGTACGTGTTATGCTGATCCGACCGTTTTATGCGGTACCGAGACTTAGAGACTGAAAGTACATAGCAGAGAATAGATTAAACGTGTTAGCGATCAGATGCTTGAAAGATGACTATATAACTTATAGTGGTTAGATAAAGAGTTTCAAGGTAATTAAGGTAAATGTAATGGTTCGATAGAGAGTTTCGAGGTAATGTTAAGGTGGAAGGAAGGAGAATTGGATGAATGAACCGATGGCTAATTGTACAGCCGAACTGAAAGGAGCGCAAGAGTTTACGGAGAATATAATCGTGGGTACCTGAGATTGTACATAGTAGAGAATTCCTGACATCCAGTTGTTATTTTAATACGGCTGCGACCGATGCCCAATGCTGCACATTGCTCTTTTCATTAAAGAATAAGTAGTGTAAGTTGGAAGAAAGTTGAGCACGAGCGGAAGCTATCGAGGTTAGCCAAGTCCTGCAGCAAAACGCCATCGTGATATTTGATCCAAAAGAAGTCAACGCATTCGACTGGGACGAGTGGTTTAGGGGAAACTGGAATGCCGTGACTCGTTTCCGGTGGCCTTCCCGACTTTGGGATTGTGTCTAGTTATAATTATTTATTGTGTTATAAGATTTATATCATTAACACGTTGACTCCGAAGTGGTACGTATGTGTACCACTGAGGTTAGGTTCTGTAATTTTTTCAGATCCTTCTAGTGACTATGCGTACAAAGTGAAGTTTTACACCAATCAGGCAATCGGAGTCAACGTGTTAAGTTTCACAGTATGTAAGAGGATAGTAAAAATTATTTAATTGTTTCAAATATGCTTTCTTTATTGGAGACCAAACGAGATAACATTTGAAGCCATGACATACGTATACAACAATATACAAGTATGAGTATACTATTTATGTCATTACACACATTTCATCATTTTTTATCACTCATAATGAACGAAAAGTAGCAAGTAAATGTCCCAGAATGAACGAAGAGTAAATATCTTATTGTTTTTATGCATTTAACGCTTGAGAATAGAGGTCTGAATCATTTGGTGAGCCTTTGGGAAATGGAAATCACGGTTTCTTGCTATCTTGAAGGAAAAATATTCTGAATTTCCAGGTTGTAAGTGCTGCGCCCAATCAACTGCAGCTATATACATAGTTACCGTGAAATGTCTAAGTCTTTAATAAGTTTTACCAAAAAATGACAACATTATTGCTCCGTAAAGAAGGTATAGGTCTTTGTGTTAGCAAGGATTTATGTTTTCTAAAGATCATGAGTGAAAACTCCAAAATTCAAGTTAAATGCGTACAAGAGAAGAGTCTAAAATGTAGTCCAGAAGATTATATCTTCAACAATTTAAAATTTCAAGGTTGTCTCTAGCCATCCATTGCACTATAAACTAGAGACTTACACTGTCTTGCTTTGATCAAACTTACATTGAAGGTATTATGTTCTGAGGAAAAGTTCAACAAAAAACACAAACTGTAGACGACAATGCTATCAAGCGGATTATCGAGGTGCATCTTCCTAACCCGGCGTTCCGCTTTTCCTTTCACTCAGCTTTGTGATGGATTTGAGTGACTTGAAGCGGCTGGGTTCTGGCTTAGTGCGACTGGACTCGGTTGTGAGGTCATGGCGCTGCGATAACGGAGAATGCATCAGTGATGTTTATCGCTGTGACGGCCAACGTAACTGCGCTGACGGGTCCGACGAAACGCCGCTAGCTTGTTTCGATCGCAGGTCAGATCAGTAGTCCTAGTTACACTCATTAAACTTTTCTGACGGTTCGCACAGCACACATTTTACTATGTAGGAACCATGTGGCCAGATTACACTGTCTACAATATTGGTACTATAAATCTGAATCTTTCATTGTTCAATAAAATTCAGAGACTGATTGTAAATTTTTCGAAATTCATGACAGTGAAGCTCGACTCAATGCAGTCAGTATATTGATATTCAGCCAATTTTGATGTATATCAACATCCGTATTTCTGTTTGATAGTTAGGTTGCTGCTGCCTGTAATTATGAAGTTGATCTTGCAAATCTCTGTCTCATGAGCTACAAAAGTTGTCTCATGTGTATATTTACTATTTTTCTAATCTGGCTTTCAAGTACAATGCTTTAATTTTACGTGTTTTGTTCACATTCTGCAGTTGTACGACCGCACAATTCACCTGTAAAACAGGCCAGTGTATTCGGAACAGCAACTTATGCGATGGCAAGGTGAGTTTCTTGAGATAAATTATTATGTTCTGAGAACTTCGTACTCCGGCAGCGTGACGCAAGCGGCAGTTCCAAGCAGGAAAATTTCGAGAAACGGTAAGGAAAAGAGTCTAATTCACTGAACCTCGGCGTTTTTGCAAGTATAGCAGAGTTGAATTTAATACCATGTGCAAGATATTTATTTTGAAGATGTTTTAGAGACTTCTTTGTGTAATGTTTTTACTCCTGAATACTTGAATTTTCAAACTTAATGTTCATAAAAAATACATGTATATTTTTTTATGAATGTTCCCTTTGATTTCATGGATTTTGGGTTGTACAAATGTCAGTTACTATATAGAGAGGAGTTCAGATTTATGTCATTTCTTATCAGGTAATCTTATATTCTTAATTGAATCAGTGGCATTTCCTCCCCTGCCTAACCGATCTGGTTAACCCTTTCGGTACTGACGGCATCTCTGGTAGCCGCAGTCATTTTTCGCCTATTAAGATGCAGAGCAACACGTGTGTCTGTGCAAACGCTGGTAGGGCAGTGCAAGCTACAGTTTGATCAGGACAATGCAGTGACCGTAAAACATCACAAAGCATATTTTTTTAAATTTGATGTTAAATATGTTGAAAAAGGTTCTGATATTTGCATCATGGTACCAAAAGGGTTAATATTCTCTCAAGGCGTTCATAATTTGTGGGTTTTATCCCTTATTTTGAGACCTGGTTCTGTATACAGTATATTTGTTCACAGTCTATATCTTGTTCATACATTTGACAGCTTCACGTAGTAGAGTTAATCGATTTTGTGCTTTGTGTGATTTCGGAATGATATCACACAAAGATATCACAAATGCTATTCCTACCGACGCCAGCAAGATTGCTTTGACGGCAGCGACGAAGACAGCGACACATGCCGCATTCACCGCCGCAATCGACCTCGGGTCATCTGTCCTGCCCGCGTCATGAACTATTGCGCTGACCGAGCTCAGTGCTACCAAAAGGTGACTATTTTCAGTACTAAAATATCAATAAAGGCTCTCCTCTGTTGATATTTTTTGCATAATGTGTTTTTCAGTCGAGCCGAGTGTTCAAGCAACCTGTGCTTGTAAATGGTTTTGCAGGCTTGAGTCCCAAAGATGCCCTCAAATTTTCTCTGCTTCTTGTGCAAGTACCAGGTTAACTGACAGAATGACTGACTTAAATTGATTATATCTTCAAACTTCCAGATCATTGCATGTGTCCCTATGAGTTTGTACCACACGTCACATGAAAGACGTGAGCAGTCGCTAGAATCATGATCAATAGTCTTAAGATAGTATTATAGCATTAAGAATTAAATAACCATTGTATATTTCATGCATTAAAAAAGAGCTAAGGTAGACACTTTTAACCTCAACATTTTAATGACTAGAATTTACGAAAAAATGGTAAAAACCCTTATAGAAAAGATTAACTTTTCGATCGTAAAAGTCATTTTCAACATCAGAAAAGATTAAATGCAATATACTCGTAAGTAATCAGTGAGTGAATTAAGTAAGGAAATATTTCAGCATATAAATAATGACAAAGCCAATCTATTTGCAGAGAGTACGCAGATTGCGCATCATATAAAACAGGTTTGTTTGGTAGAATTAATAAACATTCTAAAATGCTTAGATCTAAAGTACTAGGTGCAGTTTCGATAACTTTAAGGTCTTCTAATTTAATAAGAAGGTTGCACTTTCTTACGTGAGTGCTTACAGCAGAGTAAGAAGGTGTAAAAAGGAGGTGGTCAGTACGGACACTTGTTTTAGCATACTGTGCTACAGGAACAGCGAATACTCGAGACAGAAAAGACGCACTGCTGCAATATGTACTGTAGAACGGGTTCACTGCACGGCTACGATATCGTTCCCTGCATTAATGTAACTTTCATACCCTTTTTGGACAATGCAACAAATAATATTAATCTTAGTTTATCCCACAAAGTCTTTACATCAATATCCTTTCCAAGTGAGAGTATCATACTTTCGCCCATGAGAACCACAGATCCTAATTGAATTACGTTCGTCGATGTTCAGGGCGAACATCGCCGTTTAATAACTTTTTTCATAAACTGCAATTTGAGACGTAATTTTTACAGATATATCAGTATACACTTTTAATAATTGTGTGTAAACTTTTGCGAACGTCATAGCTGAAACCTATTGATATCCTTCTTAAAATGTTTCTTTTGTTGTATTTACTTCAAAAGCGACAACACTGTAACGGAGAGGTTGATTGTTACGATGGGAGTGACGAAGATCCCCAGACGTGTGGATACAATGAGGGACCTGCTCCTATCACCATACCTCCAACTCCCCCAGCACCTCCTATCACCATACCTCCAACTCCCCCAGCACCTCCTATCACCATACCTCCAACTACCCCAGCACCTCCCATCACCATACCTCCAACTCCCCCAGCACCTCCTATCACCACACCTGCACCACATACTCCCACACCTCCCCCTCCGGTACATGTCCAAAATGTCACTTCGAATGTAGAGTTTCTCGACGTCGAGGCGGAAGTGTTAACACGTTGTGAGCCTCCTTCATGCCCATGCTCTCTGCCTGGCATGCAACACGTGTGTCTCCCGTGCCACAACATCGCTAACGTCACGGACACCTGCATTAAATTACGTGAGTATCATAATGTAGGGAATAAAATATTGCAATTTCTATGAAGCATCAAAAGAATGAGTATGAAGTAACGTTTGTCAAACAAAAAATAGTGTTGAAGCTGCCGTTTGTTGATTTGTCTCTGAATGTTAAATTTTTTTATGGGTTGTTTGAAATCGTATGGCATTCTCCGATCTCTTTTTTTTTGGTTCAACACTTCATACTTAGACTAATTTCTGTGTGCGTACGCATGTTGTATTCTTATAAGATAATGATACCACGACCCAGATATCAAGGTTTTACCGTATGGGATGGCGTGGCTTTCTTCTATAACATCAGCATAATCTTCGTACAAGTGAGCAACTTAATTATGTGAATGTGTAGGTATAAATTTTCAGTAAATTGAATAATGTTGCTATTCCCAAGTTTCTTAGACGAAACCTGAGCAATTTTTTGGTAAATTGAACTCTTAAATTCCATGAAATCATACGAAATGTTCCATGATTTTTTTGCTCTTAACTGATGTCGACCAGGGATTTGATATATGTGTTGGATTTCAATATGTAACAGATGTAAAATACTGTAATATGATACATTCATGAACCAGTAAAGATTTATGACGTGTTATTTGACGAAGTTGATATCGAACTAAAGATGCCCCTAGCTTTTTAGGGCAATATATTGTACGTATGCCTGGCAATTACAAATGAAAGTGATGTCTTTAATTCATACATTTTCGGAAGCTTTTTCGAAATTATGGCTGGTGCTGGAAGCGGAAAAAACTCTAACGAGATACGAAGATTGCATCCTCAAATGTGCGATATGTACATGTTTCCTACACTAGGTAAATTTTTGATCAACTTTGCTACGCGATTTTAGCAGTAAATTATCAATTAGCTGTTTATTTTTAGAAAAAGTATAAATAGTATATTAAAGAAATAGATGGTCAATATTTTTCTTTATAATATCTGCTAACTGGGTCTACTCCAAGGTTCCTCTGATATTTCATGAAAATTGGTTTAAAAATAAGATGTTACTTTTTATTTTTGCTCCTCGTAAGAAATACAGTAGGCTCAAGTAATTGATTTATTACTGGCATTATTATTTTACAAAATTATTGTTACCTATATCATAATAATCATGAATATCATTGCCATTATTATGTATTGTTATTATAACTTATTTATTGTTATTATTAATGTCGTGTTCAATCATGTTGCATGTTAAAAATTGAAAATCAATTGATTGATTTTAATTTTAGTATTTCCTCGCTATTATTGCAAAAAATATAATCAGAGTTATTATTTTTAAATGACCTAAGGAAAAGTGTCAAGTTTTATTTTATGAATATTGAATTCAAAAATACATTATTGTTCCTATAAAATCATCTGATTTTCCAAAGCGCACAGACATAATACGTGCACGTGCGTTCACAAATATAATGTATATGTATTTGTGGCTTTGTTTTGTTCAGATCTAATGAAATGTTTGCAGCGACTGGAAGTTACCACAGGAAATGTTATTTCTACTCTTTTACAAAGTGCCGTCTTTTTGGCTCAAAAATACGTGGGACTTATATATGTACTACCTAATTATGTACTGTTTAGAACTGTCAAAATGTGTTACATAATAGATCCCAAGCCGTTTAAGAAGAATGTATTCTTTTTATACAATTATTTTCTGAGGCTTATACTCGCATACGCTTGGCCTCAAATTTCAAGGCAAATCCAAACTTGGCTGGCATCACTCACTTGGTGAATCGAGTCGTTTCTCTGTTACTGCTTATGATTTTAGTGTTCTGTGGCTCACATTTACTTCTCAAATGTTTTTTTTAATTATCAATACAATACAATACTTTATAAAACTTGTGCAATAAGAGCGGTGCAAGTTTTTGAGTATTACGGTTCATATTTACTTAAAGAAATTTCTGATAAAACTGTCCTAAAAGTTTGATGGGATGTATCATATATTTTATATTTATCACTAAACAAAATTACAAGTTTTCATGTTCAACACCATTTAACATAATTGATTGGCTAATAGCCTTTGTTCAGACCCCTTTTTTGTTCGTTTTAATATTCAACTGTCTGTCAGTAGATGCCATCAACGGCTTTTCGACTAAATTTACAAGACCAGCCTAATTTACCACTTTATTTTGTTTGTATCCCGATTATAGCAGAAAATGTTCTTACTATCGCAGCTTGCAACAACGTTTCACCAGTTCTTTATCATTTTTCACACGCAGAGAGTGAAGCGCCAGTGTGTTCGCTCAAGTTATTGCAACATGGCATAAAGGTGGACATCCTCTCGTGTGGTGGTCAAGGCTTACAACAGTGAGTACAGATTTTCCCATCTGGTATAGGTACAGGGTGCTGCAACATAACTTCCTTTTTTCTATGGAATTGTCTTAGAAAAAAGGAAGTTATGTTGCCGCACCCTGTATGTAGATAACGCACAGCAAAAACAGCTATTATATGTACATGCCGTTTTCTGCACCGAATTGCCCTACGACAGTAATCGTGTAGCTTGATCACTCTTCTGTCAGAAAACTTTCAAAGTCGAGGATTCTTTTTCCATTGAATTGCTTAGATGTATTTTTACACTTATTTGTTTGCTAAAGTTATTTGTTTGAAGAATGAAATAACATTTTCAAACACCGTTTTTGATTTTTACACTAAACTTTCATCACTCTTACGATTTTTCTTGCAACTTTTCTGCCCATTATTCCTGTCATATAACATGATGAGATACGCTTTAGTAAGAGCATATCTGCCTTCAAATCTACTCTATACAAGCTATATGCACTATGATGTATATAATATTTCTACGCTTACTAGATGTTACTACGTTTTTCTCACAGTTTAAAGACCATGTAACCATGTATATATATTATTTTTTAACCTCTTTTCTTTCTGGCGATATGACGCAAAGGCTATTCCACATGTTCCCTAAGAAACTGGAGTAGGTATGGCTATGCCTCTTATTTCAAATATTAATCCTTTTGTGAGATGAATAATTTTATAGTCAAGCCCTCTATGTCTGTATATACCTACGTTTATCTTTTTTCACAGAACAAACATGGAAAAATTATGTAACATGAATTTACAAAACTTACGTCATGAAATCATGTTTCTTCTTTACAGGGATTTCGGCATCTTCGAGAGGAACTCCCAGTGAGTATGAATATTGGATTGGGTAGCCTTTCTTGGTTCATGTGAGTGAAGCGCAGTGCAGTAGGTAATGTGGGTCATTGCTTCGTCATGGAGGGAGAATACGGGAAAGTGGTTAATGTGGATTATATAATATTTCAATCATGCAGATGAAGTTTGGAAAAGTGTGTTAGGAAATGATAACTATCAATTTCTAAATAGAGTCTTACCGTGACTAAAGGTTCTGATTATCGGACATTTGCGACCTTTATGACTAAAATATTAGATGAGAGAAAAACTAGTCATAAAGCAAATAATAGATTCTTTAATTTGACTCTAGTTTTTGTTATAAAACGTTATTAAGTTTGGAAAATGTTAGGAATTGAAAAACCATTTTTATTTATTACTAAAGATGCAGCTAACATTTTCAAAAACTGAGAACAAACGTCTGGCCTTTTTCTCTCGTATCCTTGAAAGCCTGCTATTGTACATTGATAATTGTCTGCCTACTGGCGTTGACTGATATGGATATTTTTTCTATAAAAGCTTATTACGTACTTTATCGTGGAGTTTCAATATTATTTTATTCCAAAACGAGCTTTCAAATCAAGGGTTGTATACATTCAAAGCACCGTCTTTGTTTTGTTGCTGACTGCCTATAGCTGGTTCCATTTCTTCATCCTTTATTACACACACGTACTTTAGAGTGAAGTGGAACTGTTTGGAAATTTTCTTGTATCATCAGACCACTTTATGACGCAAAATAATGTTGTTTCTGACCTGAAAATAATGTTCTTTTATTGAAGATGATAATTGCCTTAGGAGATGACTGCCTGTGTTACCGCTTGCAATTTGAGTTTCCCCTCATATGTTTTCAAACTCGGGTGTAAATATTCCTGAACAATGTAGCAAGGTTTTTCTAATTCTTCATTATCATATCCTCAAATTTATATACGTCCAAATTTTAATTCGTACATATATTACACTGTTTACAAATTTTGGTTTGAGAACCAGGTGTGGCTAAACTGCAAACATCTATTACCCGATTCAATCTACTATCCTCGTTTCTTTTGAATTCATGTTGCGATACAAATTCAATATCAACCGCTTCTCTAGTTCAGGAAATTTATTTTCGACTCCTTTTAACAAAGCATTCCTTCCATGTGAATGCGTTTTGAATGGTGCCATACGTATCCCATTTACGTACATTCACTTTATTTATTACCTGCGTTCGTCCAGCGAGTGTGTGAGTACGGATGGCAGGGTGCCGGTGCTGACTGTGGTGATGGCGGACTGCTGGACCAGCGCAACCCTGGCTCTCAGGTCAGTGGCCCTACAATTAGGTTCTGAAAAGCATGTGACGCATTTATGTATCAATCAACGCCTGCTTTTTAGAGCGCAGTCGTTACCAGGCATCTGTACACAGGTGCCACAGCGACGGTACATGGGGGGAATATGGAGTGATGACCAGAGACAGCGAGCGGATGGAATACATCTGTCAACCACGTCACATCAACTCTCCTCGTGAGTATTTCTGTTTCATTTCTTCACTCTCCCACAGTCGCCTGGTATTCCTACTTTTGACGCTTTTTTGTAACCTCTGTCTACTTTCAATGTATTCATCGAGTTATTCATTATATAAATTCATAAGTGAATATGGAAAGAATTCTAGTTCCCTATAATGATGAAAATCAAGCGACTGTTCTGTTGCTATTCAGTTACTGTGGCTGTTGTGTTAGTAGCTCTTCACTCCCACACAGACGTAGGACAATGAGTTGCTATAGTATCAGAGTTACATGGTGATAGTATGGTGTCATAAGTATAACAGTAGAATTATATCCTACTAAATTTCTGAATAGGCAATTTAATGCAGTTTAATGTAAACCTAACGAGTGAGATTCCTTTATAGACCAATTTCCTAATTTATAAATATTAACTGCGTACTTGACTAGCATCTATTTATTTCTCCGCCCAACACAACTTCAGGAATTTTTCTTTCCTGTTCCTTTTGAATGGTTGAACCTTATCGCCACCGAACATTTTTTTACTCAAATGCAGGTCTTCGTATACTAGAACTTGGTTTATGCTTAAAAACCATCTGAAAAACATTCAAAAAATCTCAAATAGCTCGGTAAGATGCTAGGCCTAGAAATATTTTGGAATTAAATATCTCATTGGCATTTTTCAGCGTAAGCATACATCCTAATGGTATTGAATGAATTGTGTAGGACATATCATCCCAACAGTAGTGAAAGGGCTAATGAGTAATCCTCCTTTCGTACGTGGATTTGGATATTATTTCTAAATTGTCTATCATCTGAAACATCAAAACTCACTCAATGCGTATGCCATCCGTTGAGTAAATTTTCATATCTCTCATGTGTTTATGCCTTTGAATAGAATATAATTGTATACAATGAATTACACATGTCTGGACATAAAAATACTACTTTAAGGTGCGTCTTCTTGCTAGTGGGAACGATTAATGGCATGAACTTCTGCATTACTACAGAATTGTATGCCAAGGTTCCAATTGCTTAATTGAATTATGTTTAAAACTAAAATATCGGTGATTGTCAATCGATACAATATTTAAACTAGTCGTGTTATTGTTTTCTTATTGGAGAAAAGTTCCCAACACTATTGTATCACGTTTCATCAACACAACAAACATTTTTTTTGACGTGAGAAATTAATCAACATTCTTCATATATTTGTACACAAGATGTGTGTTTTTTGCCATACCGGCAGTCCATTATTTTATGGCCTATTTTGTACTCACGTGAAGTGTGTGGACGCAAGCCCCGCTACCAGAAAATGGGCACAACTCTGGACTTGGAAAAGTTCTACACTATGAGAAGAAATTTACATCCTTGGCTGATGGGACTCAAGAAGCGAGAACGATACGAGTGCAGCGCCACTCTTATCACGAGCACGTGGCTCATCACTGCAGCGCACTGTGTTATCAGGTAAATTTTCTGTCATTTCTCTGTTATTTGTCTTGACGTAACGATTTCGTAACGTAACATGAGAGATAAGAAAAATGAAGAGAAAATATAATTTCTTCCATGAAACGAACTTGTGTAATTTTCTAGTTGATCACTTTGTAAAGACTAGAGTGGCATTGCTAGACTGACAGTCATCATACTACTGTTTGCTGCCGAAATTGTGTATTTCAGATCTCAAGAGAGTCACAATCAGACGTTGGATCCACGCAACCTAAAAGTTCAGCTTACATCTCAGCGTCGCAGCGACAGATTCGTGAGTCAATATTGGTGACAGTCTTTACACACGCACATGTCAGTGTGCTATCACATATGTGCAGAGTTATAAAAGGGCCGTGAGGTTTGCATGGCACTTAACTGCTCAAATTTCCTGTGCAACGTAGCACAGCAAGGCTAGAGGTAACGTGGCTTGTTCACACGTCAGACTTGGTGCAGTGTTGTGCAAAACAAGGTCGTAAAAAGTGTTATCTTAAAGAATAAAGAGGCACAAATGAATTTAAATTCATGTCAGAGAGGGAAATTTTAGAAAGTGAGTTCTTTTAATGACTATTATAGTAAGTGAAAGTATTTAGTAGAGATAAAACTATTAAAACAAAAAAAAATCAGATACCAACCAATTTTCAGCAATTATTGCGAAGATTTTTATCTGATGACATTTACCCTTCTTCAAAATTAACGAAGCAGAAAAACTTTCAGTGCAATAATTTATAACTAAGCTATCGAATCTCCACTTGATTGAATCATAGCTTCCACCCGAACCGACATTGGTTTTTATAAGTATTTGCATATTCTGTAGCTTTAATTTTGGCCACAATTGCAGCAGCCATGGACAAAAATCGCTCGATGATAATGGCTGGGGGAAAAAATACGGAGGGCACACTCAAGCTCATTCCATAAATTCTCCATACGGCTTAAATATGAAGACTGCGGTAGCACCCACTATGTTCATCTGGCCCCTCATGTATGTTGTTCACTCCTGACGACTGAGAGGTCACACATATTGTCATCTGATGTTGGTAAATTTAAAAGCCCAAGTCTACATCCTGAGTCATGAAAAGTAAAAGAGTTAACTTCTCACATGGTCAACACAGAAGTATATGGATGTAGATGTCAGTTAACATCGTTTTGAATAGCACTGTGCAAAGAGTTTGATACTCACCAAGTTTGTATATCATTTTGTCGAACTCCTTGTTACTATATTCAAGCTGCAAAACGTTACGTATTTCTGGACACTAACCTCGTATACTTAATTCACGCTATTATATCTTGATTCTTTTCAATGAATAAATTCAGTGTTTGAATTTAGAAATCAATTATAACTTGTTTGAAAATGTTTATTTTGAAATTTTTGCACAACTTCATAATAAATTCATGAAAGTAAGTGTAATCGCCAGTCATTATTGTACAGGTAAGTGAAGTTGTAGTGCACCCGGAGTACAGGCCTGGAAGGCGGCCACTCAATGACATCGCTCTCATAAGACTGGAGCGTCCTCTGATCATCAGTGACCGCATCTACCCCGCCTGTGTTGACCTTAACGGGGACGGCTTCATCACTTCGCCCTTTGCAATGGTCAGTGTGGCGTTTCTCATCTAACATCCGCGTAAGGCACCATTATTCTCTAAACTTCGATGTAATTCTTTTGAGTTTCGTTAAAAAATTCTTCCCTATGTAATTTTACCCAACATAGGAATTTTGTAATAGTCGTCAAATTTACAGTTTTTTTCATTTATGTATATTTGAAGCTTTGATTTCCATGAGTTATGCAATATAATTTTGCTATAGAATTCACTGTTCATTAACGATCTATTCCGAAGAATAATTTGTTCAGAGACATGGTTTCGAAAAGCAATGACTTGAATTCAGAAACTAAACTGCAAGGAAGACACACGGTTAATGGAAAAAATAGAGTGAATACGCCTATGAATTAGGAAAACAAGTCGTTTAAATTCTAAGAATAAATAAAATTGCATCATTTTTTGAATGAACGTTCTCTAATTACTTATTTGAAGCTATAATCTCGCATCTAAGTTTATACAGATGATAATAACTTGTTTCTTCAGTTGCGCTCATATTTTTGATGAAGCGGAATCGCTTTCATTTTACACAGCATCACATGTAAGCTTTCAATGTATGGCATGTGGACAGTTAATGTGTTGCTCTGCAATCATCCCAAAATCATCAAGGCAAGGACTCGAAGAGTAAACAAATCATTGATGGCCCCTACTCCGCCGTCGCCTGTCAGGATAAAAAGCACGTCAGAAAAATAAGAGAAGTAGATGATTGAATAAGAATTTGTATGCCAAAGCCCCCATACCATTTCCTTATCTGATACATTTTCCTTGCAGACGTTCAGTCGCAGTAACGGCGATAATATTTATGAATACAAAACGGTGCTGCAACAGGTGGACCCCGCGTGCCACAGCCCCGTGTCACATTGTCGGTCGCTCCGTATCGAAAATTCCCAGTTTTGCGGCGTCGATCTGGGTGAGTCAGAAAAATTAAAATTTTTGATCCGTAGCATTAAATCTTACTTTGCAAACGCTTCCATATATGAAATATAGAGTCCGTATTTATAGTCCCTAACTTCCAAACAGGGCACGTTCCAACAGCATGTTCATCAGAATATAGAGAGAGGCAGATAAATGACTTCTTTTTGTAGGTTTCAATAAAAATACTCTGATTCAAAGAAAATTTGTTTTTTTTTAAACTACATGATCGCCTTTGTTGACTCTCTGACCAGTTTTTAGTCGATACCGCTCCCTGCCTCGATACACCCTCTGAACATACTACAGCTCTTCTTAACGACCTCTCTTGAAAAATTGGTGAAAACCACTTTAATACGCTCAAACAATTCGTACTTGTTTGTGCATGGGATTTCGGTGGTGTTCCATTTGACTGCGCCCTTACAAAAAGTCCATTGGATTGAGGTCGGGGAGTTGGGAATTGCCATCTCCCGGACCTTCACTGTGAACTCAACATCCCTAGTGCAGTTAGACCTGCCTGGCAGTTGTTGCTTCAAAGTTGTAGTTCGATAAAACCAACTCGAATTGAACCTTCTTGTAAAAGCTGTCGTCCACTTTAAGCTACTTTTCAATATTAGAATTATGGTATGGGACGTGAATTGATATCAATAATGCGCGCCTTTTCGATAGATCTAGAAACTTAAACTCCACTGCTGATGCCATGACTAATCTTACCTACAGTACAGACACTGTTGATGGCCTGATTCAATTTTTACCTTAGAAAGGGATAATCTGGCCACACAACGTTTCAAAAAAACGGATTATTTATCCACCATACCCTGTATTTGTTCGTATGTCCGTATTGAGACGCATACTTTGATTACAATCAGCTCTGCAAACTGATGTATCAATATTCTTTCAGTGCTTTGTTTTAACGTCTCTATAAAGACTTGATGCCTTTCTTGCACTCCTACTCTAGTGTCTGCGTCTCAATAGTTTCTGGCGTCATGAGACCTTCATACAAACTCAAGGATAGACAACAACTGCGCTCGTTCTGCCGCTACATTTCATTCTATTCGATGTCGACTGTTGTAGTTTCTGACATTCACAGTCGAAGAGACGGCCTATTAATCTCATTTTTGCGTGAATAATGTTCCCAAAACAACTGACACGTATTCCTCAAGATGTAAAAAGTTCCTCAAATTCCTTACCCGGATACTCTGAGCAGATGAAGAAGATCACCTGCCGGGCGGATCATCGGGCGGTCCTTTCATGCAGAACCTCGACTCTGATCATGCTGAAAGCTGGGCTGTGTCTGGTATCGTGTCGTTCTCAGTGGAGAAACAATTGTGCGGACTTCCCATAACAGTTTATACTGCTATTCATCTTAGCAGCGAGTGGATTCAAGACGTCATCTATGGTAGTCCTTTGTTTTGAAAATCTGTGATATTTTACGATGGCCAGCTTCTTTGTGTAGGGAAGTGTAGATTTGAAGCCAGTTAAGACGAGCTCGATTAAAAAGGATACGGACAAGCTTCTTTCATATATACGTATAAGGTGTCAATTAAATTTCAGTGGCCATCACGAGGCTGATTTGCAGGGTCTGGAGGAGAAAGAGGATAGCTGAGAAACCACCTCCTGTACGCACCAATGATACGAGGTCTATGATGTGCGCATCGAATCGGTTATTGTATCACATCATAAAAAAGGCCAATAAATGTTGTGTTGCAAGTAAACAATTAAATATACTGCTCATTTATTTTGTGATAAATTTAACTCAATATGGCCTACAGGTGTTCGTATTTTACTATTCCAATATTATGATGAACTTTGCGTATATTTTTCAGTCATAAGGGCATCAACTCGATCGTTTCATTCGCATGCTGTGTTTTTCGTTTCTAATGATTTTTTAATGGCCGCCGACTTGGCCATTGGCTAGTTCTTGATTAGAATTATTTGCATGTTTGGCATTTCGATGCTAATACGATAAACGCTTCCTCCCGAATTTTGCTGCACCACTTTTTGGTAAACAAATACAACTTAATTGGCTCTGTTTCCATTCCTGTTTACGACAATCTGTTATTTTCATACTCGTTGTTTCGTAATGTGCATGTTTTTAAAGTGCTATTACTTAACAGTAATTATACTTACGCCATGTTCTTTACCATTTATTTATTTTTCGTTTTCTTAATCTTTAGAGAACAAGTGAATTTACTTGAAATTAAGCTTCCATGTATTGATGTACAGGTACCTGATTGAAATGAAATGAAGAGACGTTTATGATTCTTTTGAAGTGATATGACCCGTGTGTGTACATATATTCGTAACAGTTTATTTACTTATAATGTGTTATATTTGTTGGTTGTATTGCCTCAAGTCATTTGACGAGAATCTCTCCTCTGTTTGAGGAGGCGTCTATTTGAATTATTTTTCAAATGTTAGTTGCCTGAAGCAGAAGGTGTTTGAAAACTATTATCTCTAGCCTATGGCACTTTCCTGCTTTATGAGTACGCAAATGAATTTACAGAATATTGCACCCTAAACGTAGCCCTTGTGAGGCAGCAATAAAACTTTTAGTAATGTGGGATAAAGTAGAAGTGTAACGAAATCACTACAGTAGTTTGCTCTGAAATTTCAATAATAACGCATGTAAATTAACTCTCCTACGGTGACGGTAAAATTCTTCGATTACATTGGATGATGGGAAAGCTTTTTTCTTATGTAAGAACTGCAGTCGTATTACTGTAACAAAGAGACATTTTGAATAAATCTTTTCTTTAAATAGTGGGATTCATTTGAGATGTATATGGAAAAAAGAAAATTAGGCTTTAAATCTTATCCCACCGAAAACAAAAATGTTGAGTTCAGTATTTGTATGTAAGGATTGTAAACAGCTAAGACAACACGTTAATGTAGCACTATGTTCTGTGTTTCGTAAATAGCATGCTGCATGCACTGTCAAAATTTGTTTATTTAAGTTTTTATCTACCCTACACGCACGAACAAATGACTACTTTAACAGCAAGGGTAAAAAATGCCTACAATTTATTGTATCTTCTGTTGAAGTTGTGAACGTAAGAAATATGAACCTCTTTCCACTTCGCGCAGCGGCACCGATTTGACGTCACTACAATGCACAGGAAAATTTAAGTTCAGGTACTTTTTAGACAAGCCTTGTAGCCCAAAAACTTTGCAGTGGATAGTTACTGGAATTAAATACGTGAACTTAAAACAAGGAATATTTCGCCCCATTACGATAGAAATAATTGTAAAAATAACTTTGCAATGCATGATAGCGACTGTCATAATAGAGTAGTACGGAATATTCATATGGAAATTCAATCATCAATTTCCCTTTGTGTGTTTATTTGAGCGGTTGCTGTACTCGGCAGCAAATACTGTGTATTGTAAGAACTCCTGAAAGATTCGAACTGGGTAAAAATTCGTTTAAAATTCAATCAGACGACCGGTTTCTGAGCTATAACGGTTTCGTCCTGTTATAGTCCAGTTTTATTCGAGTCTCATTGAAGGTACAACTAAAGTTGTATGATACGGACAAGCTTCAACTCTCCTCAGAGCGAGTGACCTTATTTTATAAATATTTATTAAGCTGTGACTGCTACAGTGTTGCGTTTTAAATTTATTTGATACTGCGAATGAATTATAGTGGCACATAATTTTGTTTCTATTCATCATTATAGAATAATACCTCGAAGTAGCGCGGATTAGATACGTTGAGTTGATTTAACTGTCCTTTACAATTGCTGAGTGCTAAAAATATTTTAACCAGCTATGATATCGGATTATCATTCAATAAATGCAGCTACCACCACACACTCACGACGAGTGGACATTACTGAAACTCCACTTGATTGGGTACGTGTTTGATTGGTAGTGGCAAATGTAAAATACTCTTCAGTTTTCTTAGAACATCTAAGCATGAGCCACCGCTTAGAGGTAGGATCCTTATTATCCTTCAGGTTCTCGTCCCACTACTCCTATTAGAATAATAAAAGTTTATTTGGATCTTGTGCTGCGAATCAACATTACGTAAATTACTTTCCATATTGTATGCATAACTCATTATTTATTTTTGAATTTTAGGTTTCTGCGTTAAAAAGTAATTAGAATTCGGGTATTTTTTAACACGTACCTCTTAATCTTAAAATGGTCAAATCTCATTTCCAAATGATATCAATTTTTTCTTGAAAATTAATTTTCCTTGCAAATTTTGTACTTCACCATTTTAATTCCTGGTCGAAAACATGGCCCAGGCTGTAGGCATTGTACGTAAATGGCAATAGTCAACGCACTCATGTTTAATTCGGGTAGTCAATCAGCATTATTGTTTGATGATTGTTTATCGTACGTGCTGAGGTGCATTTTTGTTAGTCATATCGGGGGCAATGCATTTTATTTCATATACACTGAAGTGCAGTCGAGGAAGTCCTGATGGGTGCAGAAGATTGTAGTGGTACTAAACTTGGAAGTCCGGAAGAAAGCAAGGCATTGTTTATCACAAGCAATAAAGTGCTGTCTGGAAAATTCTAATGAACACAAGGCATGTTTCATTTTTGTACTGACGTACAATCTGTTAGTTCACATTGGTGCAGTGTATTATTTATCATACATACTGAAAACGTGTATGGGATGCCGGCCGCTGTCAACGAATCAACAGATATGGACTCGGCAGTTTTAATCTTGTAATAGCATACCGTGTTAGTATGTGTGGACAGTCAAAATTCCGTTTAATTTATACAAAGGAGGTTTACCTGCATGCTTCGTCATTACGATTTCACTCATGCTGTACATGTACAGAGTAGGTTAAACAACTTAAGGTGTTTCATAAAACAGTTTATTGTTACTGAGTTTCAATGTTTGTCCCCTAACAAAAATTCTATTGATTTTTTTCCAAAATTTCATTAATTATTACAGCTTTCTGAACTACAGAACACGCTTTCTCGGGGCTAAATTGATTTTCGTGAACTCGTTATCAAATTAAAATCATATATGAGGATTTGAATCAGAGTTAGAATTCATTAATTTTTTTGCTTATAACTTCATTGAAATCATTTTTTGTCCATGCATGTTCTTCATATGTTTTCATACTGATCATTTCATGCGGAGTGAACAACATTGAAACTATAATTCGTAATTACAATTTTACTTAGCTTCGTGTTAACAAGCAATAAATATTTGCTCGTTGCCTCAAAAACCTACCAAGTGCCTTATGTTTCAATTCATTTTATTCAATTTTTTAATCTAACGTTCTTCATGATCATTGAATAACTTTGAAGAGTTAATCGTATCAGTTCTCCTATCTATATTATCGGTAGAACATTAAATTAGCATGCTATCTATGTAAAAGTAGCAGTATAATTAAAAAGTTTATGTAATTAATGTCATATAAATTTTATTCTTATAATTGTTAACCCCATATTATTGAGACAGTGATAAATTCGATGAAAACTTGAATGATCAAATCGGTCTAGTTTAAAATAGTTTACACTTTAACTAGTTTTTTGTAACCCTGACAACATAAAATCTGCGGTACGACTCAGTCACTCTTGGCTGCGCTTGAGGGAAGGTGTTGTAAAAACTTCTAGTACTTTAGTTAAATACTGATTTGCTTGCAATGAGTGACTCTAATAAAGCAAATTTTTGTGTTGAATGCAGCAGAAAAAAATTCTCAAAGATGTTTGAATACATCAGGTGGGTAATCGTAAATTTGAAAATATGCTGTATAATTAGATCGACTGATAAGAGAAAGTAAAACTCCCACAGAACAAGAAAGAAAGCTGCTGGTATGCAAAATTAGTATTTTTGCATTGCAAACTATCGTGAATTTAAAATTGCAAAATTCTTATGGTAATAACTTTCGAATTTTGAAAATGCAGCATTTATGTGCGAATTTTGTGTAGAAAAATCAATAGTGAATCAGCGAATATAATACGTCCAAGTTTTTTAATCTCTTAGTTCTTTCAAATCACGAGTGCCTATCAAAATATCTTTTTTCTGTTTAAATGTTTTTCTTACCTGACTAGTTTCGCATGTGTTATTTCACTTAAGGATGATAGAAATTTTAATTTTACTAGGTTTTCATACATCTCCATAAGTGGGATAAACCAATGACAATTTCGCTATGCTTTTGGTTGTTTAATTCAAAACAAACATGTTTAGGAATAAGTATTTGCCTTATTAGCATCCAGAATTCTAGAGACATCTAATATATGTATTGATCTTTTTATTTAATGAAATTATTTCCTATTTAATGGAGAGATAATAGGAGTGATCACAATATCAGTGTTTATTCTTTTCTATTAAGTAAAAATGCATATAGATAGAATTGATTAAATGAAAGTGCATTTGCATGAATGCTAATGTTAATTTTTTTCCATTAAACCTATCGTGGTGCAATCTTAAACTCATGTGTAACGTCCGTTTTCATGGAAAACACTCCTGTTTAACATGATCCGGCTCTGTACTACCGGTTTCATTTTTTTATTTGTTCATTTTCAGCATGAGTGACCATGGTATGAATTTTTCAGGGCTCATAAGGTGAGTGTATCATATTGAATTAATTTGTTGCCTGTGTATCATGGATGTAATAATAATAATAATGGAGGCATCAGTGGCATACACAGGGGGAATGTGGTAGTTTTAGTGTAATGGGACCCTACCCTTCATCAACTACTGAATTTTTTACTATGATATATTGAGTATGATAAAGAAACTTTGATTCTTAAGACTTGGAGGTATGTTTATGTTAGATTTATACATTTTACACTAACTATTGGATTATATTCCAATAAACATTTCTGCCAGATGTGCAGACTGAGCATTTTGCATCTACAGTGTAAAAGTTTATATCAACTATTTGAGACAATTCAATGGCAAACTGGACTACTTTGCAACTAGATTTATTTTATTGAATGACCAACATGTCATGCAGTGTTTACTTAGCAAAGCTTAACTAGTGATCTCATACATGTAATTTGTCTGGCATTTATATGCATGTTTGCTGATGCATCTTATTGTATAGAAGTAGAAAACACATTCTTATATTTTTGTCAGAGATTTGAAGGTTCAAAAATAAATTACATTTTGAGGTGAATTTAAATGAAGAAGCTTTAAAAATATGCTTTAATCAATCTTATCTTAATGATACATTTGTACTTATGGCACTTATTTTCTAAGAGGGATGAATATTCATGAACATTTCTTTGACCTTAAGGGGCAAAGTATAATGTATCTTAGACTGTGATAAGACAACAACTGCAGGGCCAAGAATAGGTAACAGTAACTTCTGAAATTGAGGATTGAAATCCATGTGGTGTAAGTTCTATGGCTAAAAATTAACAATGCACTTCATATGAGTAGTGCTCAAATTTTGTATTTTGTTAGTTTATTATATCAGTAAAATATACCATGCATTTTACTAACTGCTTAAGATCATTCAGATTATTTTTCTCAACTTTTCATGGACATTTAATAATTATTATTGTCTAATGAATGAGATCACTCATGTTTGTCAATGCTAGGAATCATAAAAAAGAATTCCTCTCACAAATATCTTGTATCAATTATGCTTGTCAAATAGGTGATGATGATCATGTATATTGGCTGATATTAGGTTATTAACTACAGTTTAAACTTTGTTTCTTTTGAGTGATAGGTTTAAGAAAGAATTTTTGTATGAATTTCTCATTCTAATTTATTCTTAATCATAGCTTCTCTCTAATTCTAATGTTTAATGATATGTTATTTATATCAGATATGGGTTTGGGTGTGCCATGCTGCTGGGCATTACTCCCCAGTACTTAGCTGTGTGGCTGGTGTGGAGAGGCATTACGCTTCCTCTACCAGCCTGGGTGTACCAGTGGGGAGACGATCACATGTACTCCCTGTATCAGCGACTGGTGCTCTTCTTCTTTGAAACCTGCACTGGAGTTGAGGTTTGTTTTTGATATAAATGCAAACTAGAGAGATTTTTATGTCTTGTTTGCAATATAGATGCCTTGGTTGTTTTTAAATATCATGGTCACAATTGATTATTATTCATTGACAAAAATATTTACAGTAGGGTGCTAATAAAACTCAAAAGTTTGAATTTTTCTTCCTACTTTGGTGTAATAGTACATTTATATGAGAAACCATCATATGCAAAATTTTATCTCAATCGGTTGATATTTAGAAATAGCAGATTACAACTTTGTCATGTGCCCTTATGCACTGGCTTATTAACACGTTCGTTGCCGCCTGACACACATGTGCGTCATTTCAAGATTTAATTTCAAGTGGCAGCGAACATGTTAAGAAGGGAGTGTCATCTCTTGAAAGCAGACATGCTGGACATCTAGACCCCCACCAGAGCTGCTGGTCCCTTTCTTGGTGAGTATTAGTCCCTTGGTGGCGTGGGTATCATGGAGAGCCACCCCACTCATTATGGGTGGTTTGGCCGGCAAAGAGAAGCCTTCGAGGTCTCAAGCTGTTGATGGCGATGGCCTCCACAACCTGGAGGAGGAACTGTCGCTGTTCCTTGTGTTTGGTCAGCAGGAAGTTAAAGGACTGGATGAGCGCCACTCCTCGCTCAACTGTGTCGTTCGCAACGCGAAGTCCTTCGATCTGGCGACAGGCCGCGACGTACGATTCATTTTAATACCACTTACTTAATATCAAGAGCTTCGAAGAAACTGAGGGAATTTTTCGTGGTGAATGAGGACAGTGTTGCTGCAGGAACTTATGATGATGGGAGTTTTATTTGCGCGGCGGGTTCCTTGACTCCTTCATCGTAAAGAATGGCCTGCACAATTGCTTGTTTGTCGGAGACAGGAAGACATGAGTAGAACAGTGATAGGCCAAGGAGATCTTCACTCAAGTACCAGAAATGGCAGCTCAGAGGGGTAAAGTTTTCCAAATACTTTTGTCGTGGTACTGAAAGAAGTCCTTCGCAAAGCCAAGATCGTTTGGGGGGGGGGTGTAGG
>VCRD01000356.1:138636-206658 GCA_006783055.1 Trinorchestia longiramus | reverse complement strand
GCCAAGATCGTTTGGGGGGGGGGGGTGTAGGGTGCGACCGTCGATTCGAACCATCACAGGACGTAGATCTCGGTTGCAAAAGATGAGAACAGCTGGAGGACTGACATTTCTCAAGGTGTGACTCTAGTCAGCTGCTTCCAAAACAAGATTATCTTCAAAGCATAAATTATACGCGCTCGATGAAACGTTCAGGGGCTACAGATCGAGGTCTTCGGTAGAGCGCCGCCGAAGAAAAGGATGCTCAGCTTAGCCGGATCCTTATAGTCGTCACAGGGCTGCTTTGTCTGAAGTAGACGTTTCAAACCTCACATGAGATCGTCCCTCTTGGAGACCAAAGTCTCCGGCAGATCTTCGTTGGTGGGATTCACTGCAGACTGGTTGATGTAAGACCAGAAGTCCTCGAAGCGAGAGAAGATGGTGATCTCAGGACCAGAAGATGACCCAAAACACGTAGAAAAGACTTTTTCAAGGACAAGTTCGTGGACGGGATGACGGCAAGCAAGTAAAACGAAGGGTCGCCGATTTTCTGATGCAAGATGGTGCATGAACCATTGATGGCTCCAGTATTGGCGCTAGTTGTGTCAAAGCACATCACCGCGACGTAGCCGTAGACTCCCAAACATTTTAGTAGCAATTTATTCATTTGATTATATTTTTGTTCATTTACTTGCGTAGCATTCTGAGATAGCTGCATTTCAGAATATTTACAAGTCAATTTTATGCAATAATTGTTGTTGTATTCTGCAGGTTATTATGTATGGTGACTCAGAGAAGCTGCTAAATGCCAAGGAAAGTGTCCTTTACTTTGCTAATCATCAAAGCACAGGTGAATATATTTTAATGTAATCGGGAATTTGAAAGCATTCTAATAATGCTTCCTATTACAAAAAATGCACAAATAGGTTTCTTTAGATCCTGCTTACTACTGTCTATGAAAAGCTGATCGTTCCACTCTGATGTTAATTGTTGTAACTCCTATGTCTTTGAAGCTTTATTTTTGAGTTAGTTTGTTTACCTGTGAACATAGCTATTAAAGAGTATTAAGATACTATGACCCATGAAGTTTGAGAACCAAAATGCATCTGAAAAGGATTATGAAAAGCATTAAAAGCCTAATGTCATAATGCAATAAAAGGTACAAAAATAGTCCTATTTCAAGTTTGAGTGATTGATAAATGCAAAAGAATTTTAAGAATATGTTTTTCTAGCTCAAGTACTTGTCTCCCGGCCAGCTAATTGTATATATAATTGAAAATTCAACCTGTAGTAATATTGTTGCTATTTATGTAATATTACATGGCTACAGATTTATGGTCAGAAGTAGAGTGAGAGGGGCCTAAACCTTTAGATAAACTGTTCGCTTATCACTTTTTCTTACTTATAAAATAAATTGGTAAATTTCTTCTTGAACCTTGATGCAGTTTAGCTATTTCCACATGAGTAAAAAACCGTAATGAATGAATTTATTGTGTTTCATGGAAGATAAGTGAAAACAATTTTACAATTTAAAAAGAATATTCATTAAAGTGAGTCCAGAGCGGATCACTTGGTTACTGGTACATTCAATTATATCATTGATGAATGGAATAGGTAGCTTGAGATCAGCTAACCTAAGTTGTTAATAAACAAGCGCCATTATTATTTGACTTTTTGTGCTATAAATCAGTTCCTCATTGATATGTTTGGTGGCAGCTGATTGGTTGGTTGCAAACATGGTGTCAGTGCGAGCGGACAGCATTGGCCACTTGCGGTATGTGATGAAGAGTGCGCTTCAGATGTTACCACTCTTTGGCTGGTATTTCTATGTACATGGCTGTATTTATGTCAAGAGAGGCAAGTTCAACCAAGACAAGATGCTGCAGGCTCTGCGGTACCTCAAAGATCCCAAAATTCCTGTAAGTAGCCTCACCAACTCAGTATCTTGTTTGACTTGATAGTTACATTACACCATTCATCATTTCTTCTCTGCAGTCGAAGAATGACGGAACATAAGACTATGGGCGCTGCTGTTTATGTGTGACTTTATTTATGAGTTTATTGCACCTAAATTGGTCACGCTGCTTCAATGTACCTTGTTTTGAATGATAATTTCACCGTTAGCTCAGCGCTAAAATGATTATGGATACAAGCATGGTCCAATAGTTGATTAGAAAGCATCGGGGAGTCATACTGATACCCTGTTCTAAATAATATTTACTCTTAACTTTTTTTGCCACCCTCCTCTCTTAAATTTCAGGTTTCATTATCATTTATTTATGTTTGTATATTATAGTATTGTTTTAGCATTAATTTTGTTGGTAAAGTTTCACTCTGAAATTGTGCATAAATTCATCTTGTAAATTAATTTTAAATTTAAATTTCTCCTAAAATCAACTACTTTGCTACTATTGATTTATGTAATAATTTATATCCATAGTCGTGGCTGGTAATCTTCCCTGAGGGCACTCGCTACCACTCTTCAACCCCATCTGCTATTGAGAAAAGTGAAGAGTTTGCTCGCAAGAACAACCTCACTCCTCTGAAGCATCATCTGGTCCCCAAACATAGAGGTGCGTCTTATGTATTCGTCATTTAGGCGCATCTTGTGTCCTAACACAGGGGGAGGTGGAACTGTGTCTTTTAGAATAGAATAGAATCAGGCTATAGGAACGAACCTTCGGGCCCATTCTTGGGTCGGATAATTACTTCGATAATTATTCGATTGTTTACCCAAGTCCCATGCCGTATTTCTAGCTGCGTCAACCATGTCGGCAGCGGGATTCGAACCCGGGTCTTCCCGCTCGCAAGCAGATTCGCTCACCAGTCGACCAAGCTGGTCTCTTTTAGATGCAGTTAGGTCTCGAACACATTGGTGAATGATGTTTTCTATTAGTCCTTTAGAACACCTGGCACCCTAACACGGAGGTGGGTGGTGTTACCTGTTCGTTCATGAGCGTACCTGGCACTTCTGCTTGAAAAGAATCTCCGTTAAAAAAATTGATAAAATTAGGGAAGTTGTCTGATGTAACAATGACATTCCTCATCGACACTTATAGAAGACAGTTACATCTTGTTTTACTTTCTCATCATTAAATACTAGCTCTATTTTTTAAAATATGGTACTTTCATTATTTTATACAGTACATGCAGTATTAGCTTGCTTTTTATTCGTTTGCTTTATTATGTAAATACTAACTTATGGTTTTAATAAAGTGTGCATGTTCAAATTCAGATCTGTTAAATATATATGTACAGTAAATAGAGAGTTTTGAAATTATTCCACGATCAATGACTTGGGATCATCACGATCACATATCTGCCTCAAATATACAGCATGTATTTGTCGTGAGCTCGTTGAAAAGGACAGGTAAATTTCTTCATTTGTTACGAGGCGATATTTTGGAAAATGTGAAAGCTACGATTTTTGTTATTCTACGATCTGTGTTATTTTATGTGCTCTTCTGGATTCATGATGACATCGTAATTATCTTGCTAAAATGGCTTTTCATCGCTTGCAGCCGAGTCGTTATTCTGGAAGATGTAAAAGCTATTCTATGATGTGTTATTTGACGTGAACTTCTGAATTCATGATGACATCGTAATTATTTTACTAATAAGTCTTTTCCTTGCATGCAGGCATGTGGCTGGCTGTAGAGCACCTACACACCAAACTCGACGCGCTTTACGACGTGTCCGTGTTCTATGAGGGCACCGTAGACGTGACCACTGGCAAGCGTCGTGACGCTCCTCAGCTCGTGGATTTCCTGCTTGGTCACTGCAGCAGAGTGCATATCAACGTGCGCAGGATACCCATTAGTGCTGTGCCTAAGACTGAAGACACATTCAAGAGCTGGGTCCATGAAACCTTCGTTGAGAAAGACAACATACTACGCCCTTTCTTCACAGGCGTTCTTGACTCTTCTTGTGTGTTAGCTTCAAGAACCTCAAGTTATGATGACAGCAACGGTTCAACAAACTTTGATGAAATCAAGGCCCAAAATAATTCTCAGTTGTCAAATACGCTCGACTCTTCGACTAAACTAGAGAAAGTCCCAAGAGGCAATGAGATGTTCAAGTACAACTACAACTGGTTGAGCCGGCAGTGCGGGGGCAAAACTAGCCGTCTTAGCGTGTGGGCGACGTTGCCTTCCTTCCTCATATTTGGCACGTCGTGTGTCGTGATGGCCTGGTCTCCACTCACTAGACGCATCTTCTGGTCTTTCATGACTTACGGCACACTCGGCACCTACGCTTGGCTTGCTCTCAGCAAAGTGTGCTGATGACCTTACCTATGTCAATGCTTTTAAACGTGCTGTCTTTGTTGAGACCCAAATCCTGCGTCCCAAACGTAAATCGCTATCTAATTTTCTTACTAAATGGTAAAGTATTGGCTGTTGAATAACTAAGTAATTCGTACTAATACTAATTGGCGATACTACTATATTTTTGGAAAATTTAGTCCACTTTTGCTGGCAACACCTGAGCTAAAAAGTTTCAGTCTGTGCAATGTACCGACCAGTAAGTCTAACCTGTCTGTGCTGGGCTGTTAGTGCTGGGTTACGCCTTGCTATTTGGTCTTTCATGCGTAAAACATTATTCATTAATCCGTACTCCTACTAAATACTTCCCTTCGTGTTGAGAGGAGTGGGAAATCGCAGGCCGGTTGTAGAACAGAACGTAGCTATTATAGCACTAATGGAATTCTGCAACACTGCTTTGAAGCTCCCACAAGTGAACTAGTTGTCCTCAACGTCTTTGGACATTTTTTCTGCGCTCAGCGCTTAGCTAGGTCTCACTCTAGTCTTAGTTGTTGGCCAAAAAAGTGTCGTGAATACAAATAATTACGCATGTGCAATTAGACTTTTCGTCATCGAGTATGATCAATCACCGAGTTGAATTCGTAGGTTGACCGAAAGCTAAGTAATCTGTCTCAAATAGTTATAATTATGGTAATGGTATGCTTGATATGTAGAATTCGTCTGAACATCGAGTCTTTGAAATTGCTAGGAAGGCTAACCGCATAATACTCATTTTTCTACTGTTAAATATGAATGTATGTTTTAGTACTGCTTTTATGAATTAAACACCCGGACGCTTTCTTGTATGGGTTCAAAAATTAAGGGATAAATTTTAAGCAGCTTTAGCGAATTGTTCCTAGTGCATGGTGCATTATGTTCTTCCATGCCCAATATATTTTAATTTTTCTGGTATATTGTTTTTACGTTTTACATTTTGCATAGCTTTTATTATTTGTTCATAGTATTCATTTGAGTGCTCTTAGCACAAAGTTGGTTTTTAGTCGGATTTTTTGTAATTTTTCTTTGGAATGGGTTAGCTTCTATATATTAGTTGTGTGCTGACAACACAAAGCTACTCCCGCAAGTGTAGATTCTGTTTTCATGCTTCAGTCTAGTCATATTCAGTTCTTTTCATTTATGAAGAACTTGTTGCTCTTTAAAACACATGTACCTAAGTTTCTCCTTTTACGTGGCGGTATAAAAATCTGTGTTTGTTTATCACATCCAAGAAATTTCGCTTGATTATGTCGTTAAAAGCTGGAAGCTCATGTACTCAGTTACCAAATGCCTCCCAGTGTTGCTAAATACTAAAATGATGTGATTTACATACAGCAGTACTTGCTCTTTCTGTTGTTGAGCAGTTTGACTTTAGCAATAGCGATAATTTTATTTAACGTTAGCTAAATTTCAGCTCGGTTTGTAGAAGTGATGTGTGCTATATGTTCACTGCAGATCAGTGTAAATTCTTGTCATATGGATTGGAATTTGAATACGGTTACCATAAATGACGGACAAGTTTCGTCATCGTTTCCTGCTCTGTTGCATTGGTCAAACTACTGGTTTTAAAAAAATGTACGTACGAAGTCCAAGAAGATGTTTAATCCGGTTCATATCGAGCGATGTGTATGAGTGTTACTGCTGACCTGCTCTTGCGGCAATGTGTTCATGTGTAGCGTCTGTTGATGCTTTTCTACCACATTCCGTGAGGGTTGTGTTCCTCCTACATTCAAATTCCAGTGCTCCCCTGCTGTTGCTTTCACACTTATTGGGTATAAGACTACTAACTGCTGGGACTAGCCATTATTTGCGAGTCCTAAGTTATTGATGAAGGAAAGCAAATAAATCAATTTGTCATTGTATCCAACTGGTAATTGTTAGGTCACTGAAGGTCAAAAAATGTTGCTGCTTGCTCTATTAGTTTCCGTCCTAAACATTCTAGCAGGTATGAAATTTATTTTTACTCCTAAATATTCTACCCTCACAATATTAGGGTCATTCTACTTTGCTTGGGGCGATAACATTTGTACTTTTTTTACATTTATGTGGACTAATTTACCTAGCCAACTTTAAAAACGAATGCTTAAACCAGTAAGTATCACCTATGGCTACATATATTCCTTTTGAGCAAAGTTTTAGTTAGGCAACTTATACGAAAGCCCTCTACAGTAGACAGTTTTTTTTTCAACGAATGCCGGTGTTCTAATCTAAGATGGGCTCACTCTTAGGCTTGTGGCGTGCCGAAAAGGGCCGGTACGAAGGTGATCGCGGTCTTGCTGTCAACCCAGCCTTGCAAGATTTCCACGACAGGCGATAATATTGAACTTATTTCGCATCAGTAATATTTTAATTTTAGTAAATTATAAAGTTCCGTGAATTATGAGGAGAGTTCTAAAACTGCATCGCCCACGTCTTTAGGAAATATACTTAAACGTCCATTTAAAATTCTGGACAAAACTAGTTGCCTTACCTAACCTGTAGTGAATTCACCCCCGCGTTAGGATTGTATTTAGGCTTTAAACTAGGCGAATCACTTCTTAAAACTAGTTGTGTCAGGAGCGGTGATTACTAGTAATAGTATGAACTTTATTCCGGCCAGGTACACCAGATCTTCATGATTCACACATTTGCTTATGATGTCCAATTTAGTACTCTACTCGGTTATCATAATGAAGTGTGTCTTGTCCCCAACTTCATTCAGAGCTTGTAGACTAACCATTCATGTACTCAAGCAATGAAATGTACTTAGATAAGGGCAATTACGTAACCGTACCATTGTTTTATTCTTAGTCCGAGAACGATAGTAACCAAGTTTTATGAAGTTGTTTTGAGAAATTTATTTAGTTTGTAGGAACACTTGGCCGTCACGACTAAATGTTCAAGTTTAAGAGCGAATATTTTCATTTACCGATTAAGATTGATTTGTTCTGCGCTCATGTCAAGGCCTGTACCATGGATTCTATTTTTGTGCTTTTCCTGACATTAAGCTTGCTATCTGCAGCGGCTGACCCTAATTGTCCTTCAAGACGCCTGAAATTGATGCAGCTTCACTCTGCCGTCTTTTTTAAACGCTTGCAAATATAATAAATTCTTTCATGAGGATATTTTAGCCTTGGTGTGCGATAATTCGAAGTCTTTATCAATGGTATTTAATATTTTAAGGTTGTCTAAACGATTTTGAGCTACCATTAATTTGAGTTCATTTTCTACTTGACGTGATGTGAAAAATATAACTCTGAGTATATTCATTCCGTTTTAGCATATCATTTGAAACGTTAGGTATTGCATTGTTGTAAAATGTGTTTTTTTTTTATTAGAATAATGTAATTTTTGATTTGAGCATGTCTAAAGCGTAATTTTAGTGCAACATACATACTCAAGTATATGTCATAAAAGTTAAAAATTCTCTTTAAATTCGTGTGCTGGACAGTTAGACAGGATGGTGTAGCAGTAACGTTTTCCATTTACATTGTCACAATCGCAAGTTTTACTTTTCGGCTGTCTTGAAATGATTTAGATCATGCAACTACTGGTATTGAAATTTCCGAAATATTTTATTCATGTTCCTTAAAATAGCTTGCCAAGTTCTTGTTTCCATTTGGCGGCACGTGTTAAAACTAGAATGTGGAATGATTTAATGTTACGTTTTATTGGCATTGAAAGTATTGGCTTTGTGATTTGCTATCATCGCTTCCTGTGTGTTGGACATTTTGTAATTTAGCCTAACTGTAATATATCTACTCTTTTTTTAAGGTGTTCTTAGATTTTTAACTGTTATACGTTGTTTGCAGTCATGTGCTGTTGTAATTAGCTGCTTCTCGTTGTTATTGTACATTTCCGTGGTGCAAATTATTTGTGAACTTCTTGACAGTTTCTATTTTCTTGTTAGAATAGAATAGGGCAACAGGAACAAGCCCTCTGGTGCATTCTTGGGTTGCTACCCAAGTTCCATACCGTCTAACGTAAATGCATCAATTAGGCACATGCACCTCAATTACCCACAAACATTCCAGTCATGTACGTGCACCTTAATCACCCACGGGCATTTCAGTCTAGCACACTCACCGCAATCATACACAGGCCCTAGGAGATCTGTAAAGATGGTGTTGTAAGAGAAATGAATACTGAAGGTCTTAACTGTAGTCGTCGTTGTCAGGTGCAGTGACTGATAATGCACACCAGTCTTCTTACCGTGGTAACAACCTAGGGAGAATTTGGCCATATTTTCGAATTTGGATTGGTGTCTGAGAAAAATTGAACGTAAACAAGATGGTAGCACAAGGTGCGCAAGTTTTTTTTTAAAGAATTGTGATGGATTAAAATGTAGAGGGGATTGTGTAACTGCAATTTTCTTAGAAATTGTAGTTTTTGTGTTCCGCTCTAAAAACAATGAAGAAAGGGTATCTTCCGCAGGCGTTTAAAGAGAAAGAGCAAGAGTAGAGATGTTCTTGGAGTGTAGTGCCAAAACGTGAAATCAAGTGTATAGATATTACATGTTTTGAAAGTGTGGCTGCAGTTACATAGTGTGATATATTGAGTGATGAGATGGCGGATCTGTGAGAGGAGAATTTAGAAGTAGGTGGGAGAGTATTGATATCTTGAGCGCGTTTAGAAAATACTTAAGCTACGTCTTGTCGAAGTGACGAAGTCATGGTTGAGTAGGAGATGTACATCAAAGTCAAGATGAATAAGGGAGGGAAAAATTTGCGTAGTTTAAAGGATAATATGGCGGCCGTATCAAACAACGAGTGTGCTCTCGCATTCAGTAGCACGCTTTGAGTTTCGATGTGGCAGGGGTAAACAAGTGACAGCTCTCAGTCCCTGCGAATGATACCCAATACAAGATTCATGGTCAGTGTGTCAATGTACCAAGTGAAGAGGTCTCATTTCACTTTCACGACTTGTTACTTGACAGCAGTGTCCATGTTTAACACTGCTAATTAATTGCTTTCACATCCAATTCAGTTTTTAAGCGCAATTTGATAGGTGTTTGTGTCTTGAAGGTTGTGGGGTTTCAGATGGTGGTGCGGAGGTGCGTTATGCGTGCACCTGCCAAAAAAATTAGCATATATACCTAATAGCGAGTACCGTCTCGTGCCTTGGAATCTTGTTATTCTTTCCTTATTTTTTTGATTCCCTTTTATTTTCAATTATTCTTCTACTATGCAGGGCTACGGATTTTATGTTCGACTGCGCCCACAGCAGACTTTTCCGATTCTACCCGCAGGAAGTGTGATTGAGAAGAGTATAAACTTCACAAATATTTTGGAACAAGGTGCAGTACTGTAGTGATATGCCGATGTTTTTGACGTAGAAGTCACTTCTGAGTTTCCGTATTGTAATTTATTCAAAGTATATGCATCAGGCCATTCATATTTTGAAGTTATATTTAATAAAATTATAAGGTATGGGAAATGCATTATAAACAAAACACGTGTCTCGATTACGCTATAATTTCGCCGCTTTTGATTTAGAAAACTAAGACAGGTAGCAAACTATTAAATCGTAGTTTTTGTCTGCGTAATGGTATCTTGCTGGTAAAGTGACGTTTGCATAACCCTGCTCTTGCATTTTAAAGGCCCAAAAAATGCAGGTAAACAGCACTGCTGGAATTTCAACGCATGGTTCGTGTTCCAAACGGCCATGGAAGTGTTACCATCAGTTCATGGGTGTGCCAGAGTGTTGTAGGATATGTGGGAAATGTGTTGTCAAGTGTGTCTTGTATTCCTGCTTATTTACGTGCTTCAAAGATGTCATTAAAAAAGTCTGTGGACAAACCTATGTGATAGTCGTGTTTCAATAAAAAAGGCTATAAATATTTGTTTTTGTTCATGTTAATTTAAGGTTATCAAAGGATCAAAGTATGTGGACATTTTGGGCTTAACTGCTTGTCACTCGAACACTTAAAGATTCATTCACTGAACATAAATGTCCTGAATTCTAGGAAAATGTTTATATACACTAAGAGATCGTGTTAGCTACGAATTTGATTTTCGATTACAAGAATTTACGGATTGGTTTTGAAATACACTGTTTGCTAACTATTACAACAAGATGCATTGTACAAGATGATTCAAAAACACGTGACGTTTTCATTCAATAACGAAACAAACAAATAGTAGAGTGGTAAAATAAATTTTATACTAAAAAAAATTGGGACCTTTTGTTTCGTGGTATATTGTACACGTAGGAACATAACTAGTAATTACCAGACCAGTTCCTTATTTATGCATCCATCAAAGTAATTTTTCGTTACGTTAAAAGAGAGAAAGTATGAATTCAGTACCTTTACCTACGGTTTATATCATTAATTGAACCGTAGTGCTATAACAAACTTTGTTACAATAAAAAACAATTCCAACTTGTAATATTTAAAGCGGTATTACGAAATGGGTAGAGTAAATGATCATTCCGCATCCATAAGATAAAAATGAGCTCGTAATGAAACAAAACGGCCGCGTCTCTGCGGATGTTAGAAACTACTCTACATGACCATTTATTACCCAATCTCTTTCTGGGACAGTCCCGTAAAGAGCATGTATACGCTGAAAGCACAAACAAATACTAAAGAATAGCAGAATAATTCTCAAAAATCCTGAGCATCACACCAGAAAATGAGTAGATGGAAATAGTGATTTTTGATACGACTACGGAATAACTTAGACGAACAAAGTCGTTTATGTTGCTGTAACCGTTGCCTCAACAATGTACTAAGTTTCACGACATTCTGAGACATTGACCGAAAAGTTCGAAAAATTTCGCATGCCAAAACGCGTGTAAAATGCCAAATGCATTTTTAAAGAAATCGAAAATATTTCAAATCAATAACTTTCCTAATAGTTAGGTGTTTAGGCATGCATGGAACACGAATATACTGAGAACACAAACAGATACTGAAGAAACGCAAAACAATTGCAAAATTCCAGTACACACCAGAAAATGGGTAGATGCAAATGATGACTTTTAGATACGACGACGGAATGATTTATACAAACCAAGTCGTTTTTTGTTACCTATAATTATCCATAACTCATAGGAGCCTGTGCAGGATGCTGCATCTCATATTTTGTTAATTATTAGTTAATATGCACTATTTGTTTCCGTTTATGATCTAAATCCTACTCAAGATATGGTATGCTACTGAACTATGACCTGTAATGATTTATTTTAAATATGTGAATTTTTTGAAGAATTGAAAAGAGTATCCCCTGTTGAAATTTTTGCTATTTATGGTCAATGTTTTAGATATTTATGAAACTTTGTAAAACACTCAATTAACGATTGGAAACGAGAAAGAATGATTCTAATGCTGCAAAATTCATCTGTTTTTTATTCATTGCTCATAGGAGTCTGTGTAGGTTGCTGCGTCTCATATTTGATTAACTACTCAGTAATTTACTCTATTTAATTGCGTTTATCGTCTAATTCCTACTCAATACATGGTATGTTGCTGAACGATGACCTGTAATGATTGATTTCAGATTTCTAAATTTTTTGGAGAAATGCAAAGGGTATCCCCTGACAAATATTTTTAACATTTTTGATCAATGTTTTAGAATTCGATGAAACTTTCTAAAACACTCAATTACCGATTGAAAACAAGAAAGAATGACTCCAATGCTGCAAATTTCGTCTGGTTCCCTGTGAAAATTCAATGATACATACAACGTGAATGCTAAGTGTTTACATTTTTCAAGGTACTGCAACTGAGAAATGCACAATTTAGTTCTATTATCCCAAGAATAAAGTTGTACTTTTTTCGAATAGTTATCTATTAAAACGTCAATCCTAAAATGACGAAAATTATAGGTATTGATAGTCATTAGCGACAGTTGTGTGTTGCGCTCAATCAAAGAAATATAGCCTCACCTAAAAATAATTAAATATTTAAAATGCTTTTCAATCATTACCTTTACAAGCACATATTAGTACAATCTTACATCCTTTCATTTTGGATTTTTGACTGCCTTGTAACATTAGGAAAAGTACACGAGATTACGAGTGCTAATTGCAACATGTTAGCATCTTCGTCCAGAATACTGTCGTAAAACTCAAAAGATAAAAGACGTATATAGTAATATACTGTATTGCATTCCAGCATTGAGGGCATGAACTCAATAAAATTAGTATTACTTATGAGTATTACTATGACTTACAAAGAAGCATAGCACATTGAAAGAAAACACACTCCAGTGATGAAATTCCGCATTTTAAATGCGCATCTCAAATTTTGAGATGCGCATTTTCGCATCTCAAAATTTGGGCAACATTTTTCTCAAACCATGTTCATGATTCTGGTGATAAAGCATCACTTTTCGAGGTTGAAAGAACGACGGAGTGAGCTATGATGTGCAAGACATCGCCCTTCTACGCAAAAAAGTTTCTGAATGAGGGTAATTTTACTACCGCTTCTTGTAACCCATAACAGAATTCGAATCCAGAACTTAGCCCTAAATATAGTTCAGTTCTTGCAAGTCCCAAACCTGGGTTAGATATTAAAAGAAAATACTGAGAAAAATTTATTGAAATTAAACCAAGAACAGATATATCCCATTGATAGAAAGCACTACTTTCCGTAAGAAAACGCCAAATTTATTTGAAGACACGTCACATGGGAACTAGCTTTCACAATTGTGCCGTAAATAATTATCAATGCACTTAAGCTTCATTACGCACGCTGTTCTAATGAATGTGACAAAACTAAGTTTAGTTATTTTTACGTAGAGATGAAGAGAAAGGTGTGATGCTAAAAATTGCTCAATCGACGCTCTCAGAGAGAAAAATGAGTAGGGTGATTCAGTGACACAATGACAACGTAATTAAAATTATATTGAACAACAATGTTACTAGTATAATAACAGTTAACAATTTCTGTTCGTTATTCAATCAATATTTTACTTAGTAGAGCAATTCATGATATGGTGTCTGCCCACATCCTTATCCAAGGCTAAAACAAAACCAGAATAACTGCAATTACAAAAGTAAACAGGAGCCACAAGAATTCATATCCGGATGCTAGTATTAATACTTGGAAACTGAAAGAGAATTTTGAGTGTTACGTTCCTAATAACATCACAGAACAACGTGTGAAGCAACATCTTCGGCCACTTAATACGATTCCTCCCCATGCCCAGCTTTGGCCATCCTTCCATAGTGCCTCGTCTTGATTTTCTGGAAACTCGGGGAGCTGCGACGGGCCTTGACTCCAGGCAAGTCCAGCATGCGCTTCTGGAAGGCTTGCAGGCTCGGGAACTCGTCAAGGGCCTTAGGACATAAGTCCAGGTAGCGGTCTAGTTGTTCCAAAACCAGGAAATCTGCGTACGATATCTGAGGAAAAAAATGAATGTGTGTACTGTATTCGACTGAGTATATCATATCCATGTCCAAAAAGGTGCCTTCCGAAAAAGACAACTATATCGGAACCCTGTAACAGAATTATTTTAAAGGCTCAATTGAATCGTTTAAGCTGGAAAAAACGGCTTGTATAGACTCAAGCAATTGTTAAAAAGATGCCCCTGAATAAGAAATTCTATGAATTGCTTCTCGTTACGCGGTCGAAATCATTTCCCTTATGTTCTTTAAATGTTTATAACATTCTGTAGAATTTGTCTTACGCCCAAGATGTGGAGTAGATGAAATAAATACCCAACACGTTGCCAAAAGTCCATGTACTATAGTTATGTAACTTCAGAACAAAGAAAAATTTGACATTTAGTATATTTTTGTACGCCAACAAATTTAAAATCATATTGAAGGAAAAATGAAACAATAACATTTTGGTAACAAAAATATTCAACTAAAAAAATTTCCAATATAATCATGAAAACGAGCTAGTACTTGGTTGTATAGCCTTTGTTTGTCATTATCGCTTAGGATAGTTATTTATAAGGTTCTCACAAACATCTGCAGGTATTTTGGACCATTCTTCTTGGCACACTCTTTGTAAGTCCTTCAGAATTCTCGTGGTAACATTAAAATAAGCAGAGACGTTAATTCTCAGAGCAATTTCTTCACGATCATTTTGAGGACTCTGAAGTTACAATAATAACACAACACTCAGAGGATATATGTTAATTTAGTTCCAGTTCGAGAGTCTGTTGCCCGATGCGCAAGTATTCTGGGGTAGAAATCTCATGTCACTTTCACGAGAGAAATGCGCACTACTCACAAATACTTTTGTAAACTTGATTAGATTGCAAGTCGTTGTGAGGAAAATCTTGCTGTCGAGAAATGAGTTTACTTTATAATTGTGATTGCTAAAACCCCACACAACTTTGAGTTACGATAATATTTCGAAAAGAGTAGTGTTAGATCTGACTTCCCTAGCCAGACGGACATCTAATGTAGGAAAATAAGCAACATACGAGTATGTGTACATATACCTATAATCATCGTTGTTAATAACATCCTCACACACATTATAAATGGTTGACAAACTATTCTGTACTCGTGTTAGGAATTCATATAATGAATCCATTTTTGATCAAAAATTCTGTTGCAATTCAAATTGCTAATGTCAGCTTTGAAAAGTTAAACATATTCAGCAGTCTCTGTTGATTAAAGTTTGCTTTCCATTTAATTTAGTGGTAACTGCACTAAAGCTAAATAAAAAGGGTCCCTCATTTGCTAAAAATTAGCTACTGAATTACTGAAGTTTGGTAAATTTCCTAACGTTTCGCAAGGTGACAATCAGACAAGTGCAATCTAGCTTGCACTCCTAGGCATCATCGAAGCGCCTCTGGTCGGGCTAGCAGGCGTAAAACACCTCAAACACCGAATAATTATTTAACTGATGCTCAACTATGTACGAAGAAATATCAAAACTTACCTTCTGCCCAGTAACGTAGGGGCCAGCTCCAATGATGGTTGCCAGCTTCTGAATCTGGTTCTTTATCCCGGCTAAGAAGGCGGCTTTCGCATTTTCCTGAAAGAATTTTTTTAATGATATTTCTGAATAATTTATTGCAAACAATACTGTTTTCCACTGGCACCGTTATTTTTTGGTTGATCCTGAATCGTTTATTTCTGGGCCCATAAATAATTTCTATCAAAAACTTGTACATCATAAATTAAGATTTTGAATATTTTTTTCTTTCCAGGATTTGCAAGTACTAATTTCAAATAAAATATAATATTTTTAACATTTCGAATTATTTATTTGTGCTAAAACACAAGAACCAACAAAAGGTCGGGCATCGTTCTACATCAGAGAAAAATGGCAAGAATACTCTTATATCACAAGTTTTTATTTTAATGGAGGACACTTCTCCAAGTACAAAAGCTGCTCAAACTTTAATAAAATTGAACAAAGGATTCGAAGGAGCAACTCGAAAAAAATTCCACAATGGCTAGTTTTTATACCCGCTTTCGCTATGGAAAGTTTTATAATTTTCAAGTATTATTTGGTTTCTTAGGAGTTTAGCACTTCTGATTTATAAGAGATAATGACCTTTAAATTTTGCTTTAGCTGGAAGCAATCTCACTTTTCCTCACCAATGTAGACCTTTCATAAACACTAGAACACTAAACATTTAATTAACTCCAAAAAAATATCAAAGCTGTAAAGATGATCGACCCATAAGAAAGGGACACAATATGAGAGTTTTGTATCATTATAGTGAACATTTAGAGAGATAGTTGTTAGTGGAAGATCAGACAGATTACTCAACGTAGTACAAAGCTTAACAAAAACTACTCGAGTCAATAAGCTTTTCCTTCCCGTTCTCAATAACTAGACATCTTACTGGTAACAATCTCGTGCTTTCTTTTGTATTTAACTATTGCTCTTATGTTAATACTCATACACTTCGATCTGACAAAGTGAGCTATGTTCGATTGTTTGGAAGTTCATCAAAACATATATTTATAGACATACGATGTCTTTTTCCTCTCTAGTACAGCAGTTAATCATGTTAGCATTAATCTCCCCTCAATTAAACTACGTGCTTCAGAGTTCAATACAGTTTGCAATTTAAACAAAGCGCAATATTTTGTTTAACTTTGTACTAAGAATTAATCGAAAGAGAAGTTCATATCATAATCTACTATGAGACAAAATCCACAACTTGATAAGTTCGAGTTTAGGTAATGCGATACAAATTATAGCTTTCCCATGTGAAGCGAACTCAAGATAGCATACGACGAACAGCCTTCAACAGCACTCATAGCACTGATTCAGTAACTTTGATGCTTAATGGAGTCATCCTGTTGCAGGATGTAAGCAATCTCAGTCACAATGCCACAATCAAATGAAATCTCAATGGCAGAAAATTGGATTGAGAAATACTAGAGTCAACAATCACTTTAGCGTCGTTAAGACCGTTTGTTAACGTAAAATCGTTTGTTAAAATAAAGTTGATAACCAGATTCCAGAGAGGAACTTCGCCCATATCAAGCATAACCAACCAGGTTGAATAGATTTGGAGCCGAACACACATGTCAGTATACCAAAGAGCTGTTAAAAATAAAATACGACACACGAAAGGCTTTATGAATTTTGAATATGTTGTGAATACTGGATTAAGAAAGCATGTTAAAACAATTTGACACGAGTCGACAACCTAATTTTCAGCTCAAATTATTTCATAAAAACGAGTCATGGCAAATTAATTTTTTCCAGACAAATATCAATTCTGGCAGAAAGAAGTATATTAGATTATCTTACATCGTAATTAGGGTTGAAGATGAGGCTAACGATGCCCTTCATCTGATCGCTGCACACGCTCTCAGCGACGTCTATGCGCATCATCTCCTCTTCAGTAGTACCAGCTAGGCCATGCTTGCGAGCCAAGTGCCGGATGATAGCGCTACTCTCCGTCAGCTTCACGTTGCCGTCGATGTAGTACGGCAGCTGTAAAGGATATGGATTTCTGTTATGTTTATGGGATCAAGAATAAAACTGAGCAATAAACAACGAAAAATTAATGGAAATAATGCTCCCTCTTTTACGCAATCAATGTGGTGACAACCATGCTACAATGGTAACACTATTACGCAAAAGTATTTATTAAGAATATTTTTCAACAAGATTCCATCGTGAGTGACATTTTGCATAGATTTTGGAAACACTGGTAAGCGCAAACAGTGTGCATTTTACTAATTTCTGACAATTGAACAAACATCAGTCATATCTGTCATTTACCTTATATTTTGGAGTGTTTGATTATTAAAAACAGTTATCGCACAATTTGAATGATTATTTTCCAATGGTTTTACACTGTAACAATTTGATAAGAGCCATTTAGCTGATTTTTGAATTAGTTGATGAAACAAAGTTCCCTGTTTAAATCGCAGCAATTGTTCCTTCAGGTAACTAACAGATAATACATAAAATAGAATACGTCATAACAGTATACGAGTACATGGATGCGATATCTTACGTTGGGCAGATCAAGTCCCATATTTGGCTTCACGTCGAACCACGATGAACGGTCGTAGGTGGGAGGAGGACCTATGTCGTAGGTCTTGTCTTCGAAGTCCACACCTGCATGAGAAAGCAGCGTACGGATGGGCTCCGCCAACTGAAACAAAAAGATGGAAAGACTAAAGATTGACATTTCCTCCCGAGCAAAATGCATAAGTCAGTGCCTTCAGATACCTCACATTTTTCATTCGTTATTACATCTTCATAATATATTTTTGGAAGAATTCCACGTATTTGAGCATATGTAAAATAAACGAGTTGGGTAAGCTCGAAACGATAAACACCTGAACACATGCCTCGATTTATTCATCCATGTACTCATGCACCAGTTCATTTCTAACACATCTCCCTAGCAGTCAAGACGTTAAGAATAATAATTTGAAATTCATTAACTCACTCGTACAAGTAACGCTATAAATTAAGCAATTCGAAAATCATGATAACATAAAGTGTGTTACAGAGCGTACTTTTATAGTCGGTTGCAATGTGGCGGTCCATGAACTGTGATCATTTTATGCGATATTCAAGCTCTTTCTTTCTCACCAATCCGGTTCTGTTCTGTCACTTTATTTGTATTTACTTGTTAATTTACTAGGCAAACTTTTGGAGAGATAGGATTATTGTTCATATTACCCACAGAAACTGTTAAAATACCCTGAGTCTTAGTCATACATGAAATTTTATTTCACCGGCGCGTTATTCTTCGATTATTAAGAATTTCTTCTAGCATGTTTAACTGCTGTCATTTTCATCTTGGTTAAGCATTTCTTATTATTAAAATGAATATAGAAAAAGTAATTATGTTTTCTGTGGGAGTTTTCAGTGCAGGTTACCAATAAAAACGGATATCAATTTAATGGCTTGGCCCAACGAATGAATTTTTCTCGACAGTACTCCGTAAAGGCTTGTTCTGAACAATAGAGATTCATTGACTTCAGGCTGATTCGATATACATTAACATTCACTGTGATCAATGTAAGAGTGATTAAAATGAGAAAAGTGAGCTTTAATCTTTAATCAACTGACCTGATTATACATGGCGTTAAGATCTGAGAGTACGATCAATGTCTTATTTTTGATTAGGCAATAGAACATCATGCACTTGTGTAGCATCCTACACAATAGAGCATCCAACAGCGATGTCTAATCATAGATAGTAGATACGCTATCTGTATTCCTTACCGACGTACAGTTCTCCACACACTTTGCCGGCTCTCAGGGTTACGTGATTATATTTAAAAATGTAAGCACATTGATGTTGATACTTAACAATAAATTCCCTGAAGCACCAGAATATACTCCACGAATGTATTATTGATCTAAAATACCAGATATATGTGCATTTACTTCTGAAAAAAAAATTAATTTTCGAGACCAAAGCAATAATTCATATCTCTTGAACTGAGCATATTTATTTTAAGACGTTGATAGCAACGCAAGTACACTTGTTTTCCTGATTAATAGTGGGTCCTATTAAGGCTTACCTAATTATAAAAATACGCCAAAAGATTGTGGGCTTAGGCAGCATGTCCGAAAATTTTCATTTAATCTGTAATTTTTCGCCTATGAAACAACAATGGCGTCAAATGCTTGACGTGGTCAAGTTGTTACATTGGCATCAGCTGAAAAATCTAACAACGACATGAAAGGAGTCATACATATGTATGTGTCTTAAAATAGATTTCAACGCCTGGAAACAATACATCGTAATGTGATCATTTTATGGTATTTATTTCATAGTTATAAGGTAGTCAGCAGTCGAAGGTCAACATGCAGCACTTCGTAACGATGTATTATGCGAGGTGCAAAGTTCCAACCCCAACACACGCAGCAACCAACCCCTTCACGTTCAAATTGGCTTTAAAAATACTGAAACACTAGTCCATACATGAGGCAAATTGAAAATGTTCGGGTACAGTGAAAGTCATGTTCATTTAAGTGAGTTTAATTCATATAATCATACAATGCCGGGACTCTCTGGTCACTGCAGAACCTTTAACGTCTCTCTAAACCCGTCACTATTTACTGTCTTTCCGTGCGTGCTGAGAGCTGACTCATGTTGCCGGAGCAGAATAGCTTGCTGAGGATTTTGTCCTTCTTTAACCTTGAAGTTATGTGAATGCAGGATTTAGCAAGTCATTTCTACGTTAGAATATTTTTTATTGCAAGCTACTCTCCTCTTCAAAACGTGTACATTCGACCTTTCAAAGCCAAGGTTGTTTTTAATGTACTATGAAATTACATAATTTCTACCCAGTATGAATATTTCATCAGGGCGTTTATTTGAATGAAGTATGCTAGAGAATAAACCAGCAACATCAAACATTCATTGTGATTCTACGTTTTAATTTATTTGAACCTAGAAGAAAGCAGACTTAAGTTTGCACGCGCTTCTTAGGTTTGTTACTTCTCTTTCAGTCAGTGAATACATTTGAAAAGGTTTCAGACATTTATCCGGCGATTTTCCGTCTGTCGTCGCACAGCAACAAGCCAAGCGGCTTGTTTCTAGGTCCCATGCATCTAAAAAAAATTGTCGCAACCAAAATTATTTCCTATTGAAACAGATTAATCTATACAAGAGAAACTACGTTCCTGAAAGTGTTGTGAGGAAAATAAAAGAATAAATAATGAACAGACAGTAACTAAAGTCAAATTCAGGCTGTGGTTGGTCACATCAAACGCTCAGGGTCACGTCGCAGTGTTGGTAGCAGTGTTCTCATTGCAACGAGTAGCCGTCGCTTTAAACAAGTATGAAGAGCAAAGCGGATTATAGAAATTTATAAAATATAATTATAACTAATTAACTATGCTCTGAAAACATCCCTATGAGGACTTTGCTATAGTATAATTCGACTACAAAAACTATTCAAAAATATGCTCGATAACAGTGAATATACATGTATGTACATGTGTGTAACAAATATGACCTAATTATAATTATTTATTTGACATCACTATAGCGCAAAATTGGTCAGAAAACTTTAGGGCAAAGGCAAAATACTGTAAATTGAAGGTACTTCTCATTACTGCTCAACAATATTAATCTCACAGTTTTCCACCATACATTTACGTTTATTTCCCTTCCGAGCTTCCATCGGAAGATTGACATACTTCATGCACAAAATTTGAGAATATTTTCCTACACCAAGCCTCAAAATATTGTGTGGTGGTGCGTGAAGAGGCTTCTTAGGCGGCTGTGCCGATATAAGAACACTTCGTTCGTTTCGTAGTGGCATGAACGCTCATTAATACTCGTACAGAAAATATGAAGATCGAAACACACGTAATGAACGCCGATGATCGAAATGAAGGTAGATGTATAAAACTATAAACTTACAGCTCGAATGCTCCAATATCCAAGAACAGGCATGGTTGTTGCTAGAGGAGAAATATCAAGGTCACTGTGTGATGCTCGCAGCTACTTGTTCACCGACTGGCGTGAAACTGAATGCGGGGTCCCCGGCCCGCCCTTTGCGGTCTCCCTGCGTCGTTGGCGCTGGTGGGCGGCTCATCACGCTGGTCGTTGACCCTACTCCCGGAGACTCGGAGAGCATGTGCTCTTCCGTTGGGGCCGAAAACAGAAATTGTTCAAAATTATGCAAAAAACGCTTTTATTCTCGATGCTTGCTTCTAGAACATAATCGCACGTGTCTGAATTAGACGACATGTCCCTTGAATACTTATACGAGGCGTGTTTGTAAAGAAAGTACTATTTTGGAAATAAAAATAAAACAAGTAAACTTTTGTGAGCAATTTTATTTTTACGTAAAAGCCTGTACTTTAATCTACTAATCTACATAAGTTCCACCAATATTATGACACTTATCGTGTCGTACAACCAGCTTCTAAATACCCTCATCGTAGAAATCTGCCACCTAATTAAACAACCATTGCAACATAGTCATTTGACATCTTCATTGTCGTGGCGCTGACTACCCAGATGATTTTTCAAATACGTACAATATCACGTGGTAGTCACTAGGTGCTAGATCGGGGCTGTACGGAGGGTAGAGCTGATGATCGGATTAGCTCTGGAGTTCGATTGGCCGCGTGTGCATGGGCACTGTCATGAAGTAAAATAATCCCCTGACTCAGCATGCCAAGCCTTTTGTTTTGGATTTCACTGCAATTTTTTAAGGTCTCACAATAAGTCGCAGAATTGATGGTGTCACCACGAGGAAAAAATATCCACAAGCTTTCTGTCCCAAAAAACAATACACACGATTTTGTGGGCTGAAATTGGGTGCTTGAACTTCACTTGCTTAAGTGATGTTGAATGCCACCATTCCTTGAATTGCTGCTTCGATTCAGGTGTAATGTAAGCCACTCATGTTTTGTCGCCTGCGACAATTTGACATAAAAACTCACCTACTTCATTGTATCGCTCTAGGAAAGTCAAAGAACTGGTTAAACGTTTGATTTTGTGCACCTCAGTCAGCATTTTCGGTACTTAGCGTGAGCATAACTTTCAAAAATTTAAACGTTCTGTAACAATTGCGTAATGCACACTTCTTGACACTTCAAGAAACTTATCACATAATGTCGAAATCGTAAAGCGTCTGCTCTCCTTCCCTTTTTCATTAACTCTCTGTCTCAAATCGTCCGTAATAAGAGATGAAACCTTATGAGAGATAAAGAGTGTCTCCAACTTTTCAGTTTTCTGGTACCTCTAAAGTTGCATAACATCCAAAACCAATTATAGGCGTAGTTAAACCAATCGTAAACAATTATAAGTATAGCATCAAATCACATTCTTATTGACCATCCATGGACTACCATTGTACACAAAAAAATCTATAAATTTAGCATGCATGTATTGTTTTATTCGCGTGTAGGCTTCAACTAATAAATAAAAGAAAATCCATGGATATTTCTATTGAAGCTGCTCTGCGAGTAAATAGATGTTCAAACTCATTTTATTTCAGCTTAATTTTATTACTCTTCATTATAGTGCAAGCTGTTACAAAAGCAGTTATTCAAATTTTAAGCCCCATCCTCATTAGAAAAATGACAACGGTGGGAGAACGATTAGACGCTACCTACTGCCTAACGCACGAACAAACGAACGAACACCCAACCGTATCAGTATTATAGATGATGTAAAAATGATTACTAAGTCGCAGGATTCTACACTTATCAAAAGCTGTTTCACTTGTTGAAACGAAAGCAGGGCTCCCGTACGTAAGGATTGATGCCTGTGAATTTGGCTGTTACCCTTTTTCTTTCTACTTTTTTTTTCTTCCCAGCACAGGTGCAGAACCAGTTTCAGTAGCAATAATGGCCAACAAACACTGATGGTAGAAGTTATAGCAATTCCTTGACTGGTCTTCATAAAACTTTACGCCTTACACTTGTGCTTATGTGGGATTGGCGTCTGACGGTATTTTATTGGGGTAAAGATTCAGCTTGTGATTAATTATCTGTGCATTAATTCCTGACAAAGAAGGTCAACATTTGCAGAGCATGTGTCTAAAATATAAAATTTTGCCCCAGTGTTAGCCACGTTACAGGTGCCTGATCACACGTGTTGGCTAATGCCTAAAGGAAAATTCAACCGATCTGATCGGTGAGTTAAACGCACATAATGAAAAGCACAATGCTCTTAAGTTGTGTCTCAAACGAGCAAAGATTGTATGCTAGTTGGTCGTACATTCTTAACTGGGAATTAGATCTTGTGGCACGCTCATAATTATCGAAAGTGCTTTGGATGAAGTCGTAGTTCGTGTTAAATTTCTGGCTTCCTCTAACCACATCAGACCTGACGTATACGTCCATGATATGAATTGACACTATACACCAAGAGTAGAAGATGGCAGTAGTTTTCAACAACTTTGTGATTGACGTATATGAAAAAGTTGATTTGAGATACTAGTTTTGTTTTAGTATAATATAAAAGTGAAAAAATAACTGAAGAGGATTTTATTGAAGTGAAAGTTACTGATTGAAATCAAAATTTCATTTCATTCGTACGGAAATTTCTTTTTGACTTTCCGCTGTAATACAAATACTCGGAACGATTCAGAGAGCAGTAATACTTGTTGACTCGCTCACTGTTGCTTAACTCCATTACAAAACCAGACCAGTGTATTGATACCATTAATTCAAGAACGTTGAGCTAATAATTGTTCGTCCCACACTGACATACTTGGGTGTGAACTTAGCATGTGTTTCAGGGAGGCTTATTTGGGCCTTTCCATTGCTACATATTTATCAGATTACCAGTCCACCTGCTAAATTTCCTGTAGTGCGAAGGCCTCACCAGCAAATAAAGTCTCTTGTGTCACGCAAGTCTCGGAGTGAGCTCATAAAATTTTAACTGTACTTGTGATTACCGTCCAGTTTTGGAGTCCATCAGCAATTCCTGAGGTGAATTTTTGTAACTATTGAACTATAACGGTAAGGTCATATTCCTTTATCATAGTCTACGTGATGATCAAACACCATTCCCTTTATGTGTCTTATATAAAACATTATTCACTGATGTGAAACCCAGAATCTCCTTTTGAGAACCCTGCTATAGGATGCTTAGGAATAATCACTGACTCCGCTAGCAAAACATTTCAAACAATTCATTTCTTATCATAAAAACTTAAGAGTTCATGGAGCACATGTCTGTATCTTTATTAACACGTTGACTCCGAAGTGGTACGTATGTGTACCACGTAGGTTAGGTTCTGTAATTTTTTCAGATCCTTCTAGTGACTATGCGTACAAAGTGAAGTTTTACACCAATCAGGCAATCGGAGGCAACGTGTTAAACCAGAAACATCAGAATAATAATACTAGAAAAAAGGGCAATTGGGCTGCTTGCTCCGAAGTGAATCGAGAACTTCAATCATGTATTAAAAATTTATTGTGCGGGTTCTTAAATTATATCATTTTTCTGGTTTTGTTTCACTTACATGCATTTGATAGCAATAGATTAATTTTTTAGATCCATAAGCTCATTAGAATAGCTAAGATAAGATACACTATGAGGGTATTTGATGTTAGGTATAGTAATTCCTTGACTGGTCTTCGTAAAACTTTTTTACAGCTGCTGCTAGAACATTGATTTTGCGTAATTATTTCTTTACTGTCGTTCTAAATAATAATGATATATTACTACCTCGTTAACAATTAGTCTATACGTTGGTAATTGAAGTGAAGAGCAAGCTACTAACTCTCTAACATTTCCTTTGCAGTGAAATGAGCGGAGTAGGAAATATGTGTTGCTATCTACGAGTACTTTAGCTTTTTTCTTTGAAGCTTGCAGAATTTTAAAAAATAACTTCTGTTTATATTCCTTTCGATCTCAATCAAACTCAACGTTCTCCTATAATTATTTTGAGATTCTGATTGCATCTAAAAGGAATTTTGCTTTTAGTTTTGCGAGTTTGACCACAAACTTTCAGTAATAGTTATGCGTATCTTGTTATATTATAGAAGTACGTGGTCAAATTTTTAAAAACCATCCAATATCATTAACTCATTTTGTTACGTTTGTCAGTATTTGTCGGCATCACAAACACAGTTAACAGTGGACCGTTTCTGTTCTTCTTTTAGGACCAGAGATTGCGTGGTGCATCCGTTGGTCATCAAGAACAAACATCATGGACTGCATAAGATTCTTTTCGTTGTTGCTCCTGCTCACCGGTGAGTCACTGATAATATTCAATTGGTGGGCTGGTTCCTCCAATGTCATTAATAATATTACAGTCTTCACTTCTTCATCCCTAGCACACATGCTACTCGTTCATTTTTCATAAGTTAAGGTACGAAGCAACACAGTGCATATTTAGTTAACTTTGAACTACTCTACGTAGTTTCTGTTTTAACTTGTGCCATGCAAATACTTCAAATGAGCAAAAAAACTAGTTTTCAGGGTCTACTTGAAACGTGAAAGCAAATAATTTTGATGGCACACAAGTGTTCAAGCCTGACTGATGTCAGATGTTCCTCCGCTTAAGGTTCACTGCGCAAGTGAGAGTGTAAGGCAGTGAACTGCAGGTCGTGGTGTGTAGGGTGTGTAGTACGCAATGTGCTACGTCGGCTGTTTTAGATGTGAATTTTGGTGTAATTTGGCATATCAGGTATATTTATTATTTTGCCTTCTATTACGCGAAACAAATAGCAGAAAATTACCTTAGCTTTGTAATACAGTGGTATTCCTATACAAATGATGTCCTAAAATTTTAACAGAAAACCCTGGACTTAAGTATGAACCACGATTATCATTTTGGCAAGCCTAGAAAACAACATAAAAGATAGTAACAAAAATTATTCAACTGTAATAACATGTGTGAATTAAAATGTATTACAAATTAATTTTTTCATCACAACTGAGGAGCAATATAACCAAGCGGAAAGAAAGCAGTATCAGAGAATACCACGTGTTGGCTTTGTTATTTTTCAAAGCGTAATATTGATACGTCTTGAGATATGTGCCCCAGAATCATTTATTAGAGCAAAAAGCCCTTGTAGGTTTTATGTAACGCTATTAGCCTTGAAAAATCGTATATACCGGGATTAACATTAGCCGTCACGAGCAAAATTGAAGTACATTAATCACACCTTTGCACAGCAGATTTATCAAAATTTTTAAAATGAACTTTCTAAATTATAGAGAATCATATTTTTTTGTATTACTCTAAAACACGAATATAGATAGGTAGACAATAATTTCTTCAAAGCGGAAAATTTTTAAAATCGTAAATATTCTCACTCCATATTTGTCAACCTTAACTTAAGTTCTAAACGTATTCATTTCTCCAATGCATTCATTTTCCAGTACTCTCATTAACGCCTAAAATAGATGTCCCATAGTGAAAAAGTGCATTATCTACTGTGATCGAAACATACATTATTTTGCTGCCTGTTGCCGCTGAGATTGGATTCGGTAACCACCTTTACGGGTGTGATGTCTAACTGACGTATTCCATTTGCACATACAAACTTATATCAGTAACTCTCCAGAGCTGTGATACATAGGTGGAGTCCCTTTAAGAACATTTTTCAAAAACAAAAAGTACCTTGGTTAGAAATTAAACAACGACCTTTACAGTAGCCTCTCAATTTTCAGTTTAAAAGCTACTGACGTCGTAAAAATGAGTTCAAGACCGAGTTTATCAATGGAAGAGCTTAATGAAACTACCCACCTTGTCAACAATGATCCTGAGAACGGAACAAGATCTGTCTGTATGTTCTATGCTCTTGTTGCTATAATTGTAATGACGACCCTGGCAGTATACTTCGTTTTTGGAGCTGTACATGACGGTAAGCACAATTGTTTGTTACAGTGGGACCTCGTAATTCGAATTTAATTAGTCCGTTTGCGCTGTTCGAATTGAGGATGTTCGAATTAGAAAATAATTTATCCTATCGAAATTAATGTAGAAATAATTAATCTGTTCCAGGCACTAAAATATTGACAGCAGACTTTTTTTTTTGTTGCCATGAATTTTGGATTGGAAAGATTTATAAGATAAAATGACAATGCACTAAAATATTTTCGCCATATCCTATGCAGACTATGGGTGATCTTTTGGAAACTTAAAAAAAGCGTTCATGCCAGTCCATATACAGGAGAGGAATAAAATTGTTTATCAAAATAAAGTGAATAAACATAAGAAACTCGAGAGATCATTGTAAATTTTCCTCCATTATTGAACATACTTCATATATACTGGATAAAATATCCTACTGTGTTGAGTTAGGCTTCTTTTCATTTTATCCTAAGCCTCTTCTTCACCAATATGGTTGTGCAAACTTACAATATACCTCCAGTGTAATAATGAAAACTACTCTATTACCGAAGCTATCAAAGCGCAATGTTTCTGTGCTTATAATTTCGAAAATGTAACAATCAGTAAAAGTAGTAAAAGAACTTTTTTCCCGTTAAAATTGCTGCAACTTGGAACCAGCTGCCAGAAAACATAGTTTCTGCTGGCACTGTAAACACATTCAAAAATCGTCTCGATAAATTTTGGATTACGAACCCCCCCAGTACTACATCCTACTAACTATGTCCCTAACTTCTTAAGGTTAATGTATGATTGAGATAAATGCTCGTGACATAAACGCCTGTGCGTGAGTGATACGTGTGCACACGACTAAATTGACTTACGTGGTTAAGGTGTACGTGCATGACTGATGGATTTACTTTTAGACGGCATGGGACTTCGGTATTGAACCAAAAATGGGCCAAACGGCTCGTTCCTATTGCCTTATTCTATTCTATTCTATTCTAAGTGCGTAACATCATTAAATTGTGTTTACTATTCGTAAGATCATGCTAAGCTCACACAGCATCCTTTGATCTGTAATTTAAATATCATCGTACTGCATTATTTTTTGTAACAAAATTAAACACTGTAACAGCAAAACTATGTATTATCCATAAATTATGTGTGCCCATTAAAATCATACACTGTAGGTTATTTCAATTTTGAGACCTGTAGTAAGCGAGGAACATTTACACTAGTCCAAAATTTAGATAATCTCATGCGAGGGCGAAGAAACTCATTAGTCAGACCGATGGAAAAAATTTAGCCTGCACTCCTTAGGGCAGAAAAACTGTTCCAAAAATGCAATGTTATGAGCAATCCTGCAGAAATATTACGATGGAACCACCCATCGATGAGTGAGTGAAATGGCGGTTTAGCACCCAGTTAGAATACTATTAATGATTTATTTAATGATTTCTGGCACAGAAAATCATTAGAGTGGTAGTGGCTCTAGAATCTCTGTACTCTAAGGTTGTACATAACCACTCTTTGCAAATGTTTCTTTCACCCATAATAACAATGTTAATTCACTTGTATGTACTATGATTCAAGGTTAGTGCTCAGTAAAGTTTGCTCCACATCTTCTTTAGTTTATGTGCCAATTGAAATCATTTTTATGCAGAACACATGCTTTCAAAAACTAATACACATGTATAGAATTTCATTGGTGGATTTTTCGAGGCTAGCTCCAGGTATGGATGAAAGGATCCTGAGTAGCTTCAAATTATTGGCTCCTTGTTGAAAGCCAGGCTGAAATTTACGTATACAAAATGAATGTTTCTTCTTCACCTTCCCTATTACGAAAGTTTTACGAAGATGGTTATTTTCATGAACATTGCTGCACATTAACAGCATCGTCAGTGCACGGGGGCAAGGGCACCAAACTGAGCGATGACGTCCAGCAGTTGTGCGACGACTTCTGGGACTGGCGCCTTCAGGACATGCCTGAATTTGCCACCTTCGTGAGTGAGCGCCAGCATGACGGGTCCTGTCACGAATGGAACCGAACTTGCAGTAATGCCGAGCTTACAAATTAGTGTCTGAGATAGGCTCAAAAGTTCCCTGATAGTCTGAGATTCATTTTATGCTAGAAATAGTAAATTTCAGTGATCTATTAGCATGATATTACGACCTTATCAAGCAAGTGCAGCTGTGGGGTGATGAAATCTCGAGGCAGAATAAGCTGAGAAGAAACTACCAGCATAATTTTCTCGAAAAGATTAAAATATGATTTATCAAACCGTGTGTTAAGTGAGTGGACTGGAAAGAAAAAAAACTTAATTTTGTCGAGAGTGGTGATTAATTCTTGGTTTTGTAGTTATATTGACCAATGAACATGCTAGTGTGCAACACAGTACAATTTTGTGGTATAGTTTCTCAGGTATACGAAATGTAATTTCAGTTTTTGAATCCAAGTTTCTTATATCATTCCTGAAAGCTTTGGTAAAAAGTATTTGCTGCATGCTTAGTTCTGAACTCAATCAAATTCTCTGTAGGTCGGTTTCCACGAGTACAACGATCGCTTGGATGACCTTTCTATGGAGGCCTTCGATAATCGCCTCAACAAATCCTTCGAATTTCTGGGCCGAGTTGATGACATCGAGCCGGCCTTGACAGAACACGAGGACATTGTCAACATTAGGGTGTTGAGGGATGAGCTCGAGACTTTCATCGATGGCTATCCGTACAAAAAGTGAGCTTCGGTTGCGAAAACGTGTGACTCTTGTTTTGAGATAACTGGTTTTCATAAATTTCCTGAGAATGCATTGCACCATTAGCGTTTGGAATTGAACTTTAAAAATCCAAATAAGTGATTAGATACAGAGCTGAAACGATTTTTTTCATTTTCAGTCATTGCTTATATATATATATATTTAATTTTATGCTCAATATTATGAATATTTTGCCTATCATGGGCATGAACTGACTTTCATAGGATGCTTTAAATAGGCATATAATTTAATGGAAAATCTATTGATTTTGTATCATAGTCATTAACTTCATTTTACATTGTGTTCATTTACAATGTTATATTAATAATATCACATACATATACCTCAATAATATACGATAACTTGGCCTGCTTTCACTACCAATCGCTTGTCTTCTGTAATTGAAAGCTGTAACCATCCTTATTACTAAACGAATAGAGTATAAATGACTCGTAAGTCAGTATAGGTTTCAAAATTACAAGATTAATAATTTGAACGTTCGGAAGGATTCGTGTTACATGAACGGAAACACTAAATGCAGTGATTTTGACAGAAAAGATCTGCCTTTACTATGCATGCAGCTCTGTTCTTTAGTTCTCACCAGTGCAGGTTTTCCTCTGCAATTTTCGTTTTTCTAACCATTACGTTCTTCATCGTTTGTTATGATCTCTTACCCGCATAAACAACTAAATATTAACAAGTAGTTAAACGTCTGAATCTTTTTACCGTTTCTGTACTGTAGACAAGAATTTCTTTGTGCATTAGAGCTGAAGTAATTTTATGGAATAATTTACTACACCTACATTGCATTACAAACATTTATGTATCCAAAAACTCCATGAAAAATTCTATCCTCGTTATTGTACTAACTTTCCATATATACAACCACGGCAATTATGGCTCGCAGTTTCTACATGCCCCTGAACAACAAAGAGGGCATCCAAGTGGATCTGGTGGCTCGCACACTGTCGTGGATGCCCCGTACCACGGTGGAGAACTACAACACGATGGTGACGAGGTTACAGGGTGTGCCTACTCAGGTGGAACAAATCATTCAACTACTCACTGCTGGGGTGGAAGCAGGCCTCACTATGCATAATTTCAGTATGGTAAGTTGTACAAACAATGCGTTATCATCTTTTATTTATTAAAACATGAAAGCTTCTACGCCATAACATGAAAGCTTTTACTTAAGACAAGTGAGCTACTTACATTTATTTGTTAGAACAGTTTCTATTCAATGTTCTGCTAACATCTCCTAGTGTCTCCTGATTGTGCCATAACCACGACTTACGCACATGTTTTATTGACAGAACCAAGTGCCTTCGCAGATCGAAAAGTTCGTTGTATCTTCCCCTGAAGAATCTCCGATTTACGTGCAGTATTTCTCTACTGATTTTCCATCAAACTTCACTACTGAGGAAATTACATCCATCCAAGAAGCAGCCAAGACAACAATCTCTGACCTGGTGAGACTTTGCCCTGTGGATCACGCAGACTAGGTCAGGTCAGGCTCTGTGTAAGCTGTATACTGGAATTGGTTTTAATGTAAAAGAGAACCAGAAATCACTGTAGAACTCATATCGTTTTTCTAGAAAAGGAGATGGTACTTCAAAACGATGGCTAAAGCGAAGATTACACAGAAGCCTCAATTTTTGTTTCAAAGATGTGTGTCCGTAGTGTTTGGTTTCAGGAGACGCATAACCAAGTGTGCAAACTTCTTTAAAGTTCTTCAACAACTTTGTTTAGTCTTTCTGTTAAGAAAGAAGCATAAACCTGTTCGTGTACTGTAATCGTAATGATATATGAACGATGATGACCTCATTGAAGTTGTATACTACCACATAATTGTACTTATCATTTTGTGAAAACCATCGTTGGGAACAATAATGTGTGTGCTATTGTGTACAAGGATAGGCTAATAATATTACTGGATATTTCTTTCTAGTGTTTAAGTAGTTGTACAGTTTAGAAGATAAGGCTCTACAAGGGTCTTGGGGTGCACCCGTTCTATGTAGAACTTCTCAATATTATATCGCACATAATCATTTATATAAACTTGTGTGCATTTAAAATAATTCATTAAACAAATGAGCCATCTTTTTTAATTGAAGCATTTTATTCTCAGGTTACTCCAGCATTCGAACGACTTCAAGCGTACATTGTTAATGAATACAAGACGCGACCTGACATTGCAGTTTCGTCTCTTCCTAACGGCCCAGCTCTCTACTCGCAACTTATTAAGTTAGTCAATCCTTCTTCGTCACAATGTGTTCCAAGTGCCTAACCATACTGCTGAAGACTTGACAAATCAATGTCACTAAATAGAGTAGGCAGGAATTTGTTCAGGTATATTATAGCGATTTGAAAATTTCTTTAGGTAACAGAGTAGCAATTTTTTTTAAATTCTGTAAATAGGATTGATAATAAATAAGTTAATAGCAATTGGCTACTTATATTTACTGTATAAAGATTTTTTAATATCAGTAGGCCGTGCACGCCTGACAAGCCTCCGTGCTCGACAGAAGTGCAATGACTTGTGCATTTGATTCTCTGAGTTGACTTCGTGTATGATTACCAGCGGCACATTCCACTAGTGTGTGTGATCAGCATTGGGATTCAACCGCAAATCTTCGTCACCCTTTCGTGCACTTTTATAAATAGGCCGCCCCTCTGATCTAGCAAAAATTACTGAACGAGAATGTCAAGGTTAAGAGAGTAACTCTCTCCATTCTTAGTCTGTATTTTTCTGCGGATTTTGTCAACGTCAGCACTAGCAACAGAGTTCCAGAAATAGGTTTGCAGTTGCCTACTGGCGTAATAATGGCTCGTCGAATAACAGAACCAATGAATGAACCAAATTTTAATCTATTTGAGTACATAAGTAAAAACTCAACAAATTATGAGTATTTCCTACAATATGCGTACCAATTTCTACCTGAAAACATTTGGCGATCTTGCATGACTAAACTCTTCTATTTCAGGTTCCACGCGGGTTTGAATAAATCTGCAGAAGAGATTCAACAAATAGGATACCAGGAAGTTGACCGTATTGAGGCCCTTATGCAGGAGGTAAAAACGACAAGCTTATGTTAGTATTCACAGAGAAGTCTGTGTTCAGATACTGAACAGAAAATATTTTACGTTACATTGTACAATTAGGTTTCTCAAAGAACGCCTCATCGTAGATAATTTCTACTTTATGGACTAACATGCTAATTTTGGGGTGCGTAGAAAAGGAATGCATGAGTTTAAGCACTTACTGCTCTTCAAGGAACGTAAAATTCTATTAGCGACTGTTTCTACTTTCGCAAACTCTTATGCAAGTGTATGAATTTTGAACAGATGTTCAAAATCAGAGTGAGTCCAGAGATTAATAAGGAACTGCACTGCTATAATGCTATTATTTCTAGGACCATTATGATACGGAAACTCAGTTCATTGGCTTAAAGAATATTTTTTTCAATCAATAAAGCACAGAAATCACATTTCGTATTTTGTATGGTCATTTTGATCGTATTATAAGAACGTTAAATGCGAGACAAGTGCCGAGATCGTGTAGGAGTGGTTGACATGACAGGTGGACAGATCCGATAGAATATAAAACTAGCGAGCCTATGATGTGCTCCTTGCCAGTTTTTTTAATTATTTAAAATAGTTTAAACTGTCCAAATATACCTATGAATATGTTTCCAAATGCATCGATGAACGCACTGTAGTACGGAGTGTCTTCAATAGTTCTTGCTGTAGACTACGTCACTCCATACTGTAATTGCATATGGAAGAATGCTGATCGTTCTCTGACGTACTTTATAGCTCATAAGTAACTTCGATTTAATTTACTAGGGAAAGGTCCTGAACGTATTTGGATAGTCTATAAACAAACCGTAATTCAAAAATCTTCTGAGTACGCGCAATGAATGTTTGCCAAACTTGAATCAAATATAATAAATTCTACATTATATGTCGCTTCTTCTACTTGCTCAAGCACTATTTTTTCAGATAGTATACGAGTTGGGCTACAACATGACGACGCTAGAATTCTCCGACATGATTCTGGAAGATGACAATAACTTTTACTCAAGTGAAGAGGATTTAATGAATGGATTCCGTTACATCGTTTACAACGTTACCACTCCAGCCATACCTCTCATCTTCAAGAACATTCCATCGGCGGAGATCTTGTCAGTCTGTGTGATGGTTTTATGAGATAATCTCGAAGTCTGTTGGAGAAATACTGCTAAAAAACTTAAATATAATCTGTGGTAGAGTAGAAGTAAAGCTAATTTTTTCTGTGATTAGCTCTTGTACTGAAACCAACCCAAAGTGAGTACCGTTTTCATGTTATTAACTGTTATATACGAAATACTTTTCTCATTTTTTACTGTCAACGCCAATATACCAGAGTTATTGGTTCATTCTCTTCAGTTATGACAGTGAAGATATTTTTTATTCTATTTTGACTGCCAAAATTTGAAGATGTAAGAAGAAGGCATTGCATTTCAGAGTTCAAGCTGATCCGAGCGGCACGGGTGCGTACTACCTCGCTGGATCTTACGATGGCTCTCGGCCTGGCGTCTTCTATGTGGGCACGCAAGATATAAAATCGAATCCCAAATTTGAAATGTTGACTTTGTCGCTCCATGAGGGCAATCCTGGTCACCACCTACAAGGCTCATACGCATTGGAGTCTCCTAACCTCCCGTACTTCAGGAGTGCAATGGAGGACAGAAACTATGGCTATTCTCCTTCAAGGTACTCCTAACGGTTCCTTTATTCATCATGAATTATCCACTTAGTAAGGCTAAAGCTGTCTATATTAATAAGATAGTGATAACTGGTATTTTATGTCGGTAGCATAAAGATCCACCAAAACCTATTTAGCAAATTTAAGTAACTGACCTATTGAAAATTTGTCTTAATTTGACAAAGATCCCAGAACAGTACATACATTCTCTAGTTTGTGTCTGCATTTAAGAAAAAAAGAAATAAAATTTAATGAACTTTATTACATTCGAGTACAAATGAAGTATACAATTTTTTTAAGTCTTAATGCTAACATCTTAAGACTAGCTTCCACCTACTGCTCCCGCCTTCTTGTGACTTAAGGTAGAAGTTGCGACGATCTGAAAATTTGAGAAAGTGGTAATTTTAAGTCAGTCAATTTGTAAGCCAATCAGGACATAGCGTCACAAGCAGAGAAAATTCGAGGGCTGTGTGGGCAATCGAATCCTCAAAATCAGGCAACGCAAGCACAGGTCGCTCAGTCCCTGGACTGCAGATTAAATCGACTAATGTAATTAAATCTTAAGTAGACACGCAAATACGTTGAATCATGAATTAGCTGTGGAGAACTAAAATCATCAAAAAATTTCATATTTTATTTAGGAGCATTCTAAACTATAAAAGAAGCGTCAAAAGATGTATTTTAATCGTTCATAATACAGTAAAAAATGTAGCTAAGTTTATTTTTGAGTGAAGAAAGACAAGGGTTATCGCTTCAAGATATACTAAGCGATCATTGATAGCTATTACATTTATCAATAAGAACAAACAACTTATTAAGTGACATATCTTGTTGAAATCTATTTTAAATTTAGTTGCTTATATATTGAGACGGCGACAAACAGATAAACGAGCCACCATACCTTGAAACGCATGCAGAGCTTGCTGACTGATAAGATGTTGAAGTTGGTGTATTAGATGTACTATACCTTTTGATGGATGGGAAGATATATGGAGTAAGGATGTTGCTGACATAACATATGTGCCGAAAAGTTGTCATTGTGTGTGCCAGAAACGGAAGTACGGGATAGAGAGAGAAAGCTATTCAATTATGGCGCCGCCAAAATGAGACCGAGCTGGCAGGGATCATAGCTTTCTTGCACAAGAGGTGCGAGTGATGGAGAAATTGCAGGCTACAAAATACGACTGAGGTAAATCAAATTGGTTTGTGACACCACGTGGTCACAAATTTGACTAGTCGCCAACGAAATTTTCATGTGAAACTGAATTTAATGAACGAATTCAACTTGTCTTCTCCCAACCTCATCACGGTGATACGTGACGACGCATGTAATTTATTTACAGGTTTCCAATTCGTGCCTTTTACTTGGAGGGCTGGGGTCTGTACGCTGAGACCACAGGCTTCGACATGAATTTGTATGGGGACCTGCTGGAACGCTACGGCCATTACTCAGACGAGATCTTCCGAGCTTGTAGACTGGTAGTCGACACTGGTAAGTATTATATCAAGGATTTTTACTTTTTTTAAATAATCGTACAGGGTGCGGCATAAATCTCAAGTTAAAACAATTCAGCAGTTTAATGCAAGGTTTAGAAGAAAAATTACAAGAACAGTGGCAAACCTTTACACTAAATGGAAGGATCAAGGCACTACTCATAATTTAAATAAAGGAAACTCAGGACGTCCAAAAATAGGAAGATCAGGAAAATTTTTTACTACGACAAGAAATTTTATTTGTATTATGACTTTATATAAAACAAGTAATAAAATATGTAGAAGTATACACTTGAGGACTGTATCTCACAATTTGTAAGGTTTTAATAGGTCTTCACGTAGAATTTTGTGAACGATTGATTTCTTTAATTGGGCCGTAACAGACATTTTTCTCACGGAGAAAGTCGTAAGAGCAAAAAGAATTGACTAGTGCTGACATTGCTTGTAGGCATACACGCCCTCAACTGGAGCAGGGATGAAGCGGTGGACTACATCCTACAGCACTCAGCCATGACAAGGCTGGACACCGAGGTCAGCTTTTAATATTATTACTCTTTTAATTCTGGTAATTTCTATCATAATTTTGATGAGTATTACTATTGTGCAGTTTTTCTCAGTGTTATTCACAAATATTATCAATACTCTTAATTCTATTATTTAACACGTTTCCTGCGATGGGACCCACCGGTGGGTCACTTAGGTTAGGTTCTGTAATTTTTCCAAGTCTTTTAGTGATTATGTGTACAAAGTAAAGATTTGCACCGGCTAGGCAATCACAGGAAACGTGTTAAAAACAGATTCAGTCGAAAGGTCATAAATTACACTGCTAAACAAACAATAATGTTGACTTTTTTATTTGCTATTTTCATGCTGGTGCCGAATCTGAACCGTTTTAGTCTATCACTTAAAGTGTTCTTAATACCAAGAAAAAATTCTTACTTTTCGTATTTTTTACGGAATACCGTTCCTTAACCCTTTCGGTACTGACGGCATCTCTGGTAGCCGCAGTCATTTTTCGCCTATTAAGATGCAGAGCAACACGTGTGTCTGTGCAAACGCTGGTAGGGCAGTGCAAGCTACAGTTTGATCAGGACAATGCAGTGACCGTAAAACATCACAAAGCATCTTTTTTTAAATTTGATGTTAAATATGTTGAAAAGGTTCTGATATTAGCATCATGGTACCGAAAGGGTTAAAATATTTTTTTTTTATTTTTGTGTGTATTAAACCTTGAACTAGATATTATAACATAATAACTATTATAGGTTTTTGATGTTTTTTTCATAGAATTCATCTTAAGTAACAGAAATCTGAACAATTCTAATGCTTGCACCACAATTTGCTGAGTGATCGTGTGGCCAAACATGTTTTCAGCTGCTCCCATTTTTATTTATATTAAAAGATATTAGTTCAACATAATTGTTAAATACAGGGTGTCTCAAAAAAATGTACTCACCCTTTAACCGTTGCTAACATGCTGTCTTCTTTGTGTTGCAGGTGTGAGGTTCGAACCTTTGCGAACATGATTAAATGTGATTAAAGAATCATGTTCACAAAGGTTCGAACCTCACACCTGAACACAAAGAAAACAGCATGTTAGCAACGGTTAAAGGGTGAGTACATTTTTTTGAGACACCCTGTACTTCCAAAGGTCTTGAGTTAACTTATTCTTCACTAAAACACGACTGTGGCGTTTAAGGCTGAATCAAAATGTTTAGTTTGATCAAGTCGTTCTCTTTCGAAGTTTTAATTTCACTGTGTATACCATGTGTGTGTTAGTTTTTTCTAATATTCTACACAATGCCTGGGCAAAAAATTATTTTTAACAAAATTTTAACACTAACATTATTTGAATACCAATTGATTTTGAAACTAAACATACATTTCAAGATCATAGAAATCATTTTTCCTCTGACAGAGTGAGGTTCAAAAATGAAGGCACTCAGAACCTATTTCTGAAAAAAATGAGGTCAAAAGAGCAAGTGCGTTGTAAAATAGTTCCATTTTTCGAAGTCTAATTCCATTTACGATGCAAATCACACCCCTTCGCTAAAATTTGTGAGCAAATGCTGCACTTTCTCATTATTTTTATTGAGTAAAAGCAAGCACCGTTCCATTTTAAACCAGAGTAATTATCTCTCAAACAGCTGTAGATTGAGATTCAAAGCCCTCTCTGGAAATCAGAGGTTAGGAGCTAAAAATGTCTCTTTTCTGTAACTGCTTCTATGTAATTAAAAATGAAAAACCAGAAATAATTACTCGTACTGCTGATATTTGAAAAATAGTGGCATTCGCCCATCAAATCCGAGTCTATGAAGGCAATTTGTGGTGAGCAGAACGAGGTGGACCGCTACATCACGTGGCCTGGTCAGGCCTTGGCATACAAGTCAGGCCAGCTACAAATATCGAGCTTCAGGTCGAGCGCAGAGGAGCAGCTCGGTGATCAGTTCGACATAAAAGACTTCCATGACGTCATCCTGGACAGCGTCGGGCCGATGTCCCTCGTAGAAGAAGAAGTCAACGAGTGGATCCTGAGTGTTCTTGCTTAAATTGTTCCTGCTTTGCTGTTGCTTCCTCTTTCTGTCAGTCTGCTTCTTGAAAGACAACAGAAACTAACTAGTTCAGGTGAGTGCAAAAATTCAATAATTAATTCGTTTCCAAAAAAAATACAGCAACTGGACTTCCAAGTTTCAAAGATCGACGATCCTCGATTGTAATTTTTATAATGCTTCCTATCAAGCTTACCATTGAACGATCTACAAAAAGCAGAAAGAAAGCTGATACGGACTTATAAATAGATAATATAAAGAAAATTACATTAACACGTTGACTCCGAAGTGGTACGTATGTATACCACTTAGGTTAGGTTCTGTAATTTTTTCAGATCCTTTTAGTGACTATGCGTACAAAGTGAAGTTTTACACCAATCAGGCAATCGGAGGCAACGTGTTAAACCATGAAATTTGCAAAATCGAATCCTTAGATAAAATCCTTGTGAAGCGAACAAGTTTACAAGATGTGTGACAAACAAATTTCTCTTAAGACGCAGAAGAGCACTCTATATTCGAGTGTCATTCGAGAGTGATTTGGATTATTCAAGTATCAGTAGCACTAGCCTTTTGTCATGCCACTCCACTCTTTTGAAAGCTTTTTGCAGCAATATACAACATTTAATACCCGTTAGCACAGCCATAATATGGCACCTGTTTCTTACTTTAGTACACAGATTCCACAAGATCGAAAGCAAACTGCAAGCTGAAGCTCCATCACAGCAGTGTCATAGACTTACCATCCTAAAAATATTCTCGATTCACTTTTGATTTCTAGCATATACTGTAACAGTCTCTCCAGACAGCGGATCTTACAAGCGTGTTCAATATACTGAACTACTGATTGGTGAAATGTCTCATCATTCGCGTTGTTTATGAGGTAGTGCAATCTGACCAGTGTTTATAATTTGGAATTTTATGATGTTTGTATGCAGCTGATGAGTATATCGATTAAAATTATTTAGCAAATAAGATCATATCGAATGAATAAAAGGGAAAAAGTGAGTTTAACGTCACATGAGAAGCAAATCTGTGGTAATAGTAAGTTGCCTAGCGTTAAGCTTTTCGGGGTTACGATTGTGTGTAAAAGCTGTCAAATGTAAAATAAAGCACCAGGATTTCACTACGCGCTGTCAATTAAATGTGTAACAGGCAGCGAAGATGTCTGTGGCGTCGCATCCGCAGCTGAAATTAATTCGAATTTGTTGATAATGATTTTGGCTTGCTTTCGTACGACTTATGATCGTGGTGCTGCATATCATGTGTGCTTGTCTCATATCAATTTTGTACTTCAAGTTATTACAAAAAAGTTTCAAACCAGGTAAAGTTTCTATTTTATTCACTCTCAGATCGGACAGTTTTCCTCGCCCAATGCTTCTAAGAGAAGCAAGGAGCTCGACTTTGCCTCTACCACCAATAGCTCGTACATACGGCATCTGTTTCAATTTTGCATTACAGTGAACTGGTTCGTTCTGCCACTCCCTGAAGGTAACAAGAGTCCCAGACCATCACATGCTGCAACGCTTATGAAGTATAGAGTGCAGACCACTCCTTCTGTGAGTGTATCTTTGATTCCAGGCACTGTGACACACAATGGGTGTTGAACATCCGCGTGCGACGAGCATGAGCACTTTCCGTTCAATACACTATCGTCCAGCGAGCAGGCTGTTCGCACTTCTCTTCACTGCCGCAGAGTCTGTTGAAAGTCGAGTCAGGAGGAAAACCCATAATTTCGCGTTCTTCCTGAATACGAAACGAAAATGTAGACTCATGGGATCCGATGAAATACCTGCAATAAAAAGAGAGCATACTACTCATTAGAAACAAGATCGTTGTGTGTGGCAAGTAATGCGAAATATCAGACATTGCCAGAACACAAAAACTAGTAACTATGTTGCACATACTGAAACTCTCCTCCGATGAGGCAGTATGAGTATTACAGATGTAGGTACTAATTACTATGCTGTGCACTGATTGACACAAATAAAATTCCTTCCAGCTTTAACCCAGTTAGCGTCAATAAGATTATGAAGTAATCTTTTGAATAAAAATAAAAAGCAACTGATCAGAGAATAAAAGTTAAGATACAGGCCATAGAGGTTAAACTAAACTAAATCAAATAAGGTAACTTATAGTTATACTGCACTAAATGACCAATAAATTTCGTTAGCTACAGCTACAGTGAGTTACAGCTGTAGGGAACTACACCTCAGGTAAGATGACTCACATAGCATGCGAAGCAATGATCTGATCAATAATGGCCAGGCTACCATCAGAAAGAGGCTGTTGTTGGACGTCCGGCAAGGCAGCGTCACTGTAGCGATGCAGTTCGGCAGGCTTCAGTAGCCCACGCAGCTCTTCTACTTCTGTATACATGAAAAAAATCACCCCTTGTGTTTTTAATCTCAGGAGAGAGGTCGGATACAAGGTGCATAGCTACAGCAACGTAGTAATCCAAAATTATACCTGGCTATACGAGTGGATTACGGAACTACTTTTTTTGTAGCAAGTACCTTGGCAAACACTGCAGAGATGAGAGAAATAAACCTTACAATCAGATGTAATTAGACACGTCAGTCCAAATTACCCTCTTCAGTAGCGTCCGTGGCGAGGTACAGATGCGAGATAGCAAGTGTGCGCAGCAAGCGGCGGAGCTGGCGGGCGGTGTGCTGCACAGTGGGCACCTGACCAGGCCGGGCACGCAGGTAGTCCTGTCTCCGCCAGTGCACTCCCAAGTACGGCCCTCCGGTCGGTGCTCGAGGAGCTCTCTGCCCGTAACTAAAGTTTTTACACAAAGCACTTTACCCCAATGGTTCTTAACCTGGGTTCGATCCCAGGGGTTCTGTGAGTCAGTCTCAGGGGTTCGGCGGAGATCAAGACACACATCAGACTCATATGATTTGTGATGACACGCCATGCTCGGCCATTATTGGCATTCAGTGCATTGCATTGAATGCGCATATAAAACTGGTGGGGTTCAGTACCTCCAACAAGATTAAAAACCACTGCTTTTCCCAAAGAAAAACTTGTTTCGCAACCCACCCATAGAAATTTGCATCACACCCAAACAAATTTACAACGCACCCAAAGTAATTTTCACTATACACAATGTAATCTATACTATGCTCAACCAATCATCCGCACACCTCACGAATCTCTACAAGACCAAAAGTAATATGTACCATGCAACACGCAATCCACTCAAATAAAGCTCACTAATACGGATAATATATCACCCTATTTACCCTAACAGTGATAATGCAAATTGCCTCCTTCAGTACTTTGTAGTTTTAATAAATTTTCAGGAATATACACAAATCACAAGGACATAAGTAACCCACCTTCTGCAGAGTCCAGTCTGGGAAGACTGTCACTCCATCGGCGTCATCAGTGGAGTTCAGCACGGCGTGCCTGTACTGCTGAGCGGCCTCGACGAGGTGAGCAGCGAAACGCATTGAGCGTCTGGCACGCCAGTATTCCAGCTCACCAAACTTCTCATGCATTATCGTCTCTCCTCGTGCTATGTAGGTACTGCCATCAACACAAAAAATACACACATAGGGTTAGTGAACTTGCCAAGCCTCATAACTAAAAGCACTCTGCTTCATTTAGGGATTCATTAACAATCGAACAACACCTCTTAACATTTTTCAAACGGTTCCTCGTTTAACAGTTACCCTACGGTAGTTTTGGTAATAAAATTTTGAGAACAATCATTGGAAAACATTGTGCAGAGTATGATAACAATGACAGATTATTATTATATTCCTAGTTTAACAAAGACAAATACTAACCTGAGCATAGTGGAAGAGAGGAGAGGTAAGAGGGTAGTGGCGGTGCCCTGCACAGACACACACTGCACCTTGCCAGCACGCAGCAACCGCCCAGCCACGGCCACCTCGTAAGACGACTCGATATGCCTGCACACACATGCATGTCACTGTTACGTCATGGATCTTACTAGTACTCGATATATTTACTGTGCTTGTGAGAACTTACGATAGGAGGAATCTAAACAATAAATATGTTGAATGATAAATAAGTTACTAGCAACTGCAGTAAATAATGACTCGGAGTTACTAATAATGAATGGCATAATAATAGGCCTCAACATTTTCTGCAGTAGTGGAGTACTAGGAAAAAGTCAAAGTTTTCACACAACCGCTAAGCATCGACCCAAAAACTAAGTAGATTGGCCGCTTTTGGATAAGAAATTCAGCTAATATTTTACTGTAGAGCACGTCAGATTTCACTGATATACTAAACCACGTAACAATGGAGTTCTTTATCCCGCAACCAAACTTCTCGAGAAACAAGGAGAGATGCAAAACAGGGCAAGCAGCAAGGCATCAATAGGGAAAACATTATATAATTTTTAGGAAACAAGCATTCTTTAATTCGTACGAGCTAAAGTGCAGTAGTATTAATGAACTTACAGATTGAACTCCATTTCTTCATGACCAAAGCTTTTCTTAATATTCTTCACCTGAACTCGTGCTTTTCAATGCAGGGCCTCTCTTCGTATTTCTCCTCCCAATGCTGGCCCCAGCCTTCAGCGTAATGTTGTAGAATGTAGACATTATCCACCTGGGAGCCAACGTCTGCAACACATCTGCGGTCAGTACTTCATCCCTAAATAAAGTCACTTTAAAAATGACTTCTTCCCCTATGCAGAATGATAGAGGATATGACTATGTTGAGAACCAAACTGAACTTATTTTATGATTATGGAAAACAATAATGCGAGCACTGTATGCCCCCATAAGTCGTAAACGCCCACAAAAAGGTTAGAGGGTTCCTACTTTTCATATTTACCTCCATCATAAAATTATACAAAGCAGCAGGAGAAAGACAGCCCTTGAAATACCATAAATTTTGGGAACCGTTCATTTTAGCGCGCGTGAATCTAGCTCAAATGAGAAAAAAGACGTGAGATCGGTAATATGCTTGAAATATATAAGTTGACTTAACATACTTCGGTAATAACAAATATAAAAGACGAGAATGGGAAATTATTTCAAATCGCTAAGGGGAGTAAACGGACGTGTTTCCAATATTTGTGAGGATAAAAGCAACATTGGAGAAAGAATGGTTAGTGGTTTGCTAAAGAGGCACATATTAGTGAAGATGATAAAGCAAAATGTGTGATTAACTGATGGCAGAGAGCTACTGAACGATGGAAAAAGCACAAATGAGAAATTCGTGAGCATGAAAAAGAGATGATACAACTGAATGATGGAAGCAAAATATCAATTTGAGGGAAAAGAAAGGCTATTTTTCTTGTAGAAAATGTGTACAAGATATGTAACACATAAACATCATGATCTGGCAGCTGAAATAAAACAAGGACTGTCTGGCCCTGCCTGCAATATAAGCAAATTCTCTGGTAATGTAACCGAAGACATATAAAAATTAATGACTAAGGAGCAAGGCTTCACGAATAGACCATTGATTTGACACATTTGGCTATTCCCTCCTGCTTTTGTTGAGCAAGGGAAAAAATGTTGGGGTTCAATAGAAGTTGGGGTTGACATAGAAGTTCAATCGTAGTTATGTTAAGCATTGTCAATAGAAGTAGGAGCAAATTTACATGAGATACAAAGTAGAACTGGTAAACAATTGGCAGAACAAAGACTGAAGTAATGTGTACAACAAAATTATACATATTCTTTAATTTTAAATAATATTAGCTAAAAGATGGCTGAGGAAAATTACCATTTATATACTGCTCCAGTTCAACCACAGGAATGTACCTGTTGAGACTCTTCAAGTCAAAAAATTGAGACCAAGCAGTTGGAGGATCGGCACGACTGTTGAACCAGTGATAGATGTTGTGCCAGGGAGGTAGCACCTGCATAGTAAAAGAGGCCAGTATTTATCTTGCAAATAACAACCATGGGCGCAGGCAAAACTTTTCTTAAAAATCACAAAAAATATTCAAAATAGACTACATTATTTTCAAGTTTATGATCACTATTTAGGTACCTCAAGCCTTGCCTGTCTTTTCACAGAAAAAATGAATAATATTTTTTGAAAGTTGATTGAAAATTTTCTTTTCTTTTATAAAAAATTACAGAATAACAATTAAGAGATATTTATAACAATACTTCAGTAAGAAATATAACTGAAGTCAAAATACAATTTAGTGGTTTTGAAACATTTTCAAATTCTTAAATTAAAGTTTTGACTTATCTCAATGATGATTTTTGAATAGTCAGTAATGAATACAAAAAATAATTTTCCGCCATTAGAGTTAAAAAATTAAACAACAATTATAAAAGATTGAGAGCATTAAAGGTTTAAATTATGAGGAGTAAACTGAGAAATATAAAATACAGTAATTTCAATGAGCCATAAAAAATATGTATATTTGAATCTATGTAAGCTAATAGTCATCATGGTAACTAAAATGGAACTAGAAATAGGCTTCCACAGATTAACTTTATATCCTGATAATAACATTTCCTCTAAGTATTGTACTTCCATTTCAAGGAGATGGCTAAATTGAGTTAGGCTATTTCCACAACTGGAAATACACTGGACCACAGTCAAGCCACTGCTCTCCATTGTGCCACAGGTCCTGCTAATCCTTTGTTGTTAGGTCCTCCAGCCTTTGCCAGTTCTGCAACATCATAATGTGAATCTCGTTCCCACACCTATACTTTTGACAACAGAAAGCAAGATGATATCCTGGTTCCAACAGAGTTATGTGAGAAAATTAGAGGCCAACACACATATGCCACTGTAAGCAATACTCTAACAGAAAATACTACTGCATCGCAAATCCCAATAGATACAATACAATTCATATTTTTACTTAATAAATGACAAATATCTAACCAATATCTATTTTTTCTAATTCAACAACAATGGCAGGCTCTTGAGAAGGAATGAAATTAAAAAAAATTATAGAGACACCACTGGAGAACTCACCAGAATCCATTCTTCATTGAACTTTTTCCTCCTTTCATTGAGGATATGTATCAAAGTTGCAAAGCGAATGTAGACATCACGACGTAGATTAAAGCCCTCTCCATAGTTGACTGAATACAACAAAAACCTGAAATATGTGAAAGAACAGAATTACCAGGTCAAAACTGGAAACATTCAACCAGCATGTTGGCATTGTAGAAAATATGTGAAAAGTCAAATTTTTAATACATAACTTGTACCAAAATCAGTTACAATGCTGTTACAACATAAAAAAATTAACTTCAGCAATTAAATCCTAAGAAATTGCATAGTACACAATAATATAGAAAATCACTAGTGAGAATATAAACAGCAACTGATGTACAAACAAGACAAAGTAATTGAAAAATTTGCAGAGCCAATGGCTCCCACATGGCTAGGACAAAGGAACTTCTGTAATAAAAATGAGACAATAATCTGTCAAACATAGCCCAACATGAAGGAAATTCATAAACAAAAGACTTTACAGAAGCCCATATAAGCTAGCAATAAATTAAACTTATACCAAGCTTATCTATCCAGGAACATATTTTACAGTTTTCTAAAATATATTAAAATATATACTTTATGGAGGGAGATCACACTTTATATGCTAGCACTATAAAACTCCCCACAAAGGATCATAAAACTTCACTCTTCATGTCATTCAACTCTTTCCTTTAATAATCTTACTTTATATTAAAATGGTCCAAATTTATTCTTGTATAAATCAATTAAACTGCAAAATTTATTTTTATCTTAGAGTGATAGAAATCAAAATTTGTTTCATTCTACTTTAGAGTAGTTCAACTCAAAACTGTGGAGGTCCAACCCATTTGGGAATATTTTGCTCCTATTTAGGGATGACACACATGTCTACTTTGGAATAATCAATCTCTATTATTGAGTGATCTTACTTAACTTCTATGCAACACTTTAGAGTAGGAAAAAATCTGAATATATCAAATTACCATTTCCTAGCTTCAAACACCCACTAACAGAGCTTTATATGGCATTTGTTTCAATCCCTGGCTTTTCTTTATAAAGTAGCAATATGCAGGATAATAAACCTGAATCTTATATAACATTCATAGGAATTCTGACAAATAAATAATGAATATTAGAAAAAATGGACAAGATAATTATCATGGCCGGCAAAGTAGTCAAATACAAAAATTCTATCTTTTGGAGTTCATATACAATAAAATATCAATATCAGCACATTGGCAGCTAAGAATTATAAATGGTAAATTAAACACCTTCACAAAAATTAGAACCATGCTTATGTTCTTCACACACACACTAAATTATGAATGTTTGATCATTACTTACTTGTTAAGCTTGGAAGATGCTGCACTCGACCCACAAGAAACAGCTTTCTTTGAGTTTGGTTGAGTAGCAGGGCAGAACTCGTCCACCAAGTCTTTGGAAATAGCACATGAAATGAAAGATAAAGCAATGCCTGTGGTTAATATAATTGTTAACAAAACCCTGTACGGCATAACTACACATTAAATACCAACCAATTTCGTACTTTCCTTCTATTTTTTGTAAACAAGTCTGAATTTAGCAAAATCCAACGTTAAACGTTGAGTATATAATTTTGTAAACAATAACAAAGGTTTCACTGTAACCATAGCAACGCTTGCTCTGTTCCGATTCAAAAGAAATTTTATTTCCGGATATTAAGAAGTTTTTGGTTCAAATTTATTGATACATCTATCCTTTTTTACTCGATTACTAGAATCCTGCTATCTCAATTATGAAATTTTCATTTTTCAATTTGATATATATATAAAGTTAGAGATTTAAAAGAACTTAGAACTATTAAATTCGAATCCTCACGTGATCCATGACTTATGTCTGCTTGTTACATATGAGTTAGGTAAACAGACTGACTTAACCTAAACTAATTAAATTCTTAAATTTACAGATCATCATACCGTATCAGAACGAACCCTTTTGTTGCCATATTGAACGAGTGCCTCTACTTCCATTTGCAAGACGGATTCTTCTAGTGGAAAGACGCAGATTCGCAAAATGAAGCTCGCATGGACTCATCGAAGTTCTAATAAATGTGAAACAAGAAGAAGAAAAAGAATAAACTTTCAGCCTGGGTCACGGACTCACGGTTCTAAACTTCAGAGACACAATCAGACTTCTCTTGCCCGTACTACGCTGCAGAACGTGCCACCATGAAAAATTCCTTGATTCCACTAAATGTGCCTTTCTGCTTGAAGAATTTACTTGGAGGGGGCCTCTTTCTGGAACCAACTCAAAAAGAAATTGTCAAAATAGTTGCTAACTATTTAACATCCATAAGGAAAATTAAAACCATCTGAAATTTCTTAAAAATTGCAACATTTCAGAGAAGTGAACGGAATCTCCGAGTGGAACTACCCAGAAAAACCTCTTGTATCTGTTTTCAGCCTGGGGGCTAATTTTCAGAAATCAATAAAACATCCCTGAAGGCGTGGAGCTGCATGGACCCATCTCCGAAGCTCCAATAAAAGTGAAACAAGAAGAAGAAGACACAATCAGACATCCGTGGTGCGTGGAGTTGGTCGGACGCATCTCCGATGCTCCAATAAAAGTGAAATAAGAAGAAGTGGTTGAAGAGTGAAGAAGGGTGGCCCAAGAGGAATTACTTTAAACAACCCTGGTTCACAGGAGAAAAACTCTGGGATGCCATCCTGTTGTATGTGTGTGTATTAGAGGGAATTAAAGGCCCCAGCCAAGCGCTGGCCCTCAAATCTAAGTCTAAGGTTCATGCAGCTTATGCAGTTCCTCAATGATACGGTAATGTAAATCTTTCAAAAGAAGGGCACATTCACTTGATGGGCTGTGTAATATTTTTTGGACCTGCATGTTCTGCACACAAATGTAAAATTTATCATCACTTCTATTTTAACTTTTTTAAATTGATAAAATTTTTTGAAAAGTTAGTTGAATTTCATATTTGATTGTGGTGGTTGTCTTATCATTTCTTATTTTGAAGGTTGTGTGCTTTCTTAATTTCAGCTGTGGCAATAATTATTTCTTCTGCATGCCTCAAATTGACCTCAAATTCTCAACATGATACATTTCTTCAAGTATATACAATTCACACAGCATGGTTTGCTGATTTTATTAAATGACATAAACTTAAAATTAGTTTATGTTTAGCAGAAGTAATAATTATTTTTTTTAAAAGATTGCTTTTTTAATTTTCTCATAGGTATTAGATACAATAAATGTAATTTTCTGGCATATAAATGGCTTTCTAGTTCTTTTAAGGTTTTCATAGTTAGTCATTATTTATGTAATATGTGCTTCTTTATACCTAGTGTAGATTATTTTTATTTTCAATTCATTTAAGTGCTGCATCAGGCACTAAACCACAAAAATAGTATGTTGTGTGATCTGGGTTTGGTGAATAAAGATAAACATACATATTCTAAAATGTCACAAATTCAGATTTCAGTCAACTTTCTAATGCTTATTTAATTTTCAGATCCTAATTAATCTTCATTGCAAAACATGGATCTTCGTTACAGTGTCACTCAATCTTCTGCCGTCTCATCCTTGGAGTAAGTATTTTGACTTCGAATGTCTTTATTTTGGGATGTTGATGTATGGTTTGTTTTATGTAATGTTCTGGTAAATATTTTCAGATTTGCTTATTAATAGTTTTCAAAGCTCTTTCATATACCATGAGTGGTTAATTGTCATAGCTCCACAGGTCTACTTGTGTAGCTGTGCATAAAATTCGACCTCTTAGGGATCTGAGCAGTCATATCTACAGCTGACAGTGTACTATTTGTGTTGGCAGTTGACTGTTTAACTAGGTGAGGTGATAGACTTGTATAATGGCATTCTTTTTTGATTACCTTAACTAGGTGGTGTCATAGACTTATATAATGGCATACTTTTTTGATTACCTTAACTAGATGGTGTTATAGACTTATATGGCATTCTTTTTTGATTACCTTAACTAGGTGGTGTCACAGACTTATATAATGGCATTCTTTTTTGATTACCTTAACTCGGTGGTGTCATAGACTTATATAATAGCATTCTTTTTTTGATTACCTTAATTAGGTGGTATCACAGACTTATATAATGGCATTCTTTTTTGGTTACCTTAACTAGGTGTTGTCATAGACTGATATAATGGCATTCTTTTTTGATTACATACCTTCCAGGGTTTAGTGTTTTGTTAAGTTTTTATAATGTCAATACTTATGAATCCTTGACCTTTCAGAATTTTATACTGTGTTACTTAAGAAATGTAGTATGTATGTACTTTTTGCTCTGCAGCTAGACCTTTTGCTTATTTTCTTTTAAACATGTGAAAACTCATCCATGGAATATATACTTTGACTTATTGTAAACTGAATTATCAATTTTATACATGATATTAATCTTATTCTCCTCAAAGCTTTTTAATGCATTTTCTAAAATTGTGAATTTCAATAATGCTTATTAGTAATACTTATTTATTTAGTATGAAATTGTTTGAACTCAGGTATATTTCTTTAGTTTCTATATCAGAAGCTATTTTTTCATATTTTCTCATGTGTAATTAGCTTCCTTCTTATTATAGTTTAAATATGTTTTCTACTCATTACTATTAGAAAAATTTACATTGCTGCGACACATTTCAGTTTACTTTAGACTTAAATGAGCAGGCAGTGCTAAACTTTAGCCATGATTTAGAATCTTATACACACAAATACCATAATTTACTCCAATAAAATTCAGGTTATTTCTGTATTTCAATTTTATCATTGTATGTTCACTTGTTCAGTTTAACTAACTGTGCATCTTAATGAAAGTCTAGTTTTAAAAGAGGTTCAGAATACTCTCATTCTGTGGATTCATTACAAAGGTCTCACCCTCAATAATATTCATCTCTCCAAATAATTTTTTGAAGTCTGGGGGCTGAATCATGCACAAGTGCATTAATGAAAATTAAATATAGTTTCAATTCCTACAGCAGATGTGTGGACTTGGTAGCTCAATTTAAAGTATTAATTATTAATTGCAAACTAGCAGAGCAAAAGCCATGAATATTCAGTGAAATTTACCTGAAAAGTTTTAAAATTATTAATGTTTGAAGAATTTTTCAGCACTATTCTAGTTGTGTATTAAAAAGTTTAATTTCAATGGCTCAGAAAACTAACTCACTTTTGTAACCATCATGAATAATTTCCATGTTTTAACACTATTTTGTTTGTATTATAAATTTGTGTTACTCAGTTTCAGTATTTTATGACTGTAATGAGATATTTGGTGAATAATTTAGGAAAATGCAATAAATTCTGTTATTCTGATAGTTGAAAGGTGGTGTAAACACAGCAGTTTAGAGGATATTCTGTGAAAGTTATATCACTTTTATCTTCCATATAGCCATCCAATATTAAGGCTAATGGATAGAATTATTAAGTGTATGCTTCCATTATTTGTTTCAGCTGCAAGAGAGTTTGTGCGGTGTCCTGCAAAAATGTCATAGCCTTCACCCGTCTCACTTACCTTGGTGGGGATAAAAAAAAGAAGCCTTACTGTGCCATTGCTCTTGCTGACCTCAACTGTCCCTACCAGTCTACTATGTGAGTAATTTTACTGGTTGATTAAATTGTTCTATTAGCTGTATTGTTTGTCCTGTGATGATGTAGCCTTGTAATAACTGCAACTGTTTTATTAACCCATTAGCTCCCACTGATCACATTTGAGATCACGCTATAAAGGCTAAATTAGCCTTATGCCAAAATTATTTTTCCACCAAACGAAACATTGCGTAAATTATCCCTTATATCTACACCTTTTTTATTCTCAACTTTAGAATGAGACATTTAGAATATAGGGCTAAAGTGAATGATTTCTAATGGACTTGACTTACTATACATAGTATGATGGTTGCTAATGGGTTAATGGCTACCTTATTGACTTTTAACTATTTCTTGCATTTTTATGTGTAGATTTTTTCTGCTCTGTAGAATACTTCAGTTTGAAAGTTATTGCTGAGAGTGTTAGCCCAATTGTGGGTCACACTGTCTTTTCATTTGCTGTGATGTGTCCCACTGGTGTCTCCTGTGAAAAAAAGATTTTTTTATTATACAACCAGTTTATACTTTGTAAGTGCTGTTTTTAGTGTTGCAGTGTTGTTACAAGAAGTTTGAATTATTCAACTGATATTAAAAGGTTATTGCAGGAGGCATATATATCTGCTCAATTTGTTCTTGTGAACATACCATGGACACAAAATGCTTCATTGCTGAGACCTTAGTCACCTACTCAGTGAAATGTAAGAAATGGCAGCTATAGTTTAGAATATATTTTGTGGGTTTTCTCTTGGTTCAAGGTAGGCCTTCATTTTCTGTTCTTTTAAAGTGTATAAATTTTTCTCGTATCACTCCTGCCATATCTGTGTGAGATAGCCTTAATAGAATGTAATACATCTCAGATAGAAGCATCCCAGTCATTAAAATGTTACTTGAATTTTTGTTACTTCATTCTCATTTACCATTTCCTTGCTAAATTTACCATTGCTATTTCAGTTTTGTATAAGGTTTTTGTTAAAAGTGTAGTTTTATGTGTAAATTAGTTTCATCAAGTCTGTTTTGTATTTACTTTGACAGACTGGCCCCTTGCTCTGAGCCTGCACAACTCATCAAGTTCTCTGATGATGGCTGTAGACTGCTCATCGTCACTCAAGGAGGCTTTGTTAGGCAAGTTTTGTTTCAATTATTGACCATAAATTCTTATATACATTTATAGAATGGTCAAAAACTATTTTAGTTGTAGTTTTGTATCATTCAATTTAGCATAGCAACTGCAGTTGGCTTGAAGTAATTTTGGGACATCCTTTGCATAAGTTATTTTAAAATGCCAAGCTGTCTTCTCGTTTTCCTCATGGATTTTACTTCGCTCTCTTTAATGCCACTTACTCAATTCATTTAGTACGAATACCGTCGAATGCTTTCAACCAAGACTATGCTTGCTGTAGGTTCTACCAGTTTTGGTTTATTGTTTCCATACATTGAATACAGTCTCAGAGCACATGTCCAACTGCTTTGTTATGTTACAGTTGCATATTCCAGCAGTTTTAAAGGGAACAATTTTATCATGCTTTCCTTGGATGCGATTTTACTTGAATTACATTTTACGAATGAACAAAAGAATATACATGCGTACAGAAGACGCTTAAAGAGTGTCGTGTGCAAATTTGAGCACTTTTGTGGACACGTTAATTTTTGGGGAGAAGTGTGTAAATATTTGTGACACCCAGTAAGCCTTTTTGTATTGGTAGCCATTTCAGAATTTTATCATTCGAATATGGAGGGTACATCGATTTATTAATTTTTGTGGTATCATTTTCACAATATCTTGCACGACTACAGACTGCTTGAGCAAAGGAGTGGGGCTCTTCAAACTGATTTTGTCACCATCTCAGAGACGAAACTGAATGGGGAGACTGTTCTTGCTGCTGACTTCTTGCACTCTGGACAACGGGTGACTTTGTTCTTGTGTGCTACTTTTAAGTATAGCTTTATCTTATACATCATTTTAGTATTACCGTTGTTCATTGTCACTTTATAGAGTATTTTAAACTTTTATTTTCTTTTAAATTACATTTTAATTTAGAAATTCTCTAATGATTGGTGGTTTTGTGAAATTTTAAAATTGAATAAGTAAATAATTAGGGAATCATTTGTATTGTGTGAATTGACTAAAAATTATGAGCTAAATATTTCATTGACTTGCACCTCTCTATAGACTTAAGTTACTTCAAAAATATTATAAAATTATATGTTGTTGTGCCTGAATATAAAACGTATGGTTTCATTTCAGGTGCACTTGCATCACTTACGATTAAAGTAAAATCATTCCAATCTTGCCTGCGTTAGTAATGTAGTGTTGTTTCTAATTTGTATAATTAACCATGTTGTTCTTGCTCTTCCTATGGAAGGAATTTTGATCATTTTCTTAATATATTTTGTTACACTTAATATGTGATTGATTAATGAAATTAATTTTATCTCAGTGAGGGAAAAATATCCAGTCCAGTTAAATTTTTTGTTGACCAATTACATTGTCAAGTAACCGAATGTTTATTTTACAGCCCCAAATAAACCTGGGTGAAGTGAAAGTGAACTCTCTCTACAACGAAAAGTTCACCATGTTGAAACACTCTCCTTCGCTTGTCGCCCCAGGAGGCTGTGCCACAGACGGGCTCATTGTGGTCACGGCTTCAGGTGAGCTGCTGCAATAACATTGTGGTCACGGCTTCAGGTGAGCTGCTGCAATAACATTGTGGTCACGGCTTCAGGTGAGCTGCTGCAATAACATTGTGGTCACGGCTTCAGGTGAGCTGCTGCAATAACATTGTGGTCACGGCTTCAGGTGAGCTTCTGCAATAACATTGTGGTCACGGCTTCAGGTGAGCTGCTGCAATAACGCGAGCTTGCGTTGCAGAGGCAGGGTCTTCTCATAACAGCTGTTTGAGCTTCACTGCATCAATTGAGTGCATTGAGCTAATTGCAGTCTGATACTTGATGCAATCCATGTTTTATTTGAAAAAGTGATCTTGAGAATTTAATAAAGATTATCAGTCACTCGCAGCTGACGACTCCAGTGATCTGCCATTGAGCCAGCAGGACTGGCTGAGTGTATGGCTCTTCGTAAGTTCAGAGGGCTTATTGTTTTCTCATCCATTATCCTCCGCAATTAACGCATGTATTAAATGCATTGATGCTTGTTGATTTTAACATTCATTAGTTTGGTTGGAACTAGCAGACTGTTAACTAGCTTTCGTACATGTTTCTCTCTAAATCTTACCAATAACAGTTACTCTGGACTGCGGTGCTTTCATGGCGACCATTCTTTAGCTCATCATCCATGAAGATTTAAAAAATTCCCTGAACATTTAATATTTATAATACTTGAATTTTGAAGTGGTTTTAATTTGCAATCACACTTCAATTACAGTACAGTTGATATCATGAGTTGCTATGCAGTGCGTGAACAGACTACATCTGTAACCATGTTTCTTAACCTAATTTGCTTGCAGAAATTACCCATTTGTACTTTTGTCTTATATTTTCTATTTGCAGTATGCTTACAAGGCTATGTGTACGCATGTATGTATGTATGGAGGGTGTATTGTAGCATTCAGAGCAGCTGTGACAATGATAAGACGGCATAGTTGCGACAAAGACATTATGCTAATGCTGGTTACGTACCCTAGGACTGGTAGTAGTGGTGACCATCTGGCGTGAGGAAGTCCTGGAGACGGTCAGAAAAGTCTTGGGCACGTCTAGGGGGCACTACACCGCCGCAGATATCGCCTTCGCTCCAGGTGAGGTTTTACTTGCTCTATATCAAGGCAATTCCAAAGCCGTAGTCGAGAGGTTTTCTGGAATATATCTACAGTGTGCATGCAAACAACAAAATTTCCTTCATAAGAGGCGAGAAAGTGTTTATAGATTTATATGAATCTCTCAAAAACAATAGAAAACTTTAACGTTGACAGTACCCCAATTCAGTTGCAATTGGTCATTACCTTCACTTACAGAACTATAAGAATTTGGCGCTCATTTTTTTGTCATCTGTTCTCAGGAGAAAGATAAAATGAGTGTTATAAAGCATTTAAGAAATGATCTGAAAGTGATTATTATCTGACAAAGGTACTGCATACTTTATAGGTCATTAATATTTAGCCAGCAGTTCCAAAGTTTGAAAAACGAAGATATATGGGAAAATTCAGTTGGTTTATTAAATTATGTGGGATACATAATTTCCGATAAACTATTTTTCTGTATATTGTGTGTAAATGACAAAATAAGAAGAAAACATGACCTAAAGGTAATGTCATTAATATCTTATTTAGTAATGTCCTGCCATATTTGGCAGGACATGACAATATGTTTAAAATATTTTGTCACTCTTAGTAGTGTAACTTTTTTAAATTAGCTTTAATTTTGGAAATGAATGCTAATGCAGTTGGAAAAGTGAAAACATTATTGCCAGTTATATTGTTGAGAAAATTTATTTTTATAATTTAACCAGAGAAATTGAAGTCACTATTATAAAAAATAACCACCTGAAAGTGTTCTCCCACTGAAGAGTATGGGGACTCATTCATGTGTAATTATGGAAAGTGATTGATATATACTTAAAACGTTGTGAAAACTGTGGGAGTCTTTGTCAGCAGCCTTTGCGCTCTGGCTTGTTTGTAAGTTGAGGAAATTTGGTGGTGATGCTTGAGTGTGACTGAGTGACATGTGGGCAGACGGCAGCGTGGTGGTCGCAGCATGGCGTCCGGACGTGGTACGCTGCTGGCGTCTGTCTCTCAGCCACGCTGACCTCTCCCTTCCACCTCTTGCGGTTGCTGACGGCCACAATGCCAGCAGACTTGGTGAGTTCAGACTGAATGTGCGTACTGAGCCTAGCTGTTTTCTACTCTCCGTCTGGCTGCTGAGAGTTGTACGAGTTTCCATATGCCGATCTTGAAGGGTCTCATTCCTACAAAGAAATTGCTAAGTCAACTGCAGTTCATTCTTCATGTGTTAGCACACGTCTTGCGTGTACTCAGGTTAGTGCTGCCGGAAAAACACAAGTAAAGTCCTGTACTATATTAATGTACTTCTCACTAGTACTGTATGCATGTCTTCAGCTCAAGTGAACCTGACTGTCAAGTTTGCATATATATGAATATTCCTGATTTTGATTAATAATAGTGTATCTACCATGAACTTTAAAAAATTGTAAGCACACTTTTGTAATAGGTCAGCAAAGGAAACATGAGTAATTCAAATATGCGAATGTAGTAGTGGAGTTATTTTCATTGTAGGAATAATTTCATCATTACGAATAGTTTTGTGTAATATACTAGATTGACAATTCAGGTTGTAATGCATCGTTAACTTATGTTGGTCATCTTCCTTTGACAGGCTACTCATAGGAATTTACATATAAGGATGTGTATCCATTGTTGTTGAAGATAGGCATCAATTATTGACTAGCACATGCGTCTGGAAAAATCAATTTGCAAAGATGTTATGCTACTTTGCATTGCGACCATAAATAATAGTTGAAGAGGAACGCAATTCGTCGCGTGATGCTTGCTGCCTTTATTAAACAGCCTCGCTGCCCACAGAAGGACACGGTGAAGAGGAAGGCAAACTTCGTGTCAGCATAGAGTGCTGCGAGAGCCTGTGCCCCTACAGGCCTCCTCCTCCTGCTGCTGCAGCAGCTGGTGACTCCAAGTTGAGGCACGACACCGACACTGCTACACGTCAGTCCTGTTCTGACACTCTATTTTAACTTCACTTACTGTGTGGTAGGGTTTGGAGGGGAATTCGTTTGAGATTGATTTGCTTATAATTTGGTCTTCCTATAGATTTTTCTTGAGGTGGGTTGGGAAATAACTTGGCCATTTGTTGCTTGAAATATGCAGTTGCTTCGTTTAGTCTACGTGACAAACAGGATTTTTTTCCAATGTTATTTCAATAAACTGTTACACGAAGAAGAAATTTAAATGGATTTGTTAGAAACCATGTTGACAAATGGAGTGGAGGCGTGTAGAAATGTTTTCTTTAATTTTTTAATGTTTTAATAATAGCGCAATATGAAAATTTTAAATAAAAGTTTGCTACTACTGCATTCTGCACTGGCGTGATCTTTGAGGAATTCACTTTCACATTAAGTAATATTTCCGAGTCTGCCATGTTGTACCATTAGTTTCTCATTTTATGTTGAACGTCTTAAATGTCGACAGTTTTTTAGTCACAAATTGATTGCAAAACATTAGAAAATTGTGGCTCTGTGCAGCGCTCAGTATACAAACGCATGTAAATTTAGCATTGAGCGTCACTGCTCATTAGTTATTTGTTTGACAATGTCAACAATGTTGATTTTTGCGTAGGTAGCAACTTACGTGTGTCCTTTTAAAAACTATTATCTAACGAGTTCAAAAAAGATGTTAAAGTAGCGAGTCGTAAGTATGTAGATACTTCAATAGTTCCGTCCGATACGACTCTATGAGGCGCAACTTCTTTAGTACTAATTAGGTCCAATACTTCTTGATGTCCTGGCCAAATTATTTACTGGCAACGTGAACACTAGCTCTAATGATGTGTGCAGGGGAACTACCTTCTGGGAGTTACCGTGTGAGTGAAGTAGTGTTCCCTGTGCGTGAGGATCCCACTCTACTGCTGGTGGTGCTCGTGGAGAAGCCCTTCATTCCTGACACAGCTCTTGAAGACGCTAAGGTACTGGATTTCTCCCCTACATTTCTTTTCATTTCATCCACCAAATTTACCCACTGGCAGACGTAGCACAGCATCGCTACCTATTTCTAATCAAATGAGTTATTTTCTTTCCAAAATGAAGTGTTTACTAGTGATGTCATGATGGTGGGTAGAGCAAGGCGATGTACACACCGAAAGGGAATTTCTTAGTCTTAGACTGTTGGCAGGAAGTAAATATTTTCGTAAATTTTTTTCTGCAGCTATGTCACGGTCAAACAACTTATAAAATTTAATATTCTGCGAGATTTTATTTCTTTCAAACGAATATCTTCTTATAAGTAATTATCAACGTCCGTATAAGATATTGTGCTTCTGAAATTTATATTATTGTGCTTTCTCTTCACTTTTTGGTATGCATCGTTTTTCTTTTCATCTCTTGCTTCGAGGCCAAAGTATCACACAGATGATCCTGCAACTTTGATATCTTGACGCAGTTTTTGTTCACGTGAGCCTTCTTTTTCTTGTCAAGTTAAACTTCATTCCACCGCTTGAAATATTTTTTGTGCCATTGGTTGTTAATATCTAAGTTTATGTCGTTTCGTAAATTACTTGTTTTATTATCAAACAAATGTATTTAGAGCATTTTTCATTTACATTGCTGAAGACCTGCCTTCCATCTTATTTACAGAATTTTCAGTTTCTGTCGGTAGATATTAGTGAGTTTCATTTCTCTGCTCCAGATCGTGTCGCTTGGTGAATTATTTGCTATTTTCTGTGCAGAGTTCTACAGTGAAGTCACCTTGGAGCAATGTGTACATCGTACAAAAGTACAGACTAGAAGAGAAAACTCAACCGGTCTTCAAGTTGTTCAAAAGCAGCGAGACTGCAGCTCCAAGTCCCTCTACCATCACCTACAAGGTGAGTGTGTGTCTCTCTTACTTGCTCTGAATCTGCTTATTTCAGCCTTCTAGGGTTAAACTGACTACGTCTGGTGATGTTAGTAAGCCTAGAGAGATACGGACTGATCAATGATTAAAATGGGTTCCATTGTTTAGTCAGTAATACTGGCTGGCGATGAGAACATGTTGTTTTAACAACATAATGAGATCTTATTTCTAACCTTCCGTTTTCATGTTATATTTGCGGATGATTTATCTGGTCATTTGTACCTTACCGTGTAGCTCATCTGTTTATTTGTATTTAACTTACGGTACCTATCTTTATTTACACTTCAACGAGCAGTACATCTGGATATTTGCATATAAATGTACTGTTTAGCTCGCCATTTACTCTAATAATTACGAGGTCCTTACACCAAAGCTCTTTGAACACATAGTTCAGTTTAACCGGAAATTTTTGCTACCAATAGGATTAGAAAAATTAGTGGTTAGCAAATTTTTACCAAACACCACTAAAACCATTGTTGCCACTTGGGCTGTGTCGTAGGTCGTATCAATATTTGCGAGTGTATGTATTGTATAATATTCAAGATACTTGACTGCATTGTACATACAAATACGAGTATATACATTTGTTGCTCATACAGACGTGGGTGCTGAGCGGTGAGTGGGTGAGCCCCGGTGGGCGAGTGGTGAGTGTAGGAGCGTGTGAGCGTTACGTCTTCCAGGCTTCTCAGTTGCCACACGTCGTCTCAGTGGCGTTGGAGGACGGCGTCGTGACTGCACTAAACCTTCAGTCCCTGCTGCCGGTCAGTGCCCTCTGCTGCTTCTCTTTATTCAAATGTATAAACATGGTTTTATATTTTTGTTTCCTGGTGATCTAACACCCGGCGTTTAGTGATCAGGAATTTCCCTATTGACGGTCAGTTTCATGCCTAGTCATGAGTGTGAGAGATCATGTTTTTGTGTTGTAGGCTTCGTGCACATGAAATTATTTGCTCATCCTCAAGCCTGCGGCACAAATCACTTCGACGAGATCAGGTGTCCACCAAAACTACATCATGGAAATAACTCCGTCAAAATATCAGCCGGTTTATTTAAAAAATTTCCATTACCAACGCACTCACTTATGTATCGTTCATCTGAGGACTGTTACCATAGTATTTAAATTTAAAATTGAAGTTAAATTGTTCGGCTTGTTTGTTAGGATACCGGTCTGGAGGTAAAATTTCTCTCCAACGCAGCTAGTCATCACGTGTCATTTCCCAATAAATGTTTAACTTCAACTTTGCAAGGGGATTGAGTAACTTATTTTTTCTCAGCCGATAGGTCAATCATTTTCCAAAGATTTGTGAATAACTCACGGATTTTGAATTTTTTTCTGCTTCATCATTTTACTATACGTATAAAAATATCCTATTCTAGTGACATCATGGTTACAGCAGGCATGCAAAGCTAAAGATCATTAGAGGGAAATGTTATATTTTCGATTTTCAAGATGAGTACACGTCTCTGTTGGTGACTTTGAGGAGAAGAAAATTATTCTTTGTTAAGTATCAAATAACTTCAGTGTAATGACCAGGAATGAAGCAAGTGGAATCCATTCCGATGTTCAGAGATATTTTTGTGAGCGTCCTATCATTGCTAGTTTTCCGAGATGTTGGAATAAAAATTGATGGTTGTATTATGAATTCAACTATCTCGGTAGGATTGTCAGTAAAATAGACTCACTAAGTCGATTTATTTGTCAATTTAATTTAATCAGTGGTGAAAACATAATTCGATTTTCGATAATTATCTTCTAAAAGTTCTCACATTTCGGTCATTCCGTTTGTGGTGGAGATATATGTAGTTCATGGGATATTGAACTCCACGAAACACAGATGGGGAGCTACAGCTTGTGTGGTGAGGACCGCAAGCGATCGACCTCCTCTCCAGCTCCGTCCTCACTAGGAGTGGCAGGGGCAGGAACGACTACTCGGCCCCTGACAGTCTCGCTTGCACACACGTGGACTGGCCTCTCACTGGTCACCTACGACTCCACTGGCACTCTCTGCCTATTTTCCTTAGTCAAATCCACCGACATCGGTGAGGTTTAAGGCTATATTGTTCCGGCTTCCCGTGCAGTGTTATGCTAAGCCGACGTTGAGCATAGAATTGACATATGATGTTCTTGAGCAATTTAGTTCATACTCTAAAAGTTTAGGCATGTACACAAGCGAGATTTAGTAACATGTATTTACACTATATATTGTTGACTCAATGATATTCGTCACTCTTGCACAAGTCTTGATGTAGAGTGCGTTATCGTAGAGAGTTAAATAGTGAAAAACTTGATCGTTTTGAACGATGAATCCCTTGTACCGCCGTTGTTATTGGTCAACTTGTTGAGACGCGCGTTATGATTCCTGCGGATCAAAGGCCCTCGGCTGTTCTGGTATGAAACTGTCAGTTCTAATCATAATGCTGAGTCAGTTTCTCTAAAGTGTAACTCGTGTTGCTACGCAGGTAACCTGTGGCCGCTGTGCGTGCTGTTGCTGCTGGAGTACAGCCTGGTCTCTGGCCAGGACTGCTGGGAGCTGCTCATCAACACGCCACCGCTCAGCGTCATCACAGTCGTCGACAGACTTCTGGACACCCTCTCGCTGCATGGGCCGACATACCACACTAAGTTCTTCACCCGCATTCTGCTCCTCAAGCACGCTATTCTCAGGTCAGCGTGATTTGCTCTCATCAGTCGGGATAACGTAATTCGCAGGAATGCATGGACAGTTACATGCAGGTAACATCCAGAGTGAATATTCCATAGCCGTGGATTTATTTAGAACTGACAAGTGATGAGAAAGTTCAGTTTTTAATCATTTTTGGGTGAAAATAATTTCGTTGAATGAAGTAACGGGATGTATTTCATTCCTAACTATCTGCTGTGTTGAATATTTATCGAGTTTATTCTTACGTTAAGGTTTCTCACTTGGTGATTTTGGGCCTTCAGACTGTTCTTGATAAGCTTATATTAGTTAGTTTATATGTGAAAGAAAACCTTGAGTTTCAATATGAATTTCCTGGTTAAACAGGATGGGGCATAAATTCTGTTACAAAACCGGAACAATTTTTTGATTGAAAAATACATTCATTACAAGGGTCTGACTTTAACAATTTAACATCTTCAACAATTTAATAATCGACGGCTACAAAACGCAATTATTCAAACTTTTGCCCTCACTGCCTTGTGAAGTCTTTTAGGAAAGTTTTGAATGGCCACACGAACTACTTCAAAGGGTAGTTTCTCCCAGCGTGTATTCAATTTTGACTATAGAACTTTGATACTCTGGCTAGAAGTAGAGCCAGCTTAACCTTGATAATTAATTTGATAAAAACAATGGAGGTTATTTGCAAAATAGTAATTATTAAAATTGATTTGAAAACATTAACAGGAATTATGCTCCACCCTGTAAATGAATGAAAATTGTATATAAAGTAAGATTATTGAAGCCACACATGGATACTCTAATTCGCTGTATCTCGCTCCCGTATGATTAATTCTTTTGAAGTATTTGAACGAGCCGTTTGGTTTATTCTTAGGTTAATAAAGTCATGCTGTTTAGCGTAAAGCCATCAACCACGCATATGCACTTCAATTACACGCATACATTTCATAACCATCATACACAGGCTCCAAGAGTTAAAGATATAGAATCAGTACTTTATAGAACTGATTCTGTATCTTCCTTATTCCTTAGTCTTATTTAACATTTCTCGAGACGATTTTTGAATGTGTTCACAGTGGTAGCAGAAACGATGTTTTCGGGTAGCTTGTCATATTGACTTTTTTTACCTTACCCAACGAAAGAGACGTTATGAAGAACGTTTTATTTAATATGGGTTCTCTCTACTGTAATCCAGACTTTTACGGCATAACGATGACGATAGACTAGAAGCTCACTAGTTTTCTGCTGCCAGTCCTTTACCATAGTAGGCCTGCATAAGCCATCAATTTGAGTATGTGCCGTATAACCAAAAGAGCGTTCATTAATAATGATGTACTCTACGTGCGATGTGTTGCCTGCAGGTTATCAACAAGCAGCCAGCATCGAGCCACCGAAGCCATGATCCAGGCCCAGGCGTCCGCCATATTGAATCTCTTCAGACAGTTCCGACCTGTGACTGCAGACTTTGTAGGAGACAAGTGTGCGTCTACTTTGTTGACAGGTGCGTTGTGTCACTTTATTGAGCTGTGAATTCTGCCTCTGCTTTATTCAGGAATGAATTTTGCCTCTGCTTTATTCAGGAGTGAATTTTGCGTTTGCTTTATTCAGGAGTTAGTTATGGCTCGACTTGATTGAGGAGTGAGTCATGTCTCTGCTTTATTGAGGATTAAGTGGTGCTTCTACTTTATTGAGGAGCGAGTGGTGTCTCGGTTTTATTGGAGTGGTGTCTCTGTTTTATTTAGGAGTGAGTTATGCCTTTGCTTTATTCAAGAGTGAATTCTGCTTTTGCCTTATCCAGGAGTGAATTCTACTTCTGCTCTATTGATGAATGTATTTTCTCTGTTGGTTATGATGTGGCAATTTGTCCCTACTTCAATTAGTAGACAAATGAACATTTTGTGTCCTATTGACAGTTCAGGTGCGTTGTATTTTCTCCCTGCTCTTGTATGAATGGGACAAACTGCATCGAAAATTAAAATACTAGCTATGAAATGTTCACTCTCCATAGCATTGAAAATTAAAATACTTCTTCCTGATGAGATATTCTTGTGGTAGCCTACCTGCTTGTCATTCTTAATTTTTTTAACAAATAAATTGTATCGCTTTTTGCTAGACAAGTTTCTGTTATTTTTTATTTATTTCCTATAATTTAATAAAATTTTGGATCAGTCTCAGTTTAAATACCATGAAAGTCTTACTAATAAATAATCAACCATCCATGTTTATGCTGTAAATTTACTAAAGTAATGAAATCATAATGTGTATGATATACTTGCTGGAAAAACGTAAAGTAAACTAACTACTCATGTCTATGTGTAACACAGTAATGCTTTTCATTCTTCAAAATTGCCGAAGCTGATATTTTTTAAAATTCACTCACACATACACTTGCCTCTTTTAGCACTTCTCTTGACTTTGTGGAGCAATAATATCCCTGTCGTTTTTCATCCATGATTGTTCTCAAAAAGAGGCTTCCATTGACCCTTGTAAATAATGCTTCTATGAATAAATGCAAATTAAGTGAATCAAACGTGCTAGTCACGAGTACTGATTTTTATGTTTGTCTTCATGGGCGCGTATCTTAGATGATCAGAATTCTGCTTATTCTACCTCTAGTCTGATTAACCATACAAGTTCAGCTGATGAGAGAACTTTCCGAGTCACGATGCCATGGCGGCTTGCAGGCAGGGGTGCATTATTAGGACTCACTGATTTTGTTGTCCGTGCAGCGTACCTGGATAACAGGAATTCCCTGGACCAGCCTGACTTGGACAAAAGTGTTGACCAGTACATGATGGGCGTCACTCAGAGCCTCGACTGCCAGGTGCGCTCTATTTTAGTGTGTTTACCGGTAATTCCGATGTTTTCATGTAATTTTTATGATTCGAGTTCGATATTAATGAATACAGTTCAGTACTTTCTTCATAGAATAATACGGATCTTTGGCAGCACCAGGATCGTATCACTAACTAATATGACTTAATGCAATATGATCACGCATTTAATCTATCATTTGCACTTTACATCGACGAAGTGCTGTTGGACAAGTCTAATCGATCACAGAAATTTATGAAACGTTAGCAAAGCTTTATTATCATTATTTTGGGAGATCCAATACTGGTAACGTGTATTATGCTGGTATTGCCCTTTTTTCCTGCTGATGCATATCTGTTCTTTTGTACGTCGAATCTCAGTCCTGACCTCGCGGCAGAGAAGCAGCTGTGAAAGGTTCATTTGCCCACTCACATTCTACCACCAGTTGCATCTCAGGTGTACACATTCATCACTATTAGTGACATGTCTCTTTCACCTAACGCTCTTCTCACTCCGTTTATTATTCTGTCTTTCTACTTGTATCTTTAGTGCATATTATTTGGTTTATCTCTACCATACGTTCTAATTCTATAACCTTTTTAACTAGTAATCGTGGATACATTTTATCCAATTGACCAATCCACCTTAAAACTTTTAGTATCTTCCGGGAAATATTTTCAGAATTTAATATTTTGCTTGAAATGTATCTTACTTTTGATATCCTCACTTTTCACTTAATGAAACCGTGCCGTACTCACCATTATTATCGACTATTTCATTAGCAACACGTTTACTCTTCTTGTTTTTCGCTGTAAATCTTTGCACTACTGGCAACGGTTCAACTGATTGCTCTCGTTTCCAAATTATTTATGTTCCTCATTCCTGCACTCAACGATTTATTTCTATTTTAAAAGCTCTTAATGTGTTACGCATTGTACTCGCTCTAAGGCTTGTTTCTTTCTCTATCTCTTCATTTACAGCAATACTCGACACGAAGTACATACTCTTGAGAATGATGAAGTCGCTAATCAAAAGAGCGCTCGTGCACAGTAGACCTACTTTTCGCTGAAAGGACCTGACCGATGTTTGAGATTAATTGACGAGATTGTTACCAACTGTACTAAACAAATTTTGCACAATTTGACCAAATCTCTACATTATGCTCCATTTATCTCTCGTATTATATTGAACAATGTATGCAAGTGGCCCTGCAAATTTTGACAGCGATATTGAAACCTACTCGTCCACCTATCCTTGTTAAACGAGTCAAGGTGTATTACAGTGGGCCGATGGCATTACTATGAGCTAGAACGAGTTGTTGAGCTCTAAGGTTGTCGTTTTCCTACGGAACATATTACAAATGAATTATAAATTGCTTTTAGTAAATGGATAGTCAGTAGCCACTCCACTTTCATTGAGTTCTAGAACCAGAATAAATTGGAAATGCTCATTGCAAGCTGTAACACATTAGTACGACATTTATTTAACCCTTTTTCCCTTGTGATTTGCTATATAAGAATGAGGGAGTATAATTTTGTTAGCTATGACCCAGAATTAGGTGAAACTGAGCCTGACTCAGTTCTTGTAACACGGAGTTGTGCTGGACATTACTTCTGGCAGCAGAGACTAAAAGTAGCCGTACCCGCACCCGCACTGTGAGTCTACCTCCCATTTAATTTCACGGAGCCTTTGTTGTGTTGGCGTGCAGGTGGAGCCCCGCATGGGCAAGTACCTGCAGCAGCTGATCCAGTACACTGCAGAGGTGACGCTTTACCTCTTGTGCTCACTTGCGCAGGCTGGCAAGGTCTGTATGGTTTCTTGATTTTCGTAATCATTTTGTAGTGTTGCCTGAATGCTCTACTTTACAAGTTTATTTGTTATAAACAAGTGACGAGAGGAGGTTAGCGACTCGAGTGGATAAGGACTGCGTAAATCTAAGGCATTTAATAATTTTTATGTTATGTGTACAGCGTAAATATTCATCAATAGTTTTTTGCGAAAAAAAATGTTTTAATATCACTGTCGGTAGATCATACAATAGTTGCGTACATACTATCAGTCTGCGCTTCTTGGTATGACTGGGCCTGCAAGAGTTATAGTAAGTCTTGCATTATGTTGTATTGACAGCAGCTATATTATAGTAACAGCGTTATCTTACTGTGAATGGTATTGTCGTGCAATCAGTCGGACGTGGTGAGGGACGTGAAGACGTTGCAGTTCCTGCGAGAAATCTTGTTCCGAGGCCGTGTGCTGCACCGTCAGAGCAAGCTGGTGGCACCCCACATCCTTCGAAAGACAGATTCTCTGGACGTGTGGGCACAGCTGTACCGCCTCCTCACCAGGCTCACGAGTCTTCTGCCAGCCGAGCCTGACGCCGCTTTCATAGGTCAGTTCCCTATCTCTCTAATTGTGGTTGTATCGGCTCCTTGTCTGCCTTCCTCGCCATCTCTAAAAAAAATCTTAATAGTGGAATAGTATTGATGTATTGTTTTTATTATCACTAGGATAGAATAGCACTATGATTCATTGCAGCCGTAATGGTATCGGTCCTGCTTTAAATTTGAGAGTATCTGAACGTGTTGAAATGTTGGTGTCGGTGCTTCCAAGTTTAAATACATCCAAATGTGTTGTATTCAAACTTATGCAAAGTTCCTTTTGTTTGAAAGTCCAGAACTGTGAAAAATATTTTTACATACGTTAGGGTGGTCGTAGCATTTTAATTCGTTTTGATAGCTATTCCTACAACCATAGTTTGTACGTATTGTAGTTATTATTTTGATAGACCATGATGCTTCCGGTAACATACCGTTTGAACCAAAAATCTGTTTTGTCTACTGTTTGATTCAAACATTAGAAGTTTTCATAATTCAGTTAAATAGTGACTATTAAAAGCGTTAACTCGTCACCAGGTATGTCACACGAATCCCTACGGGCAGAAATTTTGTGTTGTGATGAAAAATATAACATAAAACTGGTCGTTTCACGTTTCTTGTAATACAATGCGAAGATATCTCTCCATTCTCTCGTTGGTCTCCGTTTGGCTACTATTAATTGAAACGTGAATTCTTTACCATGACATGAATCTCTGTTGATGGATCAGTCGAGAAAACAACTTGCTCAGCAACTGAAAAGGACTTTGTCCGCTGAAGTTTACGTTGAGTGTATGGTGAGATGTAGAATAAATTGTCTCCTAGGAACTATCAGAGAATAATTATATAAAATTACTGCAAATCTTCTTCAAAAAACCTTACTTTTTTCTTAGACGCAAATGGCGACCCTCCTTGGGCAGCAAAAAAACGTGTCATTCTTCATGACGATGATGCCCGTCCTTACACAGTTCAATTAACTAAAGATTGCTGGTGAGAGCTCGGTTGAAAATTATGGCTTCATGCTCAATATTTTCCTTACCTTCTTCATATTGCTTTTAATGATCATTATCGTAGTGAACTACAAGATCATTTGAATTGTCTTGCATAAACGGATGAAGTTGAAAATAAATTTGTTCACATATCGCATCAAAAGCGAATGAATTTTACAAGCATGGTGTTTGAGTTTGATCACGTGGTTCTAGAAAACTATGGAGAGTGTGTATTAAATGTTTTCATAGAATAGAATAGAATGAGGCTGTAGGAACGAACCTTCTGGCCCATTCTTGAGTCAGATAATTACTTCGATAATTATTCGGTTGTTTTACCTAAGTCCCATGCCGTATTTCCAACTGCGTCAACCATGTCGGCAGCGGGATTCGAACCCGGGTCTTCCCGCTCGCAAGCATATTCGCTCACCAGTCGACCAAGCTGGTGATGTTAGGTTTAACCCACACACAAGTTAGGTTTAACCCACAGGCACAAGTGAGGTTTAACCCACAGGCACAAGTTAGGTTTAACCCACAGGCACAAGTTAGGTTTAACCCACAGGCACAAGTTAGGTTTAACCCACAGGCACAAGTTAGG
>VCRD01000356.1:109412-137300 GCA_006783055.1 Trinorchestia longiramus | reverse complement strand
CCTGTGGGTTAAACCCAACTTGTGCCTGTGGGTTAAACCCAACTTGTGCCTGTGGGTTAAACCCAACTTGTGCCTGTGGGTTAAACCCAACTTGTGCCTGTGGGTTAAACCCAACTTGTGCCTGTGGGTTAAACCCAACTTGTGCCTGTGGGTTAAACCCAACTTGTGGCTGTGGGTAAACGTTTCCACAGCCACTATCAACTGAACTCTGTTATAATTGACTGTTTATGATTCTAATTATCAGTGATGAATGTACAATACTGGGAAGTTTAACACACGCGCATGTTGGCTTTTGCACGCACCGCGTTATCGCCGCAAAAGGTAACATCATTAGAGGACCGTGGATTTGTTCATTGAACTCCAGCGTCAATTGCTCTATTAATTTACTATTAGTTGGAAGCATTACTTACCCATTTCCTCTCTCCGAATTACGAATGTATCTGAGCTTTCGTATTTGAGCTGTTTTTCACGCTGTAAGTTCAAATAAATTGTGAAAATGAAATATTTTTGCGGCTGCCTAAATTTTGCGTCGCTTGTGAATTTTGTTTCTGTCAAAGCTTGTTGGGGAATATAGGTGACCAATTGAATTGAACTTCCGTGTTATGGCTACACGTGCACTGTGAAAGAAACGTGTTCGGTCTCATTTTCATGGTTATTCAAAAACTCTAAAAGTATTTGCTCTCTATCTCGATTTTGCTGGATTATGCAGTGTTCATTTCCGATGAATTTGTTAAGAAATGCTTTAAGTTGTTGTATTTTATACGTTGTGACCGTTTTTTATTTCTCATTACGACGGTTGGACAGGTGTGAACACATTTCTACTGGAGACTACCCAGTCATCCGCACACCTTTGAGTAATAGATTGCTAGCTATCTCTGCGTCCTGTTTATGGATCGGATCTTGGGCTCATTGTCGCTTCATCGTTTTCTGTGCTGCCGTGTGATATTTTTAAATGCAACTTCGCTTCTTGAATTTATAGTAATTTAGTATGAAAGAACTCTTAATGTAGTAATTCGCCTCATTAGTGGATAATAGCTCCTGTTCATTCGAAAGCCAAGGGTAAATATGGGATCAGGAAACTGAGGACTGTGCCCTTAGAAAAAGTAGATTTACAAAAATAAATGCCGTTCAGGCGTACAAGGCTGCTGGGTATTCACGATACCGTTTTGGTATTCCGGACGATGTAATTGGACAAATTTTGATAATCGGCAGACAATGTCAGTTAACTTTCATAGATGGCTGCGCAACTTGAACGTCTGTTATGAGATCCGCTGTGAAGATCGCACTCGTTGACCTCAATTTGTGTCTAAACTCTGAAAATACTTGTATTCATTGAGGTTTTCATATCTTTGAAATGCTGAAATTTTAACTGAAGAGTTAGGGCCAATGGCTATAACTTAGATAGAACGATCATCATCGAGAGCTGCGTAATCCATCGGTGCGAAACTAGTGCAAGTAGAGGTTTGGTTTCCTGTTGTTTGTTCGCTTATCTGGATGTGGTCCGTGGGCATTTCCCTGGGTGTCGTCGTGCCCCCCTGTCTGCTGCAAGTGATCCCTCTTCAGTTCTTGTCTTGAAGTCTCTTGTGGACGCATTAACACTTGCTGTGTTGTTAAGGCTTGCTCATTTCTAAATCGAGAGTGTCGTCAGTCTGGGTATATTTCTCGCGTTATCGATACGTTTGATAAGCGTCGACTTTATCGGTGAAGGTGATAGCTTATGCATTTTCATTTATGGGTGTGGTTGGGCTGGTCCAATGCTTTTGCACTCAAATCGTATACTTTTAAATGTCATTTCTATGCTGTATACTACATCGGTTGTGGACGCTAACGTGTTGTACAAAATGATACGTTCTCTAATGCTAGATGAATATAAGTTGTAGTTGGGTTCGATCATTCTATCCGTTTTTGTTTCTTTGACTTGATACTTTTATAAAGTACCGAGTTTTAAGTAGAGAGATTTGGAGCTTTTATCTTTACTACTAATCGTGTAAGCACAACTGATAAGACTTTATCTCTGTTTGATAAGACCGAACCTCGTCAAAGTTGATTACGGTGCAACTTATTTTTATCCTGATTGGCGATTCCATTAAGATCATTAGGATTTATTCAATTTTTATTGTTTATGTATTGGATGAAAACACATTCTCGTAAGGTAAAATTAGGCTTCGTTCTTTCAATTTATTTTAAATTGAGAAGCGTATGTATCCTGGCCTTGACCACGACGAGCTATGAGTACCGACGATGTGCGTAAGCTGGGAGTGCGATTGTCACGGGCGGAGACCATCCCTGACGATGCGTTCGAAAACAGTCCTGGTGGTTCCCCTCTCAACTCTAAACTTGCACGCAACTCTCATTTGTCGTGTAACTCTTCTATTATAAATGTCAATAAAAAACCTAATCAAGAGCAAGAAGTTGACAAACTCTGGACATTAACGAACCACCAGCATCGCTCAACCCTTGCTCTCGACACGAAATTAGACTTGTCGCAGAGAAGTAAAGACGCATGCATTCCTCCTTGGGTTATGCTGCTGCTTGTTCTTCTACCAGTAACTGTTCTTTCTACTGCTGCATTACTTGTCTTTGGCATTTTACCACTTTTATCTTTGAAGAGGCACCGTGTCGACACTGATAACAAACCTGTGGAATACTCAGAAACTGAAGACGCTTACATTCGTTTGCTGGTCGGAGTTATCGTTGGTAGCATCCTGTTGTTGCTGCTTCTACTTGGTGGAGTTACGGTGTGCATTGTTTTAAGACGAAAATCTTACAGTGTTGATGATGGTCTGTTGGATGGTGTGGCATTAAGAGACGGCCCTGTGACATTGACAAGAATCAATCCTGACAAGGGCGAGTACCGCGTCGATTTGAGCAGCGGAGAGCTTAACACTACGGTAGACGTTGAACATGAGCTTGAGTCATCTTCCGGTGTGCGGGAGAGCGTAAGTTCGTCTCACTCAGAACCTTCAAGCGTTGTGGAACGAAATAGCTCCCAAAAGAGCGACTTAACTGGTCTAAAGCGTTCGTCAGTGCGCAATTCCAGTTATAAACGGGCTGTAGAAGGACGTTCCATATATGAGTTCCAAAATCGTCCTATCAGTGTACTTTTTGATGTAAATAAGTTTGTTGATAATCAGGTTTCAAAATCTCATAACCCTTCCCATAGCAGTTGTGGTAGTGAGGATGCCAGTATACCCGAATCCCCATCTACCGTAGATTTTCATGGAGACATAGCTGTGAAAAAAAGTACTGAAAGTTTTGCAAACGAAAAATTGCATGCTAGCAATTTCGTCACGACTGCGTCCACTCTTGTTGGTTCTGAAAATAGTCCCTTACCCTCATATGGCACTCTTAGTAGGTCCGACCTATTGCGATCTGTAGATGACGAAGGCTACCATTTTGATAATTTGGCTTTTTCAGTTGAGCACTCGCAAGATGATTCAGCATTTGAAGATTTTCCTGAGGATCAACTCGTTGGGTCGAACTGTGAGCTCAGGGCTGCTGTGAGAACGAAAATAGAGAATTCTACCTCACAGGAAGACGTAGATGATCAACTGATCTTAGACGCCGTTGATCGTCTTGAGAGAGATCTTTGTCGACGATCTCAGTTAGAGCCTGCCTCTGCAAGTCCACATCAGTTGGGGGATAACAGTAATTTGCCGGTAGCCCATGAAAGTATTATTAGTGCAAGTAGCAGTGATAGAAAATTTTCTAAGCAGGACTCTTTTCAAGGTTTACCTGACCAGAGTTCATTTGATAAATACTTATCATTGGTGAGACTTGACTCGACGACTAGTCTTTCTCCTATTACTGAAGATGCACCAGTGACAGCAAGGGAGGCATTTTTGGATCAGAACGTTGTTGCGAATGTTGTAGAGAAGCCTTCAGCTGAGCTTACTCGAAATTTAGATAAATCGAAAGAAAACAGGAACGTCTTAAAACGGCAAGGTGTTATTTTTGACGATACTCAACGGTAATTTTGCTTCTGTAAATAAGTATTGACGCTTGTGTCAGTGTGTGTATGTGAGTTCAAGTTTTTTCTTTTATATTTGGGTGATCCAGTTGTACTCTTGCAGATTATTTGCTTTGGTTTTGAAATTATTATTGACGCTATCACCATGAGCACACAACAGCCGCCAATGGCCTTGATGGGCGAATTTCAGAAACAGCTCAATGCAAAATTGATGGCTCGACAGGCGCAGAAGATACCTGAAGAACCCCCTACTGAACACTCTTTACCTCAACCTCCCTCTTTTGTCAAACCTAGATCCGCTGCTACTCCTCCTCCACCTCCTGCTGCCGCTGTTTCTGCTTTTAATGCCCATTTCCCCCCTCCTCCACCTCCTCCCCCTGCTGTCAAACACAGTACCGCCGTTCTTGATTCTGATGCCCCTTTTCCTCCTCCTCCCCCTCCGCTGGTTCCTAAATCTGATCGGGCTCATTTTCCTCCTGTTGCTTCTGATTTCGCCACCGACGGCTCTTCCTCCATGGTGCGTGAACTTCGAGAGCGCAATACCACTCGCTATCAGAACCCAGGGTGGCAGTCAAACTCCTCCAGATCCCGCGCACTGATCTCTGAAGAGTCGAGTCAGCAAGGAAGTAACAAAAACCCGCATGTGCAATTCAAGTTGCAATTAGAGCAGCAGCTTCAACAGCAAAAAGGAAACGCAAAGGTTTATCCTCCACAGCAGCCTTCTGCTAAGCCTGCTGACCATTCTCCATTTAACGAAAACGAAATTCATATGCATACAGACGTTCCTTATGAAAACAGCAACAATAAATTTTTGCAAGAAATTTTGTCTTCTACTGCCCCTGTTCAGCGGCAGTGGTCTGAACAAGGCCAAAGGGAGCCTATGTACCGCAGGCTACACGAGTACGTGCATGGCGTCCCAATTGGTCAAGTGCTCATGTTGAGCGAGATTGACAGGGCTATTGCTCTCGAACAGAAGTTCGCTGTAATGCGGGAAATATTTTTCTCGGTTGATTTTGTCGTTGATTGGTGAATTGGTAAATTTGGTGAAAAGTCAATCTTATGTTTAGTTGTATTGGTTGTTCGTTTGACTTCAGATTATTTAATTTTTTGTCGGTTATTGTCTTTGTGTATCCATAAATTGTTAAACTATGTGATTGATACCCTTCCTTGCTAATACCTTCTACTCCGCGTATATTGTTAATGTCATTTATTTAATACATTAATGAAACTGCCAAGTGTCGTGGATAATTTCGAATTACTTGGAATATCCGTACATTATTGAAGTAGACACTTGCTTTTTAAGCTTATGAATCAAATTAGAAGTATGGTTAAAATAATAGTAACGCAGCATCAAAATAATTAAAATAAGTTCATATTATTTTGCCGTTAGGGCTTAAGAAGTGCGGAAGCCTCCATAGGGACTGTGAAGTTTATCTTGAAGCACATCCTGTCGACGCGATTGCAGGGCAGTGGGAGCGAGAAGCGGATGCTCTCTCCCGCTGGTACTGCAGAACTTCTTAGTCTTGGAGTCCCGAGCGAGTCGTGTTCATGGTCGCTCTTTGATCAGCCTAATAGTTTTAACGAAACACAATAAAGTGTTACTTATCGTGTGGCTGCTGGGCTCATTTTAGGCGAATATTTTCTTGTATACTCACTTTTGAGTTGTACTTAAACGTTAGGCCGGTAATTTGTATAACAGCCATGGGTGTCAAAACTAATCGTGTATTTCTCCCAAACGATGATGAGAGGTTAATGGTGATCTTAGCGCTTACGGTCATATATCCTCTAGTAGTTGCCAGTTTTTTCGTACTCTTTTTGTTTTGGATACTACCGGCCTTGTTGACTCCGCCGGGTGCTGTCACACCGATGGTGATGAGCCCTGGTTTTTGGCTGCACGGCTACTGGCTACTAGCAGCCCTCGTTTGGGTCCTGCTGTTAGCAGTGCTGCTACCACTCATGGGCCCCGTCAACCCTGCTCCTAATAAATCTGCGAGCTACAAACGCGAGTCTGGCGTAAGCGTAAAGGAAGAAACTGAGTTGACTCCTCTTAGAGCATCTGAAAAAAATGGTAAAGTTGATCCTAATGCAACGATTGCTTCAGCTGGAACCGCTCTCTCTGCTTATCAGAGTGTGTCATTATCCGACGATAGCGGGGCGTCTAGCAGAAAGTCTTCTCGTGATAAGTTGGTGGTAGCTGACTCGCTGGACGGCATTGTGTCTGTTGAGCGAACTGCGTCGCAGCTGGACCTGGATTTTCAGAGTAGTGGAAGTCCTAACCGATCAACTAGCTCATTGGCTGACCGAAAAAAACTTACTCAATCGGGTGAGTTCCTCTCCGATTGCCTAGGGTCAGTTCAATCTGAAAATGAAGTAGAAGGGGAATTTATAAAAGGTAATACAAACTGTCAAGTTCATGCACAAGATGATGTCAGTGATCATTCGTCAGATGAAGGTGTGCTTGAGCCACTCATGAAGCCCGGTGACCGCTCTTCATGCGAAGAAGCACCGTGTGAGCGAGCTAATCGTGATCCTCAGCGAAGCCATTACGCTGAAATTGAGAAAGCAGAGCAGCTCGTCACCCAATCTCCTGTGGATGAAGCCGTCAATGAAGCCGTGGTAGAAGTTGAACAGCAACAGGAAAATACTGATGTGGAGGAAATGACACCCTTGCGCCCAAAAAAGGCAAATGCACTGCCTGCTCTTGACACTTCACGCGCCAGCCAAGTTCATTGCTCCGCACCTAGCACCATGTCGCCAAGAGAATCAAACGTTGTATTCCTTTACGTGAATTCTGATAAGGAAAACTAATTTTGTAGATAATTCCGCCGTTGCTTTAAGCTAAAGAGTTTCAAATAAAGTTAAAATAGTAAATGGTTTTGTGGTTGAATCGGAGCAAAATTCAACTAGACAAATATTCGACGCGTGTTTCACGGTTACATTAATTTTTTGTCTAGTTTCTTTCTCTATTGTGATTGGCTTTGCTGCACTTCTTATATCCGTTACTTGTACCAGTGGTAATATGCAGAATTTCTTGTCATTCTCTATGGAATGTTCAGGTTGTACATTCGAGTTTCCCTTTCCATTCCTCTTCATAGTTTGAACGCTAGAATTTACCGCTGTTGAGTTGCTCATTGTAGTTGTGTCGCTCGTGTTTTTTTCGTATTTTGTAATTTTTCGTTGCTGCTTGTGAATCGCTTGGTCCATCGCTTCAGTACGTTCGTTCATCTCGATTATTTAGTTGATATTGTGTTGATCATTTTCTTTGGTATTTTGCCTGCTTTTTATCAACGACATCAACGCCCCTTAACAGGTTAGTTTCTTTAAGAATTAGTTCAGTTAATGCCACCTTATGTATACTTTTTCGTTACGGTATCCATAATTGGTTCTTGATTTTGTGTGATTCGAATTCGTCATTCACCAATGTTAGGTTAGCTCAATTGTACAACTATTTCACTGTCGTGGGCCTAATTTACCCGCATTTTTCATTGTAGTTTCATGTATGACTTAAATTGTTTTTATATAATTGAAAACTTATTTGGAATAGCAAAATTCTTATTCTGATTCATAATATTTGACATTAAAAGCAGTCGGTTATATTTTGCAGAGTAAAAATTGCTCTTGAGCATTGTGTTTGTGGACGTGGATGTTAACGCAGAAAATGGTGCCAATAATTTTTTGATGTAAATAGTTAGTACATTGTTTTCTACATATGTTGAAGTTGTAGTTAGCGATGTATCGTTGAAGTCTAGCATATTTAAGTGAAGGTCATGAATAGGTTTTCATTAGGTACCATGTATGATACTGGAAAACATCAGGTTTGAAGTAGCATTTGAAAGATAAATTTTTAGGCGTCCATTTTATTTTCTCTAAGACATGTGCATTCAGCTAGTATCATAGTACGATGCTATCAATTTAATAATGTTATGACATAAAATTTCTTCTTATAAAAATGATTTTCAGTGAAAACGAGAACCTACGCGTATCTTTATATTTTTTTATTAATTATTTATGTTCGCAGATGAAGTCGTGCTGTTGGAGACGCAGGTTCTATGTCGAAGTTTATCTCTGAGCCTCCCTGCACGAGGTTACCTCGCCAGCGTTACATCTGGCACCCAGTCTGGCCCTCCTGCTGCCCATCACGCATCTGCTCTGCATGTTAGTGATGCCTGCTATGCTCTAGCCTTATCATTGTTATGGGTGTGGTTGGGCCGATCTGTTGCTTTTGTACTCAATTGTATACTTTTAAACACCATTACTATGCTGTACACTACATCGGTTGTAGACGCTAACCTGTTGTACAAAATAGTGCGTTCTCTGTTTCCTTCTTCTCTATTTTCAGTTACGTTGTGCTCTTGTGTGAATGTTTCAGCGCTCGAGTGTGTCAATAAAAAACTCAGTTGTTTCCGTGCTGCATTCACTGGTAGTTTAATGATGATATACGTTACATATTCATTGATTCTAGAAAATTCAGTTAGGAAAAATTGTTTTATTGTCAACTATATTTGTGCAGTATCAGCACGGCGAGTCCGATGAGGCACCCACGTTAAGTAACTACCAACTCGAAGGAGGGCTTCCTCCTGCTAACCCTCGTGACCCTTTGTTCCTGCATTTCATCCCTAAAGACGCTCCCAAACTTCAGTGCTCCAGGTAAGCTTCGTTTTGGAATTCTAATTGACGTTTATTGTAAATGTTAGGCTCAGATTTTCTCGTGTTAAATAAAAATTCAGGTGATGTTGTTTGGATTAGTAGAAGAAAGATGTGCATGATCTTACCTTGTCAGTTACTAATGCCAATGTATTATCGACATGAGCCTCAACGGTGTTGGGGATCCAGTTCGTGAACGCGGATAAGTAAAAAAACACAAGTTGGCCTACAGCCACATTATTATAAAATACAGCAATGTAAGAAAGGCAGTAAAGTCTTGTGGTAACTTTAAACTAAATGCGATTATCAGCTGTTCATCATGTTGAAACAGTAACGACTAGATCTCTACTTTAATTGAAGTTTAGGCTAGGATTTGACTAGTGGACTATCGTTGGAGACGGTTGCTTCAATATCATACTTTATCGCTTACAATTATTTAGATATAAAGGATTTAGATAACGAGTACTACGTTAGGGGGGTGTGTGTGTGTGTGTAATTTCTAGTGATTGAAAAGGGCTTTGAGTTGCCCGAGTGAGGTAGGACATGATTTTTTAGAGATGTATGTCTGGAGATTACTCTGGAAACCACGATTGTTTGAAGCGGCAAGATTGGCAGTAGCCGAGATCATGCGTTGCGTGTGTAGATAACTTGAAGGATAGGTTAAATTGAGAGGCTCCTGAAATTTGACGACACGTGTGTAGGATGAAGGATTTCAATATCAATGAAGTAATTGTGCCAAATATATTTGTTTTATCTGCAACTGCATAGTTGAGGAATGGATTTAGTATGTTAGAGAAATGAAGTATACTTGTATGTGTGCTAGGGCACATTTTCGGATGAAAGTGATAGATGAGATTTTAGGTTCTATCAAACTGTTGTATTATTATAAAGGGCACTCCCAATTGTAAAACGTGCTGCTCTTTGACTTGTTATGGTCCATTGATGCAGCCCTCGCTCTGAAAAGTCTCCCTACTACTGTTATGGCATGCACGACGTTCCGAAATTAAGGCAACAAAGATGTTTGTAACTGTGCTTCAATTGCGAGTCGCTAGTACTTTATTATTTTAATATTTTCGTATATGACTTTCTAAGAGAGCAGAGTAGCGATGATCATTATTGCGTTGTGTAGATGTTGGAGCGTGCGGACGGCAGAGCATGACCAGAACAGCCCTTGGGAGCAGCTATGGAGCGCCTGCTGCCCTTGCTCTGGTCACTGGATGCCGGAAGTGGCGCATTAATTACTCCCATATCACTCTTTAAAATTTGTTAGGCTTTAAGTAACCTCGTTGTGCTACAAGCTCAGCTTCTTTTTAAGGACCGAACCCACAAGTTCGAGTTCATCCGAGTTTGTCGAAAAGTATCATCGAGACTTGGTAACTTTTGAATCATGGTTGTGGGAACAACCTTGACCAAAAGTACTAAATTTTGCATATTGCACTTTTCTAACTTTTCAGAATAATATCTGCAGTATTCTCCTATTGGAAAGTCCATCTGACCTTCAATAGCTTGGTGAAGCAACATGCGTGCCATCGTAACGATATTTTATTTCTTCGAAATTGCCATGTCTCGGTTTTGTTATGAACTCGGGGAACTGTAAATCAACGATTTACAATTCATATTTTAATGATAAATAATGTTGTGACCAAGAAGTGTCACGCTTGTACTTCATGTTTCGTTGCGCACACAAGGCACGAGATATGGTATTAATGCTGGCTTGTTTTATCCGTTCACTCTAAAAAGTTTGCTAGAAAGTGGAATGGGTGAAGTCTCGTGTACGTATATCCAGGGTCGAAAGTGTTGATCTCATGTTCTACTTTTCAATGATGAATGATAATGATTCAGGCTTACATTCACTCTTCCAGCACCATTATATTCCTATTTTATTGGAGAATTAACTTATTCACGTCTTTTATGTCCTATAAACTAATTTATAACTGTAGCGTGTATTTAAAGTCGATGGTTCAAGCGAAGATACGTGCATGTTCGGTAATGATTTTTAAAACAACTTTTTCGCTTGAAAAAGTCTATATTGGTATGTGCTTCGAAGGGAAATGTTTTCTTACATTTTCATAACCTGATGTTTTTTACGCACTATTCTAAAGTGGCCTTTGCCGATGACTTCAGCGATGCGTCGTTAACGGGCAGTGTCCATGTGTATAGGTGTATAGTCGACGATGATATTATATAATTATAAACATGCCTAAAGCCTTTCTTGTTCTGCCGAAGCTTTTATGTGCAACTTTATTTGATTTAATAAAAATTTGAAAATCTTCATTTTTTAGAGAACAGGAATATAACTCTTGTACCGCCGCATGAGGAAGAGTTTTCAAGAATTTTAGAATAGTGAATTTGGCAGTAGAGAGTTCTGCTCGCGAAAGGTCACACAAACCCCAATTACATTAATATACGATTAAAAAACAACAAAAAGCAAAATTTCACGGTACATCATTTTTATCATTAAATTAAAGATATGAATTAAATATCGTTAAAGAATTCTAACATAACATAAAATAATTGGAAAATAAATTTTAACAAATTCACAAACGCTAGATACATACTATTATCAGATCACTAATATGCATACACCATTTACATTGGGTGAGAAGTAAAGCTTCGTGCGTTTCTGCATTATAAATAAGTTAAAGAATGATGGACTTCATGAGCAATAGATGCAAGGATTACCTTACCGAGTACTCAACAAAGTGGACTTGTGAAGAGGTGGGAGTAGAACTCGGGCTCCGTCATGTCAAAACGATATTTTTGAACCATCTCTTGGATGCGCAGTTTACGACGCACGTGCGGAGGCTGGTAGCTGTTGACAAATGAATGCATGAAGAGCTTAATAACAATAAAAAAATTGTCCACAATTTAATTTCTCCACGAGTCGAAATGTTGACATTGAACGTTTTATGTAAGTTTTTTCTCTACCGCCTCGAATATCAAAAACAAATATCCACACAAGTTAATGGATAATTGTTCAGTGAATTGGAATAACGAATACAAATGTTAAAACCAGAAAAAATGTCGTTCATTAAATATGTTGACAAACTCACGCTGCACTGTTGAAGCAATTTAAAATAACTTTAATACATAACGTTCTTCTTTCTTAACATCATTCCACGCGACCCTCGTTACAGATAAATTTCCAATTGACCATAAAAAGCCCTTCTATCAAGATTTTATGCATACTTCGTTTAGGCCCCAATTGAATTTAAGAGGAAGCAATGAATTTGCACCGTTCACTCACATTTTCAGCTTCTTGCACATAGAGACCACAACACCCATTACATCTACTGCTATGTGCACTCGCGTCTTCTTTCGGTAGTGCATGGGAAATAAATAACATTACGTGTACTCTTACCTGTCGCAATCGAGACGCCGTCGCCTGGCCATGTTTAAGGCGGTCTGCCTCACCAGACTGCCCAACACACGGCGACTCACCACCTGACCCGACACCAATGGACCCGCCACGTTCAGTCTGCGCAAGTAATGTCAATAACAATGGCATCACGCTAAAATGCCTAATATAAACAATCTTAATAACTAAAATTCAGGGACATTATAAATAATAAGAACCCATTTCCACACTTCAGCATCTCGAGTTAGAACACATACTAAGCAACAAAATGATAGTGGTATATAGATGAAACATTTCCCTGAAAGGATCTTACTTGTTACCGAAGGACTGAAGCTTGACCCTAAATAGGCCACTCTCGAGAGGATGAAGAAAGATAATTGACACGAGTGGAGGATTACGGTCCCGCCAGCCGGCACACTCCAGCCCAGTAGCGCACTCAGGCAGGAGCGCCGCTGCACAGGAAGTTTCGTGTCAACGCCATGGTTACAATTAGTAAATAAAGTTAATATGCCTCAGATGCCTCCGTATCGGAAAGAGCGGTCGAAGGTACGTCAGGGTTTTCACTTAATCACTAAAGTTCTCGCCGTTTGAATAGAACCTAGTAAATCAAGTGAATTCATGAAAAATATACAGTATCAACAGAGTGAACCAATTTATCCGAACACATAAAATGGGACATATGCATGGAAGTACTAGCACAGTCGTACACAGTTAACGCACTGTAAGGTACAGAAGCTTCACGAGTTCTTTCGTATACAACTGTCTAGTTCATTATACTCCTCTTTTCCGCCGAGTATTAACTTACAGTGAGTGACAATGCTTCCCTTTATTCTTATACCCAGTGATGCTGGGGGTGTTTATGAGTTTTTTTAAAGACGTATGTAATCAACTTCTACATACAGCCAAAATAATGTACGTGCACGAATGTTAATGCTAAAATATAAATACTTTTAACTCATATGTTATGCTGATAGTAAAAAATATATTTTTCAGGTAATATTAGTGACTCGTATTTTAAATAATATATACCCTGATTTATTGGATAAATAAAAATGGAGATGCTTTCAAGTTCCATTGCTCCTGAGTTATATTATCATTATTTAAAAGCTTAAAACCTACTCATTTCTACCCAACTCACCTGGATAAATTGTTCAGCCTGTACGAGGGATCGAACTTTCCACTCCCTCGAGTTTCGGTTCGTAGCTACATTACCTTCACTTACTAAGATACAGGACAGAATACTGAAGTCACGTGTATGAATAACTCATTCAAATTTTGAATCTACTATAACTTCATGAGATAATTTACAAAAAATATCGTCATAATGTTTTAAAAAATTATTTTACCAACTGAATCAACTAAAACCTCTTACATGTATTTTTATAGAAAACAGATAGCTTTAAATTGATTTAAATTTAACACTGTTCGGTCTGTTATCTGAGATGTAACTGCACGAACATTCACTTCCTACCAACTTAGAAAAAGTGAAGTGTATATTCCATAGAATGGATACTTGAAAGCTGTGTTTTAAGTACAACAAAATTATGATGACTACCAAATGCCACGAGGAGTGGTGTTCAATTTGCAGCTATACAGCCAGCACTCACAAGTGGGAAAAGTAGTCCAATCGCTGTAGTTCTCCAGCCACACAACGAGAACCTTGTGGTCGTGCCCTGACGCTGCAGTATTCTGGCGACCAAACCGACGACTGGACATCTGGTAAGTTACTTTACATTATCAAAGACGAAGAGCATGACATGGCGTCTAGACAGTTTTCTTCTTAACCGTTAATTTCTATGAACCTTGAAGCTTATTATAATAACTAAATACTATGAGAGATTTGTATACCACTCGACACACGAAAATCCTCTTGAGGTCCACTGAAGTAGTATCCCATGGCATGATATTTTTATGCCCGTAATTTCAACTAGAGAATAAAATGAATATCATTGTACAAGTCTTACCGCATCCTTCTTAATAACACAACCTTAAACACAATATGCATCATTTACCTCCACATCAGAATTTTATTTACGCTAAAAGCGTGCACACATTTCAACATGCTTTGAGGATCCTTCAAATTGATATGAGTTTTACTTCACAAAAATTATAGAAAATTTTTAGTACAATGTCAATTTATTATTGACGCTAGCGCTTTCAATAAATCACTAGTCATTGAATCAAGACAAAAAAAAGACACAGTTCGTCTCACGGCCATAAAGAAGTATCGCTACCTGGGATGCGTGCGACGTGTGGGAGGAGAAGGATGATGCAGCGTCAGCATCAGTGGTGGCGGCAGCAGCACTCAAACTGTCACTACCAGCACTAGTGTTGTCACCCTCCAGTGATAATCCATCTCCTGTGCAGAAATAAAAATGATAGGTCTCAACACATCCAATCTAAATCGTGGATTTTCGATATTAAAACCCGATACTATTAACGGGCATACACTGATGAACATAAAATTGCTGGTTCAGCTCGTATTAACCAAGAGATTACACATATGACAAAGCAGTAATATTAAGAGCATATATAAATCATAGTGATGGCTCAGTCGATACTAATCCTCCTGTCCTAAACAAGCGAAACAAAACTGCGGACGGATCAGTACACCACCAAACCAAACGCTAGCATCCTGTTATAGCGGAAAGTAATTCAGGAGCCGAGATATGGCAAAACTGCTCCATTTGAGGAACACACAACCAGACCTGGCACGAGAGCTGCGTGGTGAGGCGTGGGCACGAGGAAGGCCAGCTCGCTGCTAGCATCACTCCAGTAAATGGCTTGCTGCGCTCCACAATACTCCCCTCCTCCGTCGTACCGTGCCTCACCTGCGTGCATCACTTCTAGTCAGTATAAAATATAGCACATAATTCATTAACACGAACTCAAATACTGCACGTAAGGTATTTTAACTCAATTTGACCACAACTTGGACTTTAGAAACTTTACTTTCCCTGCATTATATATAAACATTTACCTACTGTCACCAAAAGGTGATATCTAGCAAAAAGTTCTAGGAATACTGATGATTAAAAGTTAGAAAAACATTACTGCTCCTATTGCTAAATTAATGAAGGCAGCTTATACACAAACAAACTTGAGGTGCCAAGTGTATTCTTACTAGAATTTTCTCAGCTTAGCTGGAACTAGGTAGGCTGACAGACAGACTTGACAAACTATTTCCTCAACCTTCCACATCTTCGCAACGTATCCATACTAGCCTCTCCCTCACATCACAAGATGGACAAGAACAGTCGCTGGAAGCATGATCTCGAGTCTTAAGATATTCCCAATAAAAATTTAAAAACCATTGTATATTTCAGGTATATGTACTTGAATAGAATAAAGTTTCTTTCTTTTGTTTTTACAATTTTTGTTGGAAGTCGTGCACTAACCCGAGTGTTGTTGGGAAAAGAGTTGCTGATGGTGCTTGGAGCGACCACTCCAGCCAGGGTGTGAGGTAACAGTGACAGGCCAGCCCAGACCACCCAGCAGCTCGATGAAATGGCTGCTAACGCTACTCGCCGACACCTGCAAGCCACCACGCACTCCTGTTACTTAAGCGGTGTCAACGCATTAGCAGCTTTGGATTTAAATATCCGAGTTCAAATTTGTTTCGTTCAAACGTGCAGATTAGCCCAAAAACAAAAGCGAAGTCATACTTTCAAATTCATACGACAGACAAGAACCTATGTAAAGTAAACTTGTGGCACGAAAAGTGCGTAGCGGAATAAGGCGGTCACTGGAAACTAGTTGGAACTACAACACTACATGCACACTAATAAGATTTTTTGTACCAAAGTCCCAAATGGTGTTAACCACCAATAACCATCAATCTCAGTTAGCTTACCCTAGCAGCAATATAATTTTAGTTCTTGCGAGCGGGAAGACCCGGGTTCGAATCCCGCTGCCGCCATGGTTGACGCGGCTAAAATTACTGCATAGGACTTGGGTAACCGAATAATTATCGAAGTAATTATCCTACCCAAGAATGGGCCCGAAGGTTCGTTCCTATAGCCTCATTCTATTTCTATTTCTTCCACTTGGACTCCTAATAAGTAAAGGCCGTGTATCCGACAACAATCTTCAGAACTATAACATAGATTAATAGGCCAACTTTCATGTAGCACTCAAATCATTACCTCTTACAGCCATGCCCTTATTATTTGGCGTTCTTCTCTATCTTACTTAAGTGCATATTCTGACCATTTTATAAGCACAGGTATCTGAAGAAAGAGTATGAAATGAGCAGAAATTGATAAGAGAAAATAAAGCACGTTCGAAACGACACCGCTAGATAGACTGTACGGGAATATACGATAATTTTTATAACAATTCAAAAGAACAAATTTGTTTCAGGTGACCTAAACACAAAAGAATGAATGAACACCTAAAATAAAGTACAAAAGTTAGACTTGATAAAACAATGTTTTAGTGACGTCAAATTTGAATGGAATGAGAGGACCGCTAATTGCGTAAGGACGGCGTGTGTACGTCCTGTGCAACAAAATTTAACAAGTGAGAGCAGGAAATCGCTGCCTCTAATTTAGACTAGCGGATCTTTTAGCCAGAGGAGTCAGCATGGATTGAAATTAATTTTTCGGTCCAGTATCACAATAAATATGAATGATCTGACGAGCACTGCTTACCCTAACACCCTCATAAATAGAGGTATACCAATATGCAGTATTTCGATTAAACCTAAACTCGCACGAAGTTATTTCGAACGGAAACTCACGACATTGTTGAGTATTTGTTGAGGGGAAGTTTGACCAGCAGCAACATAGAAGACATGCACAGTGTCCACACTGCGGTTGTTGGTGGCATCCAACGCCTCCAGGTCTCTGACGAAGCCAGTCTGTGAGGAGTCCAGCTCTACCAGGTCAGGTACACTGCCTTCACCCGCACACTGAACACCAACAGCTCAATTAACACAGGTGCTCCTCTAAATTAAGCTTAGGTTCTACCAATCACTAAATAATAATAGAATAAATGGGCGTTCAAATATCAAACAAACCTCTCATAATGAATATGTGAAAAACTGTGCATAAAAGAAAAATGTTAAATTTATTAACTGCTCAGAAAAATGTTTATGTATTCAAAAAAGTAAAAGTAATTTATCCAATATTTGTAGAGTAAGTATTAAATCTATAACACAAGAACATTTAAAACGTTTAGGCAAGTTCTTTTGCGCAATTGTTCTTCAAAAAAGCAGTGATCAGGTGATTATGCATAACTAGTAATATAACACACAATAAAAAAACGTTCAAAACCTCAAAGAATTCATAATTTAAACCGTTTATAATACTCAATATCATTACCACATCATTTTTATTAAACAGAAGGAAACGGATGACGTAGGTCTTAAATTAATTAAGACAGAAAAGAAGACAGAATTTTGAAAAAATGTAGTCGAACAAAACTTGTAAATATCGTGTTTGTTACTTTACAGAAAAAGGAGAAAAAAGTAAAATTTCACTCTACCTAACTCTGAAGCAAAACACAAACAGGCTGACAGAGCACGTGCTGTTAAATCTAAATCTGCTCAGGGTTTTGCGAAGCAACGACACTCGCCCTTATGAACGATAATTAAGAGATATTTTAGTGATATATACCTCGAGACTCATACCAATCGTCCTAGTATAATTTTTTCCTCAGGATACCACAAAAAACAAAAAACCCTTAGACTTAAAATAATGGCTTTCTATTGCCCGTGTTTATCAAAATCCGAACAGAGTTTAAACTTGTTCACAGATGTCTAGTAGAACGTGAAAATGTAATCGGCACATAGCCTTGCTCCACAATATTATGATAGCTTGAATGGTACAAGAGTGACAGGAAACATCTAAAAAAAAACGAATAAATGAAGAATGAAAGGGCCATTTAAAGCATCGAGGACATTCATACAAGAGGTCAGTCGCACGTACAATCGGGCTTCCTCACCGGAGAAATAAAAAAGAAGTAAATATGTGAAAGAAGCGTAGTACTCATTATATAACTACAAGTATACACCCACAACAGCCTTCTGTAACAAGTCCTAATTCTGCGCTGGGTACCTAGGGTTACCACTGAGGAGTATAATTTCTCAAAGGTACACTGACGAAGACAGATACCATCACAAAAGCTTCCTCGACGTAGGGAGATTGAAGAACAACCCTCTTCAATGTACCTTACTTTGGGGATCAAAATGGGAAATGAAAACAGGCATTATATGACAATCTAATGGCAATTTCAATTGAATACATTCATTCTGTACTATTTCACATATACTCGTTTTGCGAATACTCTCCAACGGAAAGGTTAAGTGATAGACGTCTAAAAATCGATAGCGGCAGAAACTAGAAACAGTAAGGAAACGGCGAGGACAGTAACAGAGCAACCACAAGGAGCAGCGCATGCAAACCTGGAGACTGTCAACAGAGAGCAGACCGAGGTGGGTGAGCAGCAGCCGTGCAGTCTGAAACTCTTGGCATACGGGCGGTGCTGAACATTCTTCCTCGCCCTCACACTCTCTGCTCGCTGCCTGCAATACATCAATAAATTTGTCGCTGTTTCCATTCCGCATGCAGTGCATCGCATAAGACACATCCTGACATTCATTTACAGGAGCTCTACACTGCGTGAAACAAAGTGTTTTAATGAATGTACTGTCTAACCAGATCACACAGGTCTGGTAAGCACCTTTCTAGCTAATACTCTTCCTACAATGTACATTCATCACTAACATTAGACAACTAGCCTTAAACGAACTAATGACAAACCTAGACTTGTGCAATGAAAATTTTCAAACCAAGTTAACTTTAAATATACATATGTGTAATGTTCTTCGGTCAAGAAACTCAAGAAACAAAGTAGAAGACGTAAGCCGCGTAACAGTTCTTTCAATCAACTTCTCAAATACCGTACATTTATACTGAATTCAAAGTGAATGTTGAAACTTTTATTCTAGAAATGCTAAGATTCTTAAGGTTAGATAAAAATTCGTCCTTTCTCAAGTTTCTTTCCTTCCAGCGAAATTCTATTTGCCCTAATGCAAAAAATATGATACATTTTTGCAACAAAAAATTTTTTAACCTTTATCTAAATCAGGGGTCGGCAAACTTTTTTACCCGTCGCCTTCATAGGATATTTGTACTTACATCGACCCCCTCCATGCACACACACATACAAATAGGTAAAAAAATGTTAAACCATTATTGACATTTTTGATGACCAAAAATAAAGAGAAATGTTATAAGCCAAACCAATCTTATGTTGTACCCTATACAATGTTTGAAGATATATATTAAGAGAAAGAGGCAGTCTTCACTGATACAAAGTAAAAAAGAAAAGAATAGAAGTTTACCTACCTATCGAGAATTTTGCTGTTTCGAAATCTAATAATACTTATCGTTGAAAAATTGATAGGAACTTAATTATATAAAACAAATGTACTACTTGAAAATATTAATTGCCATGGAAATACGCAACATGATTTTATCAAAAAAGAATAATGAAAATTACATTAACTTGCCTATTTATCGATAAACTTGATATTAATGAGATGGATGAGCTTGATGAGCGGCAGCAAGGCTTTTGATATTTGGTTTAAAATTGGTAAGCTTTAACCGTAAATCACCACGGTTTTCCAAGTTTAGTCTATTTCCCTGCTTTGTTAGAATCGCATTCGCATGGCTCAAACTAGCTTCACCCATATATATCCTTAATCGACCCCCTTCCGACCCCCATAAATTTATCGACCCCTTGAGTTCTGTCCTCGACCCCCAGGGGTCGATATCGACCACTTTGGGGATCCCTGATCTAAATGTATGCATTACACCTACAATTTGTAAAATAATGAATGTAAAATTGTCAAGTAATACAGCAGTAAAAAAAATATTTATGAATAACATGAAATAACACTTTTATAAGTTTACCTTTCTTTTTTAGCAAGAAAACTAGATTCACTCTGGAAATGCATTGTGAATTATAAGTAATTAATTAGGCCTCTAATTTGAAACGCTCTGTGAGCCTTTCAGAAACTGGAATAACTGTACGGCAATGCTCTCTGGGGGTGGTTACGATCAAAAATATACAATACTCTGGGTTTTCGTCACCTTGCTTCAAAAAGAAATCTTGAGAAAATTTTACAAGATAAATTCTAAATCGAGTATTCAAAGCTTCAGTTTTCGAGAAATCATTTCATTTTACTAATAAAGAAAACTGTACCTTTCAAAAAGTATTTTAGAAAATTTCAACTACGATGAAACTTGTATGTACCTACTACGCAGGTAACACTTTTTTACATAATCAAGAAATACCGAACGAGAAAATTTTATTTGATGTTGGTCTAGCATATTCTCCGCACCTTCTTCACAAGTTGATCTTCGAACGTCATTTGGTGATCCAAAATCTGCAAGAGCTTTTCATGTTCAGCTGAGGATTTCTCCGTGGCGTGGATGACGCTCTCCAGAGACGGAATCGACTTGTCACTGAAGAGCAAAAAAAACATGAGAAACGTAAAGAGTGGGTTGAATGAGCCAAAAATAATTAGCATGACAATATAAATTCTAGGACTGGTACCTAGTAATACTACAAACTCGTTTCTTCTAAACATAGAAGAGTTATCTTTTAGTCCGTCATTCCAGAATTTCAGAAACAGGTGCTAAAACGAAGGCTACGAATCCAGGCAGAGTTTGGCTCTACCACTGTCGACATTAAAAGTAGAAAATGAGAGCTTAGATTGTCTCTTGACAGAAATCACATCACAAAAATAACTAAGTTTTCCGAATCGGGAAATAAGTAAGTCCCACCTATGGGTGTAATACCAACAAAGCAGTAAAAAATATACCAAATAACATACTTCAATTTGGTTTCCTAAAGTGAATTTTAACAAATCCTGAATTTAAACAACGAACTGACGCTTTGCACTGCGGAATCCTGTCGACAGAGTCCGGAAAATATTGCGGCTTGACGTTGTGCTTGACACCGCAGTCGTTAAGGGGAAGAGGGCGGCCAGGATTGGTGGAGTGGTGGGAAGGGGCGGAGCGGTGTCTTGGTAGATGCCTGAGCTGCAGACTCCACACGCTTCTCCCAAACGGCCCCCGTACGATAGCGGTCACGCTTGGCTGTGGGTCTGCAAGTAGAGGATGCAGTTTGAAAATGGACTTTGGAGAAAAGTGGATAGAAGGAAGAAAGATGAGATCAGTGTGATGAATGGTAGTGACTGTGTGGTTAAGTTTAGATGAATAAATGTGCGTGGATGGAATGTAAAGAAGCTGGATGACCTTACTGAAGAATTTGAGAAAGGAAGACTGGATAGTAAAGGTTGCTTCGAATTGTCTTGGACACCATTTTATAAGTGTGTTTTAGAGAGTATTAAGGGCCATAATAGAAGCTCCAACTAAATTTGGCCCTCAAGTTCAAGTTAAGTTAAGTGTCAAGGGAATGAACATACAACACTCGCAACATCAATTACAGCTGGTATTTGGGAAAAAACAATTAGCGAATAAATTTATTTTATACTTTTTATTAGACTGCCTAAAACTAATCAAACTATGTAACTTGCTCAACTGAAGACAGAAGATATCCGTGTAAGAATCAAATTGAAATCAACTCCCATAATAAATTAGAATCCCATTACTTTCGACCAGAATATAATTTAATGAAAAAGTCCTCAGTCCGTACGAGAGCTAAACGAACAGCAAACGCTGATCATTTCAGAGCGCCATCAACCCTCTCTATCAAAGTTACTCTGGTCACTTACTGTCCCAATGAGTGCAACTTAACTTCAGGAATAGTTCTTTCTTCAATATTGAATCAGTAAAAATATTTAAAAAGCACGGCTGCTAATAGTTCACTGATGGATAACAAAATATCAGAGCGATCAGCCAACGACAACTAAAAATTCACGTGATTTTTAATTTCTGTACAAGCATGCTCGTGCTTAGCTCTTAAGTTGATCACGATCATTTCACACAATTATTATACTGCAGAGGGACCGGCACACGCCCGGTCAGATAGCAGCGCCTTTCATAGAGATCTCCTCGTACTAAGATATTACAGAGAAGTAAACAGAAGCAAAATTGACTGAACTCAAGGTTTATAAAGAGTCCCTAACGCGCTATCAAGCTGAACAGACGGTCACAGCCAATGTTGAAATTTAATTCAATTTTTTAATTTGAACAGTGCGTATCACCACTAGAATTGGAAAAAATTCAGATCACAAAGAAATAAAAAGCAGCAGATGTCCTCTCACCTTGATTGTTACCGAGTGGTTGTTCCAGTAGAGCTAGCAGTGTGCTGTTCTGGGACACGTAGTACCTGCCATGAATATGGTCATCAATAATTATTGTCAGAGTTGTACAAAATATCGTGTCCCAGTAACGGAGGTCGTTTCTTGCAATTATACACAGTTGATATACATATGAATACGATACTCGTCTAGAATCTTCAATCCAAATTTCTGCAAATATGATACTTAAAAAACCATTATCAACCGATGAGGTAATTCATTTGTCCGCTGCTAAGCTGAAACTTTTTGCAATACAAAGTAAGGATACGCTCGGAAAATCATAAAGAAACCTCATAACTGGAAACTATGGCTTTCTATGAATTATATCATAGCTTTTTGTCCAATCCTAAATAACAACTTTTTCGGCGACCTCTCCCATTATAATAATCTTGGTATTCATGTGCCCTCTCTTCTTCCGTAGCTTTTAATACTAGCCACGCACATGTTGGTACACGTGATTCTACTTGCAACTCCTCCAGATACCAATATTTCGGGCACCATCTCACCTTTCAGTGTCAATGAGGATTGACAGATAACCTAAAATATAATTTCTATGTCCTTCCTAGGTTCGTCGTGGTAATTTTACTTTACTATCTCTAAATAGTATTTCTCAGAAATACAATCGTCACCCACTACCCAAAACAAAATATAAGCCTTACGTTTTACAATCCATGATGTAATAAAGTTCTTACCTGTAGAGAGCTACTGATAATGTGCCGGTTAAAATTTTCAATTACTGTAGTCAGAAAATTATAATTTAGATTTTCTACATGATATTCACTGAATTGTGTTAATTTCAATCAATTCTTTATATAAAATCCCACTTAACACGTTCGCTGCCGCTTGAAATTTAGAGCTTAAAATTAGAGCTTGAAATAAGATGTTGAAATGACGCACATATGCATCAAGCGGCAGCGAACGTGTTAATGGGTTCCTCATCAGAGCTGAAGACTAAGATGAGACCTGAAGTGCTGCGTGGCAGTGTTCAGAGTGAGCGGGTCATGTGCACTCCAAGTGTTGCAGTGCTGCAGCAGTAGACACTCGTCCAGCTGCGACGACACCAGCTCCACGCCACACGACGCCGGCAGACGACCTACCTGCACGCCACACCAACTATCAGGCTACAGGGTCACCACTGTCAGGCTACAGGGTCAGCACTATCAGGCTACAGCGTCACCACCATCAAGCTATAGGGTCACCACCATCAAGCTACAGGGTCACCACCATCAAGCTACAGGGTCACTACCATCAGGCTACAGCATCACCACTGTCAGGCTACAGGGCCCAGTGGTAGCAGCAAAGTGTAGTGCTTAGGAATCATCATGATCTAAATGTTGGGCAATGGGGGAAATTAAGACCTTAGTGGTCAGAAATTTATATTCAAACTCAAAATAGGAAGGCAAGGACACCATACTTCTACTTTTAGACGGCATGGGACTTCGGTATTGAACCAAGAATGGGCCAAACGGCTCGTTCCTATTGCCTTATTCTATTCTATACTTATAGACATTTTCCTACCTCAACACACAACTATATTGATGTCTAAGAATCTGTAATTTGAATTAGCATATCTATTATTTTCTTTGCGCAAAATTCAGAACTGTCTATGGTTGGTATGCACACTACCAAGCCTCTTCTCCACGAGGTCTTGACTTCGCAGCTAAATATGAATACGAGTGCCGGAACAGCTGATTTAGACCATCAAATGTATCTACAGGGTTTCCATAAAGTCTCTTATATAAGTCTCTCATAAAGTCTCAACAGCACCTCTTTCACAAACAGGATCCCCGAAAAACACATATACAAAAAGTGATCCAAAACTTAAATAAACACTGAATACAACAGAACAAATCTGAATAGAATATCTTATCAATTGCATTTGTAATAAATTTTTGAAATGGTAAAGAGACTTTATGGACACCCTGTACATTGAATAGAATAGAAAATACAAATTATTAACAATTTTCAGTAAGCAAGAGCACACCTGGGATAGGACACAGGAGAGCAGCGCCTCTGCAGCGTCACGCACCCTCAGACTGGCAGGCTTGAGGGCCTTCTCGTGCTTCAGAATCACCTGACCTTTGTTCTGCACAAATGATCAGCAAAATTATCAATCAAATTTTAAGATAAATTGAGTAACACCTTTGAAACTGGAAAAATTTTAAGTACATATTCACAGAGCCCTAAGTGTATAATACCAGAAATAGATTTATAAGTTCAATAAGACACAAACGCAGAGGAAGCGCTACCTGAGACTTTGCACCCGAGATGCCAAGTTCGATGACTTCGAGAAGGATGGCCAGGCAGTCCTGGTCCAGCAGCAGCGACGGGTGTGACAACAGCCACACGCTGCAAGTCTGGAACGCTGCTACTATCGTAGAGTGGAGGTCCTGGAGTTCCCACACATTACAAACACGATAGTCAGAACACGATGTCATCGAAAGACAAGAAGCTAAAACTTTATCTATTTACCATGTTACACTAAAAACTATATCTATTTACTTTTCCAAACAGGCAAACTATTTTGGGTCAACCAGGACATTTAATAAGCAAATACCAGTACGCCTCAAAGCACACATAGTCTAAAGTCCTAGACATTACTATTCTCTGATATAATAAATTCAATTGTTTCTAGTCCAGTTCAATCATTACATGAGCTATGTTTGACGATCGTGAAAATTTATATATAATACATATAATTTATTTATATATAATATATATAAGCTATAAATTGGACACGGTACTCTCACTAATTTGACAGAAAGTTAGAATAAAATTTACCATGAAAAGTAGTTGAGCAGGCAAGCTGCCCTGCAACTGCAACACTACAGAGCCACCATTAACACGAGAGTACAGTACCTTTGAGTGAGCAGGAGGCGGTCTACTGCACTGGTACACGATGTAGTCACACAGCCATTTCACCGCTCGCTTGCTCTCGAGCCAGTCTGTTCAGGGCAAAGAACAGCGCCATTGAGTGAGGTGAAAGTAAAACATGGCACAGCGTGACAAAAAAGCTAATCATCATTTCTCAAGAGTTGAGTTGTTTGTACATATAACCGCTAAGTTCATAATGCTAGTGTTTGCGAGTTAATTTACTCTGCGTATGGAGCGTCAGTGGCCAGTGTTTATATGCACAAGAGCGTTATTTCCAAGGTACATGCAGAACCTGTGAGCGACCCAGCCAGCCAGGACAACCCACCCTGGTGCGGCGGGTGCAGTCTGGCTAGCCCCGCCAGTAGCTCGAGCCCCGCCAAGGACACGTTGACATCAGTGCGCCAGGACAAGATGAGGTTGTGACACACCAGGTAGATGGAGCGCACAACCAGAGTTGAACCGCAGTCTGTCAACGCAACTGTATTCTTCATATCACTCGCATAACAACCACAATCAAAGTCGACAAATAACTTTTGAGGTATGGCATCAGTCTTTCCTTAATCAGTAAAAAATAAAATAGAAACTGATGGATCAAACTTGTACATTTATCTGAATCGCACACTGGCATCCCCGCTACCGTCCCAGAAAGGTACTATACTAAACTAGGGACTGTACAAACCCGAACGCTAATGTAACACAATGATTTTCGTTAGTTTAATAAGTAAAACTCGTCTTACCACGCCTGCATAGCATTCAAATTTTCCTTCAATTTGACCAAACAATTGACTAGCGAAGTAAATAGAGAATACAACACAAACAATAAACCAGTTGTCTCACTTTTATATATTTTTTTAAAAACAACTTTTACATAAAGAAAGTAAGTAATACAAGTGATGGATACGAAGAATCTTGTAAACAAGTTCACCGTTTTCACCGTAAGCTTATCCTCAACATAAAATCTAAAATTCAACAAACTAAAGATTATAATGAACACGAAATGAATTAGCGTGATACTTAAAGATGAGAGACCAACCAAAGCCTCCACGAGTGCTGGTCTGAGAAATCTGCGAGGTCCAGGAAGATGATGTTACAGTAGTAGGGAGACTGTAACAGCTCCGTAACTTGGCGAGCGTCTTATAACTTTTTTCGTAATTACCTGATTTGGCATAATATGACTCTATTGTGTAACAAATCCTTCACTCTTGAACATGTATGTCGATTCAACACACACACGTGCATCAAACATCTAGTCGACCACAAGTAAACGTGAATTGTTCAATTATTGGTTTTTGTATGTGGTTAAATTTTAGGTATGCAATCTGACGGTCACCAGATCCCTTAGAGACAACTTTTGGAACCAAAAAGAATTGATATCGGGTGAACAATAACTTTCTGTTTTCTTCCACTGCACCCAGGCTTCTGACAATAATACGTTTTTTACTCTTAAGAGCATCAATTCATGAGTTCAACTAAATACTTCCGAGTAAAAAATTAAAACCTTTTTTCAGTCATTTATTTCTATTATAAAGATCTGATCACCAGAACTGGATTTTAACTGCCTCACTGATACCCCACATCCAATCAAATATGCTGACTGGCCACGAAAATATCTCTCAACTATCAAAAGTTGAGGGTTTAGCAAAAATATGGACAAGCTGAAGTAGCATTCGTAAATTTGTAGCATTCGTAATTAATTTGCTCACAGTGAATTCACCATTATTGGTTAATATACATAGACATAACTATTTGAAGTCTGAATAGTGTAAGTGAACCTCTCAAATATTTTTTGACAGTTTCATTTTCTATGAAGAAGAGACGCAAAATAGATGATGAACATGTCTTCGGTCCACTGAGACACAAAATGATCCTACAGAACTAGCTACGCACACTCGTAAACTCACCCGTTACAGAACAAATCGAAGATATTCCGGAGCTTCTAAATAAGACTATTTTAAGGATTCAACTTCAGTTCTCAGGCCTTCCAACTACAAAATGTGAAAGTCCTACTCTCACCCATCTTCTTTCTTACCCTCTCAACTGCGTCAACTCGTTCACTTTTTAATTTCGAAACTGAAAGTCATGCAAATTTCTACATCTGATAACTGAAAAATCTTATATTAATGAGACAAGTACTTAGTACATCTTGGTAGCAGGGTACGGCACAGACCTGACGCACCCCCAAGAGCGAGTTCTTGCAGTGATATCAGGCGTGCAGCAACGGACATGAAGTGCAGGGCGTGCTGTGTCAGCGCACTTACCAGCAGCGCTGACGACCAATTGAGACGCGGACGGAGCGGTGGATGAAGGAGGGCCTGAGGACGGTAGGGACGAGCTGTCCATGACGTGCCCTGAACCTCCCTCCGTCAGGCTGCTGAGCTGCTGATCCCCCACCGTCGCCCCGTACAGCGAAGACACTGACTCTCCCCCTACTCCCATCACGTAGTCCCAACACAAGCACAGACGCAAGTACACAAGCACGGACGCACACAGTAACACACATGTATCATGAATAAATCACCTCATCGTACGAACTAAATGATAATCATTAGGCAAGCGCCTCAAAGAAATATGAATGAAGTTTTAAATTCATCACCAAAATAATACGAGTTGGGTCCATTGCTGCGTAAGTCATTCCATAAGAGCATTCAACTTTATTTGAAGGTAGTTTACGAGACCACAACAAACAAATTGCACAATCCAACACGCTCAGGTAAACACGACACATGAGTAAGCAAACATACGCACCGTGGATGCAGTCAGGCGGCG
>VCRD01000356.1:49667-105483 GCA_006783055.1 Trinorchestia longiramus | reverse complement strand
AAGACACTGACTCTCCCCCTACTCCCATCACGTAGTCCCAACACAAGCACGGACGCAAGTACACAAGCACGGACGCAAGTACACAAGCACGGACGCAAGTACACAAGCACGGACGCAGGTACACAAGCACGGACGCACACAGTAACACACATGTATCATGAATAAATCACATCGTACGAACTAAATGATAATCATTAGGCAAGCGCCTCAAAGAAATATGAATGAAGTTTTAAATTCATCACCATAATAATACGAGTTGGGTCCATTGCTGCGTAAGTCATTCCATAAGAGCATTCAACTTTATTTGAAGGTAGTTTACGAGACCACAAGAAAAACAAATTGCACAATCCAACACGCTCAGGTAAACACGACACATGAGTAAGCAAACATACGCACCGTGGATGCAGTCAGGCGGCGATCACCAAAAGTAGAAAGAAGAAAAAAACATGAAATGAGAACATGCTTCGCCTGGTCTTCCGATTGTGAAAAAAGCAATCAAATCAGAGAAGCAATAAGGTTGCTTTTCTTGGAACACCAAGAAAAGTAAACGAGCAAGCATTGAAGCATGCGTGTTTCATCGTAAGTTCATATATTTCTCTATGTTGTTAAACCAAAACTCAACGAGCGCAGGTCTCAATACTCTAAAAAAAATTAGGATCAGAGAAAATTTAAGAACGAGCAAAAATTTACAAATACCTGAAGTACAAACAGACTTCATTTATCATCAACTAATCAATAAGCGTTAAAGAAAATGCTGCCTTAATTCATCATCTCACGAAAATGCTTGCATGCCAACATTGGCTGATGTCATAAGATGATTAGAATACACAGCAGCGCTACATCAACATAGCAGTGCCGAAGACAGCGCTGGCCTGTAACTGATGGTGGTCACGTTGCCTTTACAACTAGAACTTTTTACCAGATTTCCATAACTGCTCGCAATTTACTATATTCACTGGCGGGTTAAGTGCATTTGTTTTGAGGAAAAGTTAACAATTTAGACAAAAGAATTCGTGACACGAGAACATGACTAAGCTAACGAAAGACTCCGTCAGGCTCTAGAGCATAGTAGATAATTCAGAACTGAAGCATGAAATTAATGTTTAAAAAAACTATCGTGCAAGTTAATTTTGAAAACTAACAGCAAGTAAAATGCATTTTTATGTGTTTAAAACAATGCAATTGATATCTTAAACTTGGTGAACAAATTTTGAAAAATGATTCAAAAATACCATATAATTTACACAAACATCAAAAAAATAATCAATACAAGAAATCACAAAGCTCATGACCACAGATGCTCAAAATTGAAAGTTGAAATCATTTCAAGCAGTGTGAAAAATTCAATTTGCCGATTTGTCCAGTAAAATGCCCCCCTAAAAGAGTTGCATCATCTCTGAAACAACTAATAGCTCCTAAATTACATCCTTATCCTTTTTTATAGAAAATAATATTAGAATATATTCGTTCATAGTGAGAAAATTAAAAAATGTCAGAGATGCCAAAGAATATTTGGAATAATAAATACTTGGCAAAACTATGACAAAATTCAAAAAGTATGCCACGTCTGGACAAACTACAGTATGCGGCGAAGTCAAACCCTTCCCTATTGGTCTAAATTTGCTAAATTTCAGCGTGTTGTTATACTGCGCTCGAGATTAATGAATATTCCTGAAATTTAAGCAAATTATGATAAACAGAAAAACCTATCAAAGTTACGAGTTGGCAAAAGCTAATAATCTCTTTACTAAACAATACGAGAACAGTGCAATAAAATTCAAATCTGAACCTAAATTGCAGAAAATTATTTTGAAAAATATATTATATATATTATATAATATATATATATATATATATATATTATATAATATATATATATATATATATATATATATATATATATATATATATATATATATATATATATATATATATATATTATTATTATTATTTTGAAAAAATACAAATATACAATACAAATACAGATATTTCGTTCAAAAATTCAAGAAATTACAAGCAACAGGCAAAATAAAATAATAAAAGTAGAGCCCTTCGAGTTCCACTGCGTTCAGCAGTTGCTGCTGTAGACTCTAGAGCAGTGCTCTTCAAAGTGTGGGTCGTGCGACCATTCAAAGGGGGTCGCGAAATGTAGGATCATACTTTTCTTATCTATGTAATAATGTTATTTCATAACAAAATACATCATTTTTACGGTAAATAATTAACAGTAGACCCAATTTCTTTTTAAACATTAATTTCTTTTGCTATATTTATATTTCATTCCATATTTTGCTTAAGTTAAAGAGGTCGTACAAAAATAAAATCTTTTAAAGGCGGTCGCGGCGGATAAAAGTTTGAAGACCACTGCTTTAGAGCATAATCATTAAAAGGCATGCGACTGCCAAAGCTAACACTGATGTATATCTTCAGCTCGTCCTATCTCAGCTTGGCGAAAACAACAACAAACTTTTATCTTGATGCACGGAGCTGACAATATTTTAAAAATTAATCAGTAAAAAATCGAGGCATTCGACAACACGGTTACAAAAAGCATCACAAGCCGAAATAAAAAGTTTATCAGGAAATAATGCAACTCGAGCTAATACCAAGAGGTGAACCAAATTAAGAGAAATAATATCAAGTTGCAGAAAAAACAGCGTCCACTCACACGCACATTCTGAAGTAACCTCTTCCAGGACTTTCTAGTCTCCTGCATCAATAGTTCTCATAAAGCTATGCCCCTTCAACTTTTCTCGGCACTCAACGAAGCGATGAGGTACAAAAGGGAACGGGAGATAAGTGCTGACATTGCTACCCAGCACACAGAGCGCAGCTGTCGGAAGAAAGAGGAAAGTAGTGAGGCACTGACCGAGAGGTGTGTGCACATCTCTGCCCTCGGAGAGTGAGTAGTTATGCTGTGACACTGAGTCCATCGCCTCCCAAAGACTAGCATCTTGCACGCAGAACATCAGTCCACCTGCACCAACACACAAGAGCAAAGCATCAGCACGAAGTGGTCATCTCATACCGAATACAAGCTAGGCATTTTCAAAATTATTACATGACTTCAGGTATAAATGAAATAAATTATAGTTAGTGTGATATAGCTAACAAACAATCGAATGCACTACGTAACACAATGGTAACAGCACTAGGTCTCAATTATCATTGATGTAACACACATTCAAATCATTCTTCAGAAATTATCTGCCACTAACTAAATCGCTCAATACATAGATTACGTAGTATATTTTTAACCACAGCACACAAGCAAGGAGTACGCAATAAGAGTAAGGCCCACCAAGCAGGGTGTGGATGGTGTGGGGCTGCGTCTCGCTCTGCAGGGCAGCAGACAGCAGGTTGAGGAGCTGAGGACGGAATTGAGACAGCTTGTGACGCTCGCCTGACACCCCCACCTCCTTGATCGTCAGCTCCTGTAACATGCACAAGTAATTGTAAGCACCTGCAACGAACACGTGCAATATTATGCATGAGCGACACGCAACAGTAATTTGAAACTCGTGCGACATGCCCAAGTAATTGTAAGCTTATGCAACACGTAGTGTATTAGTAAACTTCTATACAATGCACGTGCAATGCTAAACCCATATTTGGAAATTTGAGATTACTACCAGAATATTCTAGTCTATGCAAGAGATCACTTTCCGGATAACTTGCTTAAGGGCATCAATAGTGTCGAATGAAAAAACAAACAAAATATCCCAAACTCAAAACGTAATTACAAAGATGCACTTCTAACCAAAAGTCCCACTAGATACATCAAAACTGAATGCATTGAAAAACACTTTTCTACCGAAGGTGTCTTACCTCTGGACAAAGAGTGTGCCCTGGTAATGTGAAGTAAAGGAGCCAGTATGGAGATCAGCACAACTCACCTGGAAGTGGAGCGGTAGGGGCAGTATGGAGAGCAGCACAACTCACCTGGAAGTGGAGCGGTAGGGGCAATATGGAGAGCAGCACAACTTACCTGGAAGTGGAGCGGTAGGGGCAGTATGGAGAGCAGCATGGTAGTAGCCGCACGCCTCAGCGCCAGGTACTGGTCAGTCCCACTCTCCCCAGAGACGCCGGTAGAGCTGCTCGACACCTGTGCACAGGGTAATCTACAGGCGCCTCGCACTAAATTACTTTACCTTTAACCCTTGGTAACAAGTAAGCATTTAATAGAACCGTTTTTGGAATGAAATCTATACGGATAATTCAGTAAATGATTCATCAAATTATCACTTATTTGTTATAGTTACATTAACTTTGACTTCAGCAGCCCAGCATATAAGAGGTGCATCTGGCAATGAATAACACAGGTTGTAAAAAAGACAAACAGTTTCACAAGTGTTCAAGCACAAGCTCAGTTACAAACAGGCATACGGACTAACAGCATCAGGCTGTTTCTTGTCGGGGCGAGCGGTGCGGTCCACAAGCACAGCTGTGAGCACCGGCAGGAGGGCAGGCACGAGTGTAATGACACCTTCCAGGTCCACACGGAACAAGTTGCTGCCGTTCAGTAATATGGCGGCCGCGCTCTCGCTGCACGGAACAGCCTGCACATCACAAAATTGAATAATGATCATCGAAATGTTTCCCTTGCAATCTTCACTGATCAAACACACTACCACTACATGTTTCCTGAAGTATATTTCATTTATTGCCGTATCCAACTTGTGGTTACTACACATTCCGCGTATTTCTAAAATACTGAACGCATAACCATACAGATGTAGAATAAAAATAAAAAGGGCGTTAGACAGTACCTTATTTGCAGCGGGGTGCCGTTTGTGAGGCGGGGGCAGAGGAGTGCGCAGTCCCTCTCTTACGGCGATGTAAAAACGTGACAGGTACACCGGAAGAATTTCCTCTCCGGTGCTCACGCTGCTAACAATGCTGCACACCACACATATTTGTAAGAATGCTGGAAATAACATTAACACAATATTCTTGGATACTTTCTCACACGTATCAAATGCCTACTATATTTCAATTTTCTTTTTCATGAATGATTCAGCCATGAACCTCTCATCTACTTTATGACCTAAATCCTTTATTCGACTTCCACTTGCAGCAAAACGCACTTAAAGCATTCAATTTTTTCCATTTCGTCTAGCACCGCTAAATTCATTCTCAAAACTTTCATTCTCCAAACGTTCCCACACCTAGAATAGGTACATTTTTTTCCTTCAACAATTAAAATTTACCGTATTTCACCCCATAAAAGACGTATTTTTTCTTCACAACATATCCTCACAAATAACTTTTCATTCTACAAACAAAATTTAATTAACGGTAGTCAAAATTTTGAGTGCAAGTTAAACTTCAGCTTACACCAGCTACATCCAACTGTGAGCCCTGAAAACTGAAACAAGGCCTATGTTTCAAAATTAAATTGTAAACATTCCAAGAGAAATCATTCATGCAGTTCGTATACTGGGATATTAACAGGAAACAAAATTCCTGCACCTTTCTGATTTATTATACTACTGGACACGAGCAGCATCATTCACCTTTAATAATCTTAGAACAAATAGTGGATATTCTCAAAATTTGGGAGCGTTTAATGGATCAAAACATCTAACAAGTTGCGAACAACATGCTCATAATTTTCACATACATACATTCTAAATTTCTTTACTAATCTCCACAATTTAGCTGGTAAATAAGCTATCAGAGCTCTACCAGAGGTAGAAGTAAATTGATAATTGATAGCTTTCTTATAAGACGGTAGAGACTACCGTGCTGTTTTTTGTTGAGCTTACCCTTCTCATTTAGCAATAAATATTCCAGGCGCAGAAAGCCAGTTTCGTAGTTTAAAATTCATCAATTATAAACAGCGTATGTTAAGAAAAAACATTTATATTTGGAAAGAGGGCTAATTTCCCTTTCCTACACTAAGAAAGTGATAAGTAATTCTTCTGACTTCCCATGATATGATCTAATTTATTATAAGAAACTAACTCGGTAGGTACAGTTGCTTTTAGAATAAAATAATCCATTTCGTTTGCTATTTAATAACTTTAAAGGTTTTTAAATCTGAGGTTACCGAAAATTAATCATTTCTTAACGAGTAGCTCGTTTACAGAACGCCTATGATACGATACCAAAGATACGTGAACCACCGCCGTGCTGCTAGTACACATTTCTAGATTTTATCAAAGCTAGTTAGGATGAAACTGAAGGCTACCTATAACCCACATGCTTGAGCCCGTCAAAAAAAAGGAGACAAACACCAACCGACAGAGAGCGGCCAGTGCCTCAGCTCTGCCCGCTTCGAAGTCTGCAGGCGACAGCGAGGCCAGCTTGTCAAAGGAAGTGCCAGGTGCTGCACCAGAAGCAGCAGAGGCAGGGGCGTCGATGGTGCTTTTGCGGTGGTCACTGCCCATGCTGTACACGGAAGACGGCCGCTTGTTGGCTCCTGCTAATGACGTGTTTGACGTGCTGCCTGTGCTCAGTACTCCGCTCACACTGCTAGCAGTCTCAGACTCTGGACGACAATTAGAAAGTGATCGTATCTTTGAGTAGCTCATCAAATCAAGATGTAGCAATTGAACGCGTTCCAAAATTATCGAAAATAATTGTAGCGAACGTCAAAAATTATTTTAAATCAGTATCTATATTAGTTTTAGGTTTTGAATGCCACTCCTAGTCGATTCCATATTAGAAATGAAAGAAACTAATGTTAAAATACACCCAATCCAGATTAGCTTAAAATAGCAATGCATTCCAGTACAAAATTTAAAGAGACCTGCTACATAGCAGCACATGTAAAATGGACTAAATACAAAATGTATCGTCTACCTATTAGCCTCAACACTAAATGGTTCAATGAGGAGAAAGCGGAGCTTAAGGCTAGTTCCAGATCAGGTGGACCACCTACTGGTATGAGGCGCAGGTGAGGGAGACAGATTCGTGTTGATGAGAGCCGCCTCGAAGAGCCAAGGGCCGAAGAGGTGCAGGACGCTGTTCACCTTCGCCTTACCCGCCACACCGCTCCTGCCGTCGTCCTCCTCACCTCCTGATGCACATTAAAACAATAAAACTTCTGAAGGTGCAGTCGTGTGAGAAGAAGCTAAGGACACACGAATGTACCAGCTATCAAGTAAACCACGAATCGCAACCTTAAGTTTGGTTCTCAAGCATCATACTTCGGGATAAGGAAGCTATAAATTCTTCAATTATATTGAAGTCGTTTTCGCGAATGAAACTTGTGCGATAACGGTGAGGTCAAGCTTAGGTGTTTAGGTCAGGGTTTGGTGAAACGTTGAAGTCATCGTTAAGGGTACTAAAAATAGCATAAGAGGAAACATAAGATTAGAACTTATGATTAACAGCACTTGACATAGGCATCAAGTCTTGAGAAAAAGCTCAAGTGGTTTTCAAACGTGTGCTATTCTTCTGTTTCAACTTGCAATAAATTGCTCCAGCCTTTAGTACACTAAGCATGTCACCAGCTCAAGTCTATTAGTTCAAGTGTGGCAAGCAGGCAGGTACTAACACAGAGTATGCTAGCGCTTTCGATCTGTTCAAAGTGCGCCGCATGTCTTTGCCGCATCATGTCGCTCATAAAGATTAGGGTCACCCTACTTGGTCACGCCCTGTGGTGGTCTTGGTACGGTGTGATTTGTAGTGATTTGTCCAAGTTAGGGTATCATTAAATCAAATACGGGTCATCAGCGTTGACAAAAGAGTATGTTTCGGTATCTCTTGATCATATCCTTTCTACAAATTCACTACGCAGCAGAAGCATCAGAGTGATGTCTCAATCAAATTTTGCTTGAGAAACTTAGTGCGCACACTTTGAAGAATTTTTGTAAATGGGGTTACTATTGCCCTCGTATGGAGGTATATCTTAAGCACTTGAAGGACAAAATGCAAGCAGCGAAGAGTTAACAGAAGTTGGTTCTCCAATGAAGAACAAACAGAAGTTGGTTCACCAATCAAGAACAAGTAGAAGCTGGCTCACTAATGAATAACAAACAGAAGTTAGCTCTCCAATGAAGAACACACAAAAGTTGGCTCACCAATGAAGGCGTCAGCGAGTGAAGCGACAACTTTGATGGCGGAGAGGAATATTTCAGGCAGTGCGCTAAGACACGGGTGCTGGCACGGCTCCACCACTGCCTCTGACGAGATGGCAAATTTAAGGAACGCCGGTGTCTTGCTGATCACCTGATGTTTGCTCAGCTCCACGGGGTTGCCTGTGTTACCCACAACACTCATTAGTACACTGGAATATACTAGTCCAGAGCAGAGTCGCTGCACCTATCCACCCTTACATAATTTCGTATAATTGATTTTGAAAAAACATTATTGATCAAAACAATAATTTTATTTTGTACACTTTGCTTTCACTTCTAGCCATCAATTTTATTATGGAAGAAAAAGCGGAAGTGATAGCAGAGAATTCCGTCACTCACCAAGGATGTGCAGGAGCCGGAACCAGACTTGAGCAACGCAGTCGTTGGTCATCGTCGGAGGGATAACACTGAGCTCGTCACCACCTGCACCCAACATCAACAGTTGAGGACAGTACACACATGATATCCTGACTCTTAAAAGCTCACACTATACATGTCGTCCTGACTATACCAGCCATACTGCACATACCTCACAGATTATACAGTACCAGCTATACTATACAACCTCACTGACGATACAAACTATCTCAATTTCATTGCCACAAACCAGCTAGCTTAGGACACCACACTGTGTAACGCTCAACTACACTGGGAATGTCAACATGAAGACACGACTGTAGATGCGAGGTAACACTGACCAGCAAGACCGTGCTTGTATTCGGATCCATACATGAAGGTGAGCACCTTGGCAGTGAGGGCAGAACACACGCGGCCCCACTGGAACACCAGGCCTCGTCGGTGGCGCCACTCGATGCAACCCTGCCTGCCCACGCCACACAAACACAAAATTCAGTTTTCCCCAGGGAAACAATTGAAATTTATAGTCAGTGGAATTATTTCCATGAATGTTTTTGAATAAGTATGTTTTCATGGGCATTTTCGAGTGATACTTCCCAGTAAACGTTCTTCGAAACGTATGCGAGTGAGTCTATAGTGGAGAAGGCTGCGACTATATTGCACACACCTAGATACAATCCACAAATAGGACAGTAGTATTGAGTGGTCCAAAAAGTCAGTTTGGTTATTGTCAGTGCCATACTTCCTTTAAAATCAAACTATTTAACCGATTCAATATATGCGCGCATACGAGCATACATACAAGCACCTAAAGAGAGTCCACAGAGCATCTATCACAGGAACCTGAGGGCAGTCCACAGAGGAGGGAAGCATATATCACACACACCTGAGGGCAGTCCACAGAGGAGGAGGCGGGAAGCATCTATCACACGCACCTGAGGGCAGTCCACAGAGGAGGAGGCGTGAAGCATTTGTCACACGCACCTGAGGGCAGTCCACAGAGGAGGGAAGCATATATCACACACACCTGAGGGCAGTCCACAGAAGAGGAGGCGGGAAGCATCTATCACACGCACCTGAGGGCAGTCCACAGAGGAGGAGGAGGGAAGCATTTGTCACACGCACCTGAGGGCAGTCCACAGAGGAGGAGGAGGGAAGCATTTGTCACACGCACCTGAGGGCAGTCCACAAAGGAGGAGGCGGGAAGCATTTGTCACACGCCAATAGCCAGGTCTCGAAGAGGACACTCAGCACCCGCTCACAGAGCTGCTCTCCTGCATCCTCTGTTACAAGAACCAGACACTGTAACTCATGTACTGGTTGCAGGACAAGCACATTAACAGTAGATACAGCAGTAAATATTTCATTCAAATATAAAGTATACCACATGCACAAAAACAGCTCGTAAAATTAAGCTTACCGTAATTTACTTATTTCCAGAGTAAACATAAACTTCAAAATAAAGTCCTGTTCTAAACTTAAAATATCGACAAAATAAATTTTTTTAGAAGGTTAGAAAATATTTTAGGGTAAATACGACAATTAAAGTAAACCAAGAAAAAACATATTAATTAAAGCAAGCTGACACACAAGGGGGAAGCGTTGAAGCAGCACATATAATAAAAACACATACTTCTTACTTGTCTTCACAACAAAATGCTCTCACATGAATGATTACTATATCACACTTGAATTATTCATAAGAGCACAGTGACCACGTGAGTGGTTAAAGAAACTGGTACGCTGAACTGTCTACACGCAGGAGTGGATTCAAAACCACGTGCTATTTGGGCGAGTTTTCCATGATCATCATGGACTTACTAGTAGTGTTGAGGTATAACCTCTTTATGATGATGGGGGAGATAACATGACTTCACATATAAGAGAACTGAAATGACCCTTCTGTTGCAGATCCAATCGCATAAAAGGCTATCAGTTGGACTTTCGTACACTTGATAAAATTCTCGATGTGAAGGTTTCATCTTTTTTGTAGAACCTACTCGAGGTTCTGCTCAACTTTATGTCAAAGAGCCAAACGCTTCCATTTTTTCAACAATAAATTTCAAGAAACAAGCATATCATTGTCAAGAAAATCGCATGCACGGCTATTCATAATGAAGTAGGCCTTGGGGAGGCTGGCATAGAAGTAGACAGGAAGAACCTGAAAGTAAATCATTTTATAAATCATATCAATTTCGAATTTCATACTATCGAACAAGCCCCACAAAACGACACACAAATCCATGATATGAAATAATGACCTTGGAAAATAATTTTCAGCTGATAGTTTTGGTCATTTGTTTACAGAATAATGAAAATCTACAATATTTCAGCAGAACAAAGAACGCAAAAACAAAATTGGTAACTCTTAAGTTAAGAGAACTTGATATATGATTTATATGAATAACATTTTAATGATGAAAAACCAAACCACAACGTACAGATGTATTTATATACAGGATATACAAATTAAAAAGAATTGCAATAAGAGTCACAGCAGGAAATGGAAGAAAAACTGTTTAGGCATAAACAGCACGACAAGTCGTCACAGAACCAGATATTAACTGAAGAAAAGTTTTTGGCCAGTAAATCAAAGGTTTTGCAAGAAAACACCAGAGAACAACTTGCTTGGTAGTGTGCATTCAGAACTCGAATGCTTAACTAAGATAATTAGATTTACACGGTCATTTATTCCAAGTGCATTGAGACGAAGACTGAACATCTTACTGGAAAATTCGGCAAGTGCCTCAGTAGAAATACTGGTGGCAGCCAGTAGTAAATTTTAGTAAATTACAGGTACACGTTAACAAATGCTCTGTACAAAATAGTATTCAGGGTTAAGCACAAATTCAGACGTTCTTTTATAATTTCTATTCTGGTGCGTACAATCCCTCAGAAGAACAATTCAAAAATTCATGGTTAAAATATTGTTCCCGATTTTCCGTCTCTAGCTTACCTGTTAAACTTGTAATTTACGTCAGTTCAGTTTTTGTCCCTATCTTGTGAGGTGCACAAACTTCACACAAAAATGACACTCGTAAGTGACAAATGCTGAATTTGTTAGATTTTAAAAAACACCCATGGTGTGTGTATTTCTTTCACGATAGACTAGCAAAGATATTGCAAGCAGTGACAATTTAAAGATTGTTAGTAGCTTGTTCCCTTGATTCATGAAGAATCAGGTGATGACTTGCTACTAGAACTGCACTGAAAATAAAATCACAAATGCTAACAATATTACAATCTTTCCCCCACATTATACCAAAGGAAAGAAGATTTACGTACCTCGAGCTGGATCCATGAAGCAACCAAGGAAGAGAGGAAGATGAAAAAATTAGTTAATGTATGTGACAGACTTCAGAAGCAACATTTGCGAGCAGAAATGGTCTTGTAGAGCATACATCTTGCACTGAATACGGGAGTTACAAGTACAGAATGAGGCAACATAACTTCCTTTTTTCAAAGCGCTTTGCTTTGAAAAAAATAAGTTGCGCTACCGCACCCTGTAAAAAAAACAGTTAATGGTTTTCAGAGCAAATGGTAATTTATTCAAGAATACAAAACCCAAGAAGAATAACAGCAAAACTGCAGAGAGAAATAAATGAAAAGATTAGAACCTTGAAGGCGCAGGATCTTCGAGTGGAGAGGCTGAAGAGGCCAAGGAAGCACAAAAAGTTTCAGTAACTGGCAAAGAGAGAATGCATTTCATGTCCAGAAAAAAGACTGCAGAGGATACCAGTCGACTGGGGCATAAATGACGTAAAAAATAATAGCCGTTATTTTAGTTGGTTTTAAATAAATACTGTGATCAAGATGACGGTGCTGAGTGAGTTGACTGAGGAGACGATACCAACGCATTGTGGACGTGGAGAAAAAAAAATAGAGTCTAAGTTGGATTGTTCCACTTTACAGTATAAGTTCAAGCCAGGCAATGAGATAATGATGAAGTACTGGCAAGTCTGTTTAATTTCAGGTAGTGCATCGGTGTGGAGCTCATACGGTTCCCCTGTATAAGGAGGAAAGTAACCAATTCCAACTCACTTTATGAGCTATATCTCATATACGTGTCGTTTGCAAAGTGAATAACAGAGGCCTGATGTGAAGAATTAGAACTAGTAATGATGATGAGATGGAATCGGATCGAAATGAGCTTAATAAGAGTAATGCGTGGTCATAATACGAAATTTTGTGGACACACATGTTTAAGAAGAATTAACCCTATCAAGATCATGTTACTTTTCGACTGAACTAAATATTTTGTAAATCATCACTGAACTTTACTAGTCTCATATAACCACCAAACTTTTGAACGTAACATTTTGGACATACGATTAAACTGAATTATTTCTAATCTACTTCAAGAACGACAGTGGGCACTACATGTAGGGTTAATAAAGAGATAGAGCTTTATTTGTCGCTTTGGAGAAACCACATGGTACAAGTTACATTTTCCAAGTATTTTATAGAGCACCAGCTTTGATTAGTTTTAACTACACGGAAGTCTTTACTTGAATGACGCTTACCTTGACTCACTTTGAGGGTAACAGGCCCACTAAATAAAACCTGATATTCCAACTCAAGAGAAAGATAACAATATTGAGGACTACAACATCACGAACATCCCAAGATTCGAGACAAATTTCAGGTCAATAAAAAGAACATTGCTAAGGCAGCACTCAGAAACGTACTATGGCGTAAAAATTATATGAATTCAAATGGTTTATTTTATTTTATCCTTTCAGTTGGTGTTCTCAAATGAAGTACTTGAAAACATCAGGAGCATGTCGAGGTGCTGCTCGCCTAAAGAGAGCGTTCATTCCCTGATACTTGCTTAACAACTTCCCATATCCAGAAGTGAGTATCTCTAAGTAAAAACATCATCATTTACCGGCGACCTCCAATGCAGAAGAAATTCTACATAGCGATGCATCACCCCAAAAATCTTCAGTGAATACTGAAAAAGTTAAGAGAAACACCCAAAATGAAATATTAATGGGTATTTAGTTCATTAAGGCTTCCAGCACGTAGCGAGCTGCTATTAAAAAAGCATAAGAAGTCAGCGAAGCATAAGAAGTCAGCGAAGCATAAAAAGAAAGCTAACGGTAATGAGAGAAGAGAGGCGCGGTACCCTGGTGAGCAGATGCACGCAGCAGCTGAGGATTCAGACTACTACTGCGGATCAAACTAGTACGAGAGAAGGTAGGCGTGCTGACGCCAGTCGCGGCTGAAGGTGAGAGCGAAGCATTCTGGGGAGCCCTTGCGGCTCCAGTATCACACCAACCACCGCCAGCTGCTCCGGTCATAGCATAATCATTACTTTCAGTTCGTCATTGTCATAGCGCGAGGTCATCCGTATCAGCAGCAGAAAGAAAGAGCTCAGCAAAACTTTCTAAATAACAGGTCAAAGTCTTGAGCAAGTACCGTGGAAACTCGCGGCAGACGCTTCTATAAAAACTGTCAACTACTCTTGAAAACGTGAAATAGGTCTGTCTAATGAAACACGCTTGGTTGGACATACAAAAATATGGCCAAAGTTTTGAGAGAGAAACATAAAGTTGGACAAACTATAACAAAACATGTGTCCTTTTAATAAAATGTAAAAACTGGAATAAAAATTTAATGGAGGAGTATAAGATCTGCTCATTTTTGTGTTAAGGCAAGAGGCAAAGCCTTGCCGTAACACAGATACTCCCAATCAACGAGTTTCCAAACGAAATTTCTGCAACATCAAAGTAAAAAGAGCCACGATAAATTCCTAAAGTATTTATACGATGGATAATAAATGTTTCTACGGGAGCTAGACAAACATTTATTTTCATGCAATAAATAACTAATGGAAGAACAAATTCCAAAAAGCTTTTAACATTACCTCTGAAATGTTTCCATCTCATATCTACCCTAGACTAACTAACAAAAAGAATTGAAATTTCGAAGCAAAGCGATTAAATAACGAGACCATGGCGAGCACCAGACAAGTAGAACTAGAGCCAGCCTGCAGTCTTCTATCAGACTACATGAAGATCACTCAATGAAAGACTTTATTAAGGCAAGTGTAGCTTCTACTTAGCCACCATGCACTCCTGACGACCAACTCAGATGCAAAAATTCGAGAAAGTACACAAGGAGGAGGCATGCAATGCAACACGAGCAACACACTTGCACAGGCACCTATTCATTACTTCATAGACAAATTAGGAAGTCGTGCTTCACCATTGGATAACAATGAAAAATTCTTTCAGAATAGTATTTGTGCTTGTAATGTTTCATAAAATTTGAATCACTGAACATTCCATAGGAAAATACAGGAATATGTTGGCGACGTGTTAGCTCTGGCTATTTAGACGCTTCTAAGTGGCCAGTTTGTCTAATGCATTCTGACAACCGGACTAATCTTGATGACTTTAGTTGCTATTTAACTAATAAATAATGACAAATGCCCAAGAGCATGAATAACTGGGAGATGCACATATTGTTAACAAAATTCATAAGTATAGAAGTAACGTGAAAGAGATGTCCATTCAATAACACTATTAATTAGCTACTAAGTACTTAAATAAAAAGAGGTCGGGAGCTTCAACATACTTCACATACACGAGTTTGTCCTGTGAAATTACTGTGCTCAGAGGTACTTGAGATTATAACTTTGAACTGTAATCAATACTGACGCTCTCTATTTTTAGTCTTGAATGGACCAAACGACTAACACAAAAAATACGCCTTCCAGTTCGTAATAACATTTTCTGGTGCACCTCACTCACTTCCATACAAAAATTGACTATTAGTTTATTACATAAAATAGGAATAAAATTGATACAGTAGCCGATTAAAAATTTGTGGTAGTCGAGTTTTTGTGTTTATTCATAAGAAGATTGATGACAGTATTTAAAAAAACTTTAGTCAGAAAAACAAAACACTTTTCAATCAATATCTCATCATGGGGAGCAAGTTTCAAACATAAAACAACCAATAAAAATAAAAATTTGTACTCAATGAACAAAAAATTCCTAATTTTTCCAACTTGAATCATGGATCTTTTATTTATCAGTGACGAAACAGAATCTTTTAATTGTTAACACACAAAGTTAACTCCACAAAAAATTTAACAAGAAAATAGTCATATCCAGTTTTTGAATAAATTCCCACTTGATAGCAATTAATGCTTATCGTTTAAATTGCATTCAGAATTCGTGAATACATTTAAATGAAACCTATTTCCCCAAACAAAGAGTTCATGAGGAGCAACAAGAATAACCTGAGCTTGCAGTAAAGGAACCCTTCCAACCCCAGATGAATGACCAAAAAGCGAAGTAAAGCCTACCACATGCCCGCTGGCGTACCTTTGGTGGAAGGCGGTGCAAGCAGCGCCGAGTTGATGTGCAGGAGGAAAAGCAGCAGTGTGTGCCATGTCTCCTCCGACATGCTCGTGCTGCTCTGTGCGATGCTCTGCAGCACACGCAGCACGCGGTGGCACAGCACCGCTTGCTTGTTCACTTCCGCCCCTGCACAACACAACACTCACGTTACGTTCTGCCATAATTATTCTACAATATTCTATCGGTCTTACAGAAGTGAGTGTTGGATGAGACGTTTTTGCAAACATTTTAGTCTATAATCCTAACAATGAGAACAAGGAGGCAGACACCTCCATGATGAAAAGTGCCAAGAGCATCACCTATGTTTCCATACTTTACCGTTGGACGTTGGTACAGGAGATAAGCATTCTGGTGGCTTTCAGACGACGAATGTAATGTCGGCATCACTTCCAAATATATTGAGTTTGAATTCGTCGCTCAAGAAGAACCTTTTTTCGATATTTGCCTCTATATATTCGTGCTCCTTAGCAAATTTCAATCTGATCTTTTAATTCATTGAGCGGATGAGGAGTTTCTATGCACGGACACCTGGAAACAATCCAGCGGCATCCAGCCAATGTCTTATGGCATTCTTACTCACAGCGAGTACATGTTTAGCGGTCATCTCCTTACACATTTGCACACCATTTTTGTTTGGGTCAGTCATCTACTTCCTCCAGAACAACGCATCATGCCGTTGAGTTGTGTTCCTTGGAGCTCTTGATCTCGGAAGGTGACATACAACCTTTCCTCGTTTTTACCGAGTAGTCAACAGTTGCTTCTGGGATTTCAAAGTTGTCGGAAATATGTAGTCGATGATGAGATTTTTTCTTCACCTCTTTGATAACCACAAGTCGTGGTTATCAAGATATCTAAATTCAATATAAAACAATTGCTTTTCAATAATAGACGTATGAATTTTATGAGATCGCCTCAAAAGTTTTGCTTTGAAGTGTTTAAATTTATGTTTGGTTTTTTCATATATTAACAATTTCCACACAGATTAATAATTGTGCAACATGTAGGATGACTAAAGGCACAAATTACTAATTTACATCAATACATTGTGCTAAAAAAAATTATGAAAAAACCATATCTTCTCAAAACTTTTACCAGCTTCTGTACATCTTTTTTCAGGCATCTTTTTAGACTTAATTTCCTTCCATTGCCATGTCCACCTCATTTCTTGTTTCCTCATAAAACCCACCAAAACATTCTTTCTTCTAGCTCCTACTGCTACCATTACCACTTCAGTAGCCTTCCTTACGCCCAACAACTGCTAATAATATTCATTCTATCGTCTTAGCACAGTCTCACCTTCAGACACCATTGTCTCACCTATTTATTACTGTCAAGTAAAAGATATGCTAGTAAGGAAAGAATAAAGATGTTTACTCTAAGCAAAATCAGCAATCATAATCCGAGGCATACCTTCTCCTCCCCTGGGCACGAAGACATAGTAGAAGTGACTGATGATGATAGAAGCATAATGATTAGGATCCTCCCTGATTGGCTGAGGCACACAAGCTTTGGGGTTCGGGAGGAAGGCTGTGAGCCAATCACAATACACAGAGACACAGTCGCGTAGCACGTCCAGTTCTGTCAGAGGGAAGCTCAAGCCATAGCCCAGGGCCTGCAATAAAATATCAGTAAATCATACACATTCACAGTAAAATAAGTGAAGAACAATGTATGGAAGTTGTGCATGTATATCTAGAATAAATTGATTTTGAACATCTTAAACAGGAGCTTGAGCACCTACTTTAAATTTTCACCAAGGAATACTGGACAATGTAGGTTGTTTTATTCAGACACCAGCAGCAAAGACTTATATTCATATGTACTGAAACTGTGACTTTGATTTAGGATCCAACTCATCACAGCAAATAAATTGTCACAGAAGAACTATGGCTGAGATGGGTAAACTTCTATATACTTATTATTTCATTCATCCCTTGATATAATTGTAGCATTAGTTCAGTTCCTTGCAATGCCAAGTTAACAAGCCTAACATTTCTTGTTTTATTGCTTGACTTACTTACACATTTTCTTTAAATTTGAAGTGGGTTAGTGGTACAACAGGTATGTTACAACCCTTACTTCATGTGCACTTCAATTAATTCGATAAAATAAGCACTTAATTCACATAGATTCTACCAAAAACTATGATTTGTATTTTAGTTCTTAAATTTCCATTATTCCATTCTACTACTTCTACATGTAATAAAAAATTCCCTGAGATATTCAACAAGTTTTATCCTAAAAAATTCTGGAGTGATGAGCAACTCTGTTATAATATGCTTGGCACTCTGTTCTTGATAGTTGAAACTTGAGCAAATGAACAATCACTTAGATCAAAAAACCATCCCACAGATTTACACTCACATGCTTATCTACCTGTCTAGACAGCTCATTGTCAATGATGCTGAGCTAGTTGTCAGCTAACCCAAATTAATGCTTGTATCACTAGCTTACTGGTATGATGCTGCTAACACAATTATCTGTTAAGCTGGGTTAGTGCTTGAATAGCTAGTTTAATAGCATAATAATGCTAAGCTGCTTGACTGCTAAGCTAGATTGACAGTCATCTTGCTGCCTACTGGCATGAGAATACTGAGCTGCTTGACTGCTAAGCTAGGTTCACAGTCATCTTGCTGCTTACTGGCATGAGAATACTGAGCTGCTTGTCCTGTGTAATGGCGCTAAGCTGCGGAGCAGAGATGCCAGAGCCAGGCTTGCTGAGGCCTGTCAAGCCTCCTGCCAAGTGCTTGGCTGTACCAGCAACAAAATCCCGGCTGACTTTCCATGGCAGTGCAGTCTGCAAAGGAGTATACAGTTACAACACTCAACTAATAATACTGTCAATTCAGTTAGTACACATTTACCACTTTGAAATTCCTGACAATGAAAATGTGTGAAAATATGCTTAAAATCTCAAATTTCATATGGATTAGCCACAGAAGGTTGAAATAAAAAATAACCCTTCACAGAAAAAATATTTTATTGCTCAAAACTTACAGCTTGAAGATTTGATACTTTTGGCATATGTATATACTAGTATATTCTATACCTATTCAAGATCAAAAATTAATTACAACACTGTCAAAGCCCATTTTAGACAAAGTGTGATATCACACATGACAGGCATCTATGACTTGAAAAATATTAATTGCATGGTAAGCCAGAGACATCCATCATGGCTGTTATAGATCAGCAGCCAAACTATATATACAATTGAGGTAGAATGGCCCTTAATACAGGCTCAATCTTAGAAAAAGCTAAATGACATCTGATTCATCTACAAATGTATTGTTATCATGAGTAAATTCATTTAAAACAAAAGGATATTCAGTAACACCAATGTAAATATGTACATCAAATAATAGTTTCATATATAACTACAACTGTATAAAGTATTACTAGCTGCTGCTTTCCATACTTACTAAGAAATTACCACTGAACATTATCATTACCTTCCATAGTATAGTAAACAAATAAAAATTACCAAGAAATTACCACTAAAATTACCAAGAAATTACCACTCAACATTATCATTAGCTTCCATAGTATAGTAAACAAATCAAATGTACACTCATCCAGGAAGAATACCAAGAAAATATTGGTCAATATTTACTAGAACTTACTTTGAAGGCACTTATAGCAGCCTCATCTCCCAGCCACCCCTGCTGTGGCATGATGTCTGACGACCACTCGCTGTACATAGTCTTCTCATCGAGAGCTTTCTAAGAGTTCAATAATACTTCAGCTAAAGCTACATCAGAACCTGCTCAATATGTTAAAAAAGTTTCAACATTTTCAGAGAGAATAAAGGCTAGTCAAAACTGAAAGAACATTTCCACAACTGACACCTAAAAGCATGAACTGAAACTTCTAGCTCTACAACAAAGCCCACATAAAATAAGGTGAAATAAGTATTAGGAAAACTTCAAAATCAAAATCTTATTTGAATGTATTTTCAGACACAATACAATTGTAAGATTTATCAAAAATACATTATATAAAAAATATCCAAATATTCACTAGAAGAACAAACAGTAAATTGAAAAGATGAGAAAGTACTAGACTGATATAATAATTTGGCTTTTGGTAAATAGTAAATACTTTTAACATTTTGGCAATGTTAAGAAATTCTCACAGACTGACCAACTATTAGACCAGATTTCATGTAAATTATTTTCACAAAAGCTTCCATTACAAAAAACACAGTTGTTGGCTCTAATAACCTCTTACTCTTCTTTGTATGTCATATCAATTGGAGCTTCAAAAACTTCTCAGTTAAGACCCAATCCAGAAGGTAAATTGTGATCTCGCCTAGACTCTACAACATCAGCTGATCAATAAGCTTTGCAGCCTGAATATTTGTGGCCAAAAGGTAAAAAATTGTGATAAAGCCATTTTCCCTTCAAAATTCTTCATCATAGGAGTTATACAGACAGTTCCTTGTTCATAAATCAAACATATTTGCAGTTATTTGTATTAACAGCAATTAAATTGTTTACGAGACACACCTCCTTACGTGTTCACGATCAGTCTCACTCTCACGTATTCCCCAGGTAAATCCGACAAGTAAACACGATCCCTCGCATAGACGCGGACCCGGAAACATGCCAATCAGAGACTTTCTGAGTGAAAGTCTTCGGGAGAAAATTTGCTGGGGCATGCAAGAAAACTGAAGATTCAGTAAACTGTTTAAATTACAATTAGAATACCTATGGACGATTGGTTATTGAGAAATCATGGAGGTAAAGGACTGGAGTGGGATTGCAATAAGTGGAAGAAATAAATTGAAAAATGAACAATAGAGTATGGTCTGAACATATGGAAGCGTAGTATGAATGGGAAAACGACTTTAATTTGGTATGCCAGTATGAATGTACTAAGGTTTGAAATGTTTTATGATGAAAGTTTTGACAGCCAACTCTTGTTTGCCGTCAGATGCAAGGCATTAAGTGTGAATAGGCGTACATGTAAGTGGAATGAGGGAAATACAAGGTTATGGCTGCAGTGTAACAGATGAGTAGAGGAAACAGTTGTACATCTAGTCTTAGAATGTAGTAAATATGAACATGAGCACGAGAGTCTCATGGATGTGGTCCATAACCAGTATGGAGAGAACCACTGGAAAACCAGGTGTGTTAAAGCAGCCACCGTGGTCGAGTGGTATGCGGCCCGTGTTCTGTATCGGGTCTCTGCTTGTGCAGAAAGACTGCGTGCGGGTTCGAAACCCGGCAATGAATACGAGCTGTTTCTCGTTTCACGCCGTGAGCTCGCACTTATCGGTAAGACCTCAGCAATTAAGACCTCGCCCATGGATCATCGCACACATCCCAGGATCGTCGCATGGAGCTCACCATCATCCTTACTCTAAGAATGTTAACCTTAAGAATTTAAAAACCAATGTACTAAATGTCTATGTACTGTGTACTTGATTGGAAATAAAGATTGTTTGTTTTAAAGGGGACTTTGGTATGAGATATCTTATAGGGCTGGAGGAGGAATGTAACGTGACTGTTGTGAATGAAATGAAATATTTCTTGGTGCATGCATAGAATAAGCGATATTGATGTTGAATATTAAGTTTCTGCGTATTAAAGGGAATTGAAGGCTGTTACAAAGGCCCCGGCCAAACGCTGGCCCTTTGGGGAACGCTATTTTCTGTAGTCGTCGTTTTGTGGGTTGTGTTCTTCGGGGGTAGTGATATGATAGGCTTTGTAGCTTGCAGATTTATTATTGGACACGATCAAAATCAGAGCAAAAGTTGAGGCCAAGATCGAGGACCAAAACTGAAAACTTGAAATCCGTAAAACCGAAACTGGAACTGAAACCAAAACCCGTCAGAGAGAGACTGAAAGCGCTAATAGAATTGCTACTAACTAGGCGATAGCTGAGACCGAACTGTTGGGCACTAAGCCTTAAGGGCAGGCTTGTAGTTGACTATGATCTTCTATAAACGAGGGTTACAATTTGAAGTTGCAACTACGATCAAATTTTTACTTTAAAATACTAGTTTCAAATGACGTAAAAAACGTATAAAACTTAACTCTAAAATATTACTAAAATACGTCATATTTTTGTATCGACTCCAAGATCATTCTAAATTAATTACGATATTTCTGAGGCACTGCAGCCCTCAAATCTAAGTCGAAGTATATTCGAATCGTCTGAGCTTGCATATTGAAATATTAGATCGGTCCGTTGTTATTTTATATAGATTCACTTCATTAAACAACAACAATTTTAAAAAATTTCAGTTAAATATTGTTGATCCGAGACCTCTCTACTTTTTTAAATACTGATAACATATAAAAATCATATTGATATATATTATCTCCAATTGGCAAACATCGGGTTATTTGAATATAAATATATATATATACTACTGGAAAGACATAACAAACTTCACAAACTTTCATTCTACCCTCAAATATTTAATTACATACATTCATTTTTCATTTCAAGTGTTGTTCGATTATAAATATGGCAAATGAAAAAGACAATCTTTGCAGTTGTGTTTATGCCCCCATAATGCAGTGCTTCATATTTTTTGACTCAATAAGTGTTTAAATAAACTTTTAATATATAATCAATAATTGAATAACCCGTGCCTTGATTACTTTTATATCTAAAAAGAATTTCTCTGTTATTTAAAGTTAAGGCCAAACAGTGATTGGATGTCGCTGTATTACAAAAATGAGAATCCCGGAGTTCACTTTAGACGTACTGAGTAATTGAAGTTTACCTCACCAATCCCGGCGTGCATTCAGTATTTCTGGCCTCACACCATAAGTATGCTTCGGGATGTCAGATAGGCCGAACTTCATTCCTTGTAGATTTATTTATACAAGAGCCAGGATAAAATGAAAAGCCAGATCCTGACCAAAAAAAATCGAGAGACTTGAGAGAGAAACTGAAAAAGAGAATTTGTCCCGAGAACTGCTCGAACAAGAGACAGCAAATAATTTGGACCGAACTAAATGTTTATAGAATAAAAGAAACATTACCGAATGATAATACTTCCTGCATTGTTTTGAAGTTTGTGTATTAGTAAGCTTTTCTGAGTACATTTTGAATGCTGATCTTAAAGATGTTGACTATTTTTCTCGTTCAGGTCGAAATTTTGAGCTATTGCATTTCAAGCGAATGTTCAGATACAAAATTAGATGTTTCGTTCATAATGACATTGACATTGGCCAACTTCACTGAAAATATTTCGGTTAGTTTTAATGTCTTGACGATGCATTTAAATACACTCACATGCTCGCCGACCATTTATAATAAATGTCAGTGGTGACCCAAATGAAAAGGTTATATGTTCGTGTTTTTTTAATGTATTTTTTTCTGAATTAAATTTTATTTTCACCTGGTTGGCACAGGGCACGCACTAACGACCACTTCAATGTGCCTCTAAAGTTTAGACCCTCAGTCAGTGTCTGCAAGATGAAGCTTTTGCCCCTTAGATGTGCTGCAAAAGTTGTATTGAAAATATGCAGCGATGAAGAAACAAAAAGATTCCATTTGGCATCCCTTGGTATGGAGGAAAGGCAGAGAACATACCACAGACTGTTAGTTCTGCATGACAAACATCATGTGAAGTATCCAGATGTACCTTCGGACATCAAACCAGCTCCTCATAGACCTGGAATACCAATTCCAATTCCTCAGAAAAGTATAGGGCTATGAACCTCGATAACGATCATGATTTCGATGAGGACACAGAAGAAACTGATGCGTCTGGTATATACTTGTCCATAGCTCTTGCAAAAGAGCCCATTCCCTTCAGTCAACCTGAGTTGAATAATTTAACAAGGAACTTGTGCTGGTCTAAGACGTCAGCTTCTAGTATAACGACTTCGTGAACACAATGTCGTAGCACCAGGAACATCATTTGCCTAGTACCGTAAATATGATGAAGAATTTTTTAAGTTCTTCAGTTTTAATGAGGAAAATTCATTGGTATTTGGCAACAAAATCAGTGCACTCATTACAGCCATGGGAATATCATACAATCCATCAGAGTGGTAGCTTTTCATTGACTCATCAAAAAGAAGCTTAAAAGCTGTGTTGTTGTTCAATGGAAACTAAGTCGCGTCTGTTCCGGTGAGGCATTCAATGCAGATGGATGAAAACTACAACAAAATGTAGTCTCAGTCAACTTTTCTGAAGCATAAAAATCAGAATTGAATGATCTGTTGAGACTTGATTTAATTATGATTTAATACACCAGAAATTGTTGCTTTCAAAAAGTGACATTTTGATTTTCTAAAGATAATTATGTCTGCCAACATACCGTCATATTATGAAGTGCTAATATTTTCTAATAATGAAACTATTCGGCTCAAGATATTTTCAATCTGTTTTTCCCACAGTTTGTGTTGATAGTTCTGAGCCTATACGGTGGCAACATCAAGTTTCCGTGTTTTCTCTGTCTGTGGGCTAGTCGAGCTGACTAGCAGCACTACATGCAACGGGACTGGCCTGCAAGAAGTGAATTTACTCCAGGTTCTCACAATGTTGTTGCTCATGCTCTGGTGAATCTGCAGGACATTCTTCTTCCGTCACTGAATACCAAGCTCGCTCTGTTCAAAAATTTTAAAAAGACACTGGATAAAAAAGTCTGGCTTTCAATTTTCTGAAAGAAAAATTTCCAAGAGTCAATCAGGCAATGCTGATTGAAGGAAGTTTTGATGACCCTTTGATCAAAGAGTTTTTCAAATAGCCCAAGTTTGATTGCAGCATGGATGTACGAGTAAATGAGAAGAAACCCTGACATGCCATGAAGTCTATGGTCTCCAATTTTTTTGGCCCTTACAGAAGTTCATAGTTTAAACGAGTTACTTGGGACTTACTTCTGAGCTACTAAGCTCTTGGTGCACACACGTTCATGAAGATCCACTTCTTCAGCTTCCACTTGGACCACTTTACAGAGAACTGTGGTTACGTGTGTAAAGAACAAAGAGGACCATCATGATACCCATCTGAAGAGCAGTACCAAGGTCTCAAACTCTATGATCTGGATCTGGCTTTTGTTAATAAAGTCCTAACCTACGAAGCCTGGCTAGTCTCTCACCCTGAAGCATACCAGTTCTAGCTACGTCAGATTTGACTGCTGAGAGCGTACACCCAGACCCAGCAGTGTCGTTCACACAGCGTCGCCTTTTTTGTGTAAATGAAAACTATCCTTTATTTTTGACTGAGAGTGCATTGTGTTTTTAAGCAATGTACATATCATATTCGTGAATTTTATATGGTGTCGAATCGGAAAATCATCCAGTTCCTAACTAGTCTATTTCAACCATAGCTATTCTGATTCCTATATTTCGTAAAAAAATTAAATCATTTCCCACGGGCGTCTAGTAACCTCTAAGAGATAAATTTTGTGACTGTAAGTGAATCTTTGCAGTTGTGTTTCTATGAGAAAGTTGCACGTGAGTAAAAAAGGCTATTCAACACTAGCCTTGTTAAATATCTCATTAATTCTGAAAGATTATTAGCGCTTTCAATAGAAAGGAATTTCCAAACCAGTCATCTGGAACTCAAGGGTAAAACTATTAATCTTTTCGAGGTGAAACAAGATAAATCAATATCGATTTAATTGAATAAATCAAGCGTTACCTCTGTAATTTAGGCCACCTTTTCATTTATAAGAAGATTATGTTGAAACTTGCTTCCAATATGTTCGTTTTATTTAATGTTACATGTACATGCAATGAAACGATGCCTAAAATATTTTTGAAATCCATTCCCTCTAGTTTGAACCATCAGTTGCTACTGAGCGCAGAGATTGAGCGAGTGTTTAAGAGAATGAAAGCTCGAGCGATAATATATAAAGAATTTAATGTAAACATATCGCCTGTAATGCGCACTGAATACATTAAATGTATTCAAATACTAAATACATCGTTCAAATGTATTTAAAAACTAAATATATGGAATGTGTTGAAATACGTTAGTAAATATTTCTCTCCTAAAACTAAATTTACACATCGAAGAATCAAGATACTCGTAGATTGAGAGTACTTAATAGACCTTGAAATATAATTCATTTAGAGTAATAATCTTGGAGCCACTTTAAAATGTACGTGTGCTGTATGGTCTTACGAGAAACGAGCTTCACTATAAGTGGAATACAACTAGAATTTCAAGCAGCAGGACTAACAATTACATGTATTATTCTCTAAAAATTTAGCACAACCACTGCAGCTTATAAATCAATTGGAAAAAAGAGTGAAAGATGTGTAGAAAGTATCATTTTACTCTGAATTACTATGTTTCATTTAATTTCAGAAACAAACACCAATACAGTTCCATAACATCCTGCATATACTGTCCTTCATTATTTTCATAAATAACCTATGCATGACGATGCGCGAAAGAATTTAATCAAACGCGGTATATTTGTGCAGACATAATTTCGATACATTCCTTTGAGATGCATTCCATGAAAAGTCCCTAGGGAAGTATGATCAAGAGGATTGCCTTTCACATATTTCTGGGACTTGGCTCTCTTCAGGGATAGATATAATTTCCTAGCTGCACCCAAGGAGGCACGTTGATACTGTCTGTCCTCGTCAGCGTGCCTTGGGAATTTAGCATTCGTCGACGGGAATTCGATCGAGCTATCTACCTCAGCAAAACCAATGTTAGTTGCACGAGTCTGTTGTAGGTTCAATTTCAAGACTAAAACGCGACTAACACGATGTTCAAACGGGCTTCAAATGTCTTACTTGGACGTTCAAACTCGTTTGAAGCGTCGTATTAGATGAAAAATTATTTCAATGTATTCAACTATTGCCCAACACTGCATGTAGAAGAATGTGAGGCTGAATGATGTTACGCTCAAGCATAAAGAGTTGAGCAAGCACGTGTGTGTGAGGTCAATTGTGAGCGCAAATTCAGTAAAATCGTCTAGGACAGCGTGAGGTCTTCATGATTTTTTGAACGAAAAAACATACTTTGTAGAAAAAATGGCACTGTATCAAAAAATATACGTGGCACCATGGAAATACCATAGAAAGCTGCTAATTCGGTAACTGATTATTGAGTTTCTGTGGCTGACGTAAATATATTCTAACTGTTTATGGGGTGTGTAGTTTATTGGGAATATGAACAATACATTCCATTTCAAGTTCAAAATTGACTTAAATAACTACAGCACAATATTATCAACAAAAATCTTGTGCTCTACGTCCGATTAAAATTCGAAATGAAAGTGAACGTAGATGATATGGTTTTTAAAACACTTTTCAGAACTGCGTGTGAAATTCAAATTTGAATTTATGGCAGTAGGGAAAGGTTTCATAAAATTGTCAAGAAAAAATTTGCTTAGTTGAAGCTAAAGCAGAACTGTTCCCAAAGCTCAATTGTTTGTAGAAAAGTATAATGAAAAAAGAAAGGAAAGGACGAATGAAAAAAATATGTTTCCATTGAAAGTGGCACGTAAAATACGATGTAACAATTGACTTTGAAATTCCTTACTATGAAATCATTTGGCTGTTCAGATTCTAAAATAGGCAATATAACAGCGATGCCTACAGTTGAACCTCTGCAATAAGGCTTGCAAATGGATAAAAAATGCAATTCACGAATCAATGTCAGACTTTAAGTTACGACTTTAAACTTATAGGCAGTTTATTCAGTGTGTGATGGTAATTAATGAACTATTCACTAAAATCTTATACATAACGTATGTGAAGATAATCGTTAAAGTATTTCCAGAAGACTTACACATAATGTGTATGATGAAAGTTAATGAAGTATTCAATGAAGACTTACAGCCTATGTATGTGAAGATGAATGTCAGAGTATTTTCTGAAGACTTACACCTAATGCATGTGATGATAATCGTTGAAGTATTCATTGAAGACTTACACTTTAATGAAGTCGAGAAAGGAAACTACAGAAAAAGAGCCCATAAAACGAGAACGTAAAGTCTAACATTTCACGAAACTTACAAATAAAGTTGTACTACGTCGTAAGTTTTAAGGTTTCACTGATGTTAGTAAAAACATTTACTAGTGTTGACACATGAACTTCACGATTACAACATGGAATTCAATTTTGTTTAGAAAATGAGTCGACATAAACAATCGTATGTGTAAACTGAAGAGTCCTTGAATCAACAATTTGAAACTAACCTTCCTTGTATACACAAATACATAGACACATGCACAATACGTATTCATATGCTCGTACATTTAGAAGCAGACGCAGTTAACAGTTTTATATCGGCATGGAAGATGGTATTGAAACTAAACAGTTCAGTAATTCAGTAATCCATTAAAAGTTCCATAATCTATAGTGTTATATATTGTAGTATATAATAGTTACACACATCAGCCATTTTCAATACCGGTATCAAAACTGTGCTGAAGTAATAAGTAACATGAGTCTCATTTTACACTGTTCGAAGGAAGTCAAACCCATGTATGATATGACATGTACAGTAATTGCGTGGGGTTTTGACTTGAAGAAAAGTAGCATTTGTATAACGTCACTGCTTTCATCACACACGATATTCCACTTCAAATATTTCATAATATATTAAACTCTAGGCCTCGTGATTATCTGAATACACAGTATTTATTCTATTAAATAGGCAAGTTGGTTTAGTGCGTTTGTAAGCATAAATGTTCTAACGGACGCAAATTATCTTCACAAAGAAGTGTGTCTTGACTGCAGGAATGTTAATTGTCTTTAACGATTCTGTAATTTTTTTATAACTTATGTTGGGAATTATACGCAATCTTATACATGATTCTCACTTTGAGCTGTCATGGCATACACATACTTGCTGTATATCGTTACATATCTGCTGCATTTTGTGCACCGATACTTCCACTCTTTCGAGAAAATGAAGAACAGTTTCTGAGAATTAATTGAATCAGGAAATATAATATAGTTTACTATGGCATAAAAAGATATAAACGAACTTTACGACTCAATGGTTCATTTGAGCGAGACGCGTACAAACTTTTGAAAGACTCTTACGAGAATTCCTAAGACTAGGCCGTCCTCTGACAATTGAACCGCCATTACAAGAATGTTTTAAATTCTTCTCGTGTTCTTTGCCAGGCGCCAGCACAAATGTGGCTGAATATACGATTATGTTTTTAGAATTTTTCTTCAACATCAAATAGTATTGAACATCATCAGTTCATGTGACATGGCGGAGTCACTTGAAACCAGAACAGATGAAGGTTTTTTCACAAGCTACTCGTCTACCTTCTTCATTGTTCATTTCATGATCGTGATTATTAAACAGCGCACATACAACTTTGTTTCAAGTTGAACATGATGGGAGAATTCAGTCTCTATAAAACAGAATAAATATTATTCAATCAGTCTTTCTGTTACTTCGTCATAAACTAAGTTGTTTTACTTTACGGTAATAGTTTTTATATTCCTAGGCATTTTCCACTAAATTCTTATTTAGATCAGTTCCGCGTGATGAAAAGCAGTATATCGATCTTGAAAATTGCTTGAATTTATGTCATTTCTTGAGTCAAACAAAAAGCATAATTTTTACTTGCAGTAAGATTTTGAAGGACTTTTTTGTCGCTCAAATTTTTTATCCTTATTTTTTATTATCGGTTGTTTCTCCTTCAACATGACCACTGTAGTCCTACGAAGATAAAACAAGTTCTTTTTGTATTTTTACCAGTACAAATGCGATAAAAGACTTGAGTTACAGTCATAATACTTGTGAGGTGCTAAGTTTTCTTTGAGAGCCAGTAGGTTATGAACTTCATCTTGCGGAACTAACCAACTTAGGGAGAAATTTAATTCTAATTAAGCTAGGGATGTTTGGAACCAAGGTAACCATGTGGGTATGAATCGCACATCTCCCATCCTGGCCGTCCTGTTTTCCAGCATCCTGCGTCCTTCCCTTCTCCCACTACCCGGCAGCAACGGCGTCAAGTTGGCGCCAGATCTCCGTGAAGTTTTGCTGGTTTTGGTGCCAAAGCGGTCGATATGTTGAGGTTCTGGCGCCAAAAGTCTGCGACACGCCTAGAGACGTCACAACCGGCGTTGCCATGGTAACATCCAACTGCAGCTCTAGCTCGAAGAAACTGTATTCTGGCTCCTCGGAAATATTACATCTCCTTCAGCTCTCATTAGAGCAATAATGGCGACGTCGGCATATTTTCAAGCTCCATACATACATAAGGAAAACTGAAAGGTGAGTAAAATTTTTTTGAAACTTTTCTTGTATGTCCGTATATTTATCATTCAATAGAGCTGGGATGAAGTTAAACTCGCCGGGCTTGAAGAAATGGTTTCCATCACGATGGAGACTAATGAATGAGAAACCATCCTGAACATGATAATAACTGATCTGCTATATTTGTTTTCGATCGTACTTATCTGAATGTTCGATTTGAGAGTTCACCTTGACCTGGTAATTAAACCATAGCAATTGCACATATTTTACTATTTATGCTGACTGATTATTTAAAGCCGATCATCTCGTGTAAACTTAAATAGAATCATAATTAGAAATTTTCTGAACTTTTTTAATTTTTGAGCGTTCTTATCGATTTATGTTATCTTTCGCATTCCTAAGAAAAAAAACACGTTGTTTCTAACACCATACGGTAGGTATTTTCACATTGTCTGGGTAAGCTCATATGTGGAAGTAATTTTGATTACGCCGATTATCTTTATTCAAGATGAAGATAATGAAACGAGTCAGTAATAAATATACTTTAGTGAACATGCACTGGATTGAGGCACAGGTCTCAAAAACAACAAATCGCTAAATGTGTCTTCATTGAAGCAGTCTCTCACAAAAGAAAACGCTACTCTTGTGATGCATTCAACAGTCGTGGGTTATCGAACGCAATCGTAAAATTTGCAGGACCAACGAATTGATAAGTTTTCCTACTTCACAATAAAATTAATCAGCCATGCAACTGGCAAAGTATAAGGTTAAAAATGACTGACTACAAATGATACTGAGCTGATCAAGTACCAGTAGATTTTAACGATGAACAAGGATGTGTGAATTGAGTCTGGCATTTTTTACTGCCTGATTTCGTACCAAAGTGCAGCTTTTCTCAAATGTAGTTAAGCTACAAAGAGAATAGTGTCAACAGATGGTTATTTCAACCATCAATCATACAAATATGAGTCACAACTATGCCGCACTCAGTTGACTCTTTTGCAGAAGCTGTGCTCTACACGTCATACTCTGCATTACATGGTCAGGAAACACTCAGGAGAATGTCAAACTGACATTATGCTTACTTACGCTTCAAGGTGACTCCTATAGCAAGCAACAGCTATGACAATATATAGGGGACGTGTAAGTAATAGCAAATAGTAGTCCTAGAGTGTTAATTGATGTCGCAAAGAATTCTTAACGTAGGTCTTTTTGTATTGAATTCTAAATGGAAGATTCAGAAACCAACCGTCTTTCAACCAACTTTGAAAACTGATAATAAAATGTTATCGAACTCCTCATTACGATGATATAAAAAGTACTACCCTGAATCCCCGTTACAGCCTAACTGCATCATCAAAGCATCATCGTAATAATTGTTAATATTACAAATTTCTTCGCTATGAACGCCCCATTGTATTTATTTTCTAAATACTAATTGGTCGTGCGTTCTTTTGAAGGCCAATAGATGATTTTGTTCTTTCATTATGTTTATAATAATATCAAAAATAATTTTGCATTATACATTTTAATATATATATATATATATGTATATATATATATATTATAATCATAATATTTCACACTTAATCTTACTTCAATAAACGTGTTATGTTATACTTGCACCAACACCAATATTATCATCGACATTCTCCTCTGCATTAAAACAAACATTACTATCAAATGGCAATGGTTGTTCTTTGGAACTTCCATGCTATTATTTCCATCACAATTGAACATTTCTTTACGATTTCATTTACTGCGATGAGTATGATGATTATGACTGTTCTGAGCGTTCCGGATTACTCTGCCACCACCACACTCCATTAAGCGCTGTCTGATCTCGACCATCACTGCAGTTGTCTACAACAAATTCCCCCGTGTTCCATGGGAGAGCACTCACCCGTATGACACGTTTATATGGCCCAGCTATTCATTCAAGTTTTCCGTACAGAACATTAAGCGAGCTCCAGGTCACAAGAATAAATAATGGATCTGTTCAGTCTTCAGTAATTGTAGACGATGAGTTTTGGAGCTCCTCTGATGTTCTCGACTTTAAATTTTAACTAGTGTGCTTAGCGAGGTGGTTTCTTGTTTACCAGTTATTTATCAAAGATATTTAAATAATTGCAGCTATTTATTCGAATGATAGTTCGTAGAAAAAAGACTTCTCAAAATATGCATGCACTTTATGTTTTTTCTACTTGAAAACTAAGCGGTTTCCTCTTTTTTACCTGTGTTTCCGCAAATATGAATCAACTTTTTAGGAGTCATCAATGTGACTCTTAAATATATAACATATTTTTCATGCAGTGAATTTGTTTCCATGTGATGACTTGTTTTCTATTTGATGAACTTATCACGAGAAACATTTTGATTTCCCGTTCATATCGCTGCTTTTGTAGTGCTGTCTTTGAGTGATGGTAAATCTTCACATTTAATGGTGGGAAAAGTGATTACACGACGTGTGATTAAATATAAATAACGATCCAAATGACGATGATAAAACTAGAACTATGCTCGTCTTGCTGCAACAATTCTGAAAAAAATACCAACATTCTAGTTCTCTTGGATTATGTATTGTAATCTATGTAGCTCTATTATACCATATTAGTATATACATAAAGTTGTATTGTACTAACGAAAAATAGTAAATCCTTGAATTTGTGTTGAGTGTAATTAAATTTGACTAGAAGAAGAAAATTCACACACTTTCCTTCATGTTCACTCGCCAATATACCAACAGAAAATGTGCTTCTCGATATTGTTTCCAAACTGAACATTTAGAGATGACTCAATATCACTGATTCACACTAATACTCCTACACCTATACTTCTATCTCTTTTCCTAAATGCAGTTCTTTCTTATCGGCATTTCTGTGCTGTGGTTTGCTTTATCATATCATTCATTACAAGAGCAAGATTATCTGGCTTCCAATAGACGTGTCATTAACGCTAGAACTGCTGCAGAAACTCCACCACCTACACGGCATCTTCTGGCTCTCCAAGAGCATCTTTTAACCCAAGATAATTCCAAGAAGTAAGTTAAGTACGAAAATAGCATCTTGATATCAAAATTGTTTATTTGGAGGTTCTTTTGTATATGCTAACACTTGGCTCTAGCATTGTTTACGAGAACACAATCATTTGAAAAATTTTGAACCATTTCTTCAGTTTTTATTTGAGCTTCATTGTTAAGAGGGTACTTTCGAGGAAAATGTATTTATGAAAAGGCAGCTCAGCACTCCGCTGCCTTAGCATTCATGGGCAGCTGCACTTTGCAGTGCTTAAGAATTCATTTTATTAGATTTGTGATTGTGATTCTGACCGGCAGTTTTATTTTTAGTGAATGAGGAGCCTTCACACTTGATGTACCCCTCACCTCCTCCCACAGACCCCTTCGTCTTGGCACGATGCCAGGGGTCGATACACGCTCTCGGGGGCCATTTTCTGGAGCCCCCATCTGCGGTGGTGACGAGGATATAGCGAGTGATGGTGGTGGTAATGGGCACGGCATGAGAGGTGATGAGCGTAATGACGAGGTGGTAACGAAGTAATGACGCGGTTTCGAAATAGACGCCAGGAATATACAAAAATTAAAAGTTCGGTTCCAGAGGTAAAAAGGCAGAAACTTTCGTTTCACTCTTCCAAATTCCAGACAAACATTTTTTACATCTTATGAGATGAAGATTACTGACTTTGATAAATACATTGCTAGTTTACGTTTGAAATTATGAGACGAAATCTTCATAATTCATGCCTAATTGCTCCTACCACCTTGCCTCATTGGATACTCTTACCTCACTATACTTACCACATGACAATTACTCATATCTTGCTATTACTTTTCCGTGTTGCAGCTGCAGTAAAGGAAGAAAATAATGTCTTGGAGCACAGAGGTTGTCTCGTGGAACTTTGCGTGTCTTACTTCCATTAAACGCTTACTTCTTACTGATGTGTTCTGTGTCCTGCATTCCAAGGTATCTGGTTTGTTATGACCAAGTGCCGTTGAATCTTCAGCCAGCATCTTTCAAAAGTATTATTGTATTAAATTTGAAAAAAATGGTTAAGAACACAGTAGGTGTATAACATCCTTACAATTTCTTCATATAAAATGATACAGCCGTTGTTGGAGTGTATTGTACCAAATACGGAAGAATTTTTCACAGGTCTTTCATTCCTAAGTTCTTGTTATTGTGTGAAGGCGCTGGGTCTAGTCTAGTTGCTTTTCCTTCTGCCTCTCTTAGAGAAATTGTTAAACTTCTATGAGGGATTAAACTCTGTACCTACATAAATCAGTCACACTATTAAAATATTGCTTTTGCACCTATTGGAACACCAGGAAGGTTGTCTGTAATGAAAACTAGTGGATATATTTCTTGAATAAACATAGGGGAAGATCTTACCTTTCTATCAAATTCAGGACATCTACATTTGTGTGGTTTTCAGTAATTGATCGCACACATGAATGGCTGAAATTCTGTCACTCGCATCACTATCTGCGAGATAACTGTTCTTGCACGCAATTTCATGTTCAGGAAACGATAAAATTGTTGACTCTACTGTGGGAAAAGATAACTACATCCTGTGATGTTGCATTGCTTGCTGCAGGTGAAGAGTAAAAAACATGCAATGACTTTTAACGTCAAAATGATTCATTGTACCTGACTTACTAGTGTAGCCCAAATTTAACAAAAGTCTACGGTGATTACTACTGACATTTAAGTTACTCTGTGGCGCTCCTTCTAAATAAACATACGATATTTATGATATATCTTACAAAGAAGAGATCTATTTAAAAAAGAGATGCCTCTTTATAAAAGAGCCTTGGATTAAACATCAGCAAAATAAGTACCGGGAAAAGGTTTCTGCCATTAAGCTGGCTAGAAAAATCTCGAGACGCCTGCCTTTGGTCGGTGTTTTTGGCTGTACAGCGCCTTTGAAGCCGGCCATGAGGAACGAGCGCATCTACTGAGGTAAAGCCTTATTTTACTTCTCAAGGCTGGACAAGCCTATTGCTCGTTTAGCATCGTAATTCACAACGCTTCTATGGACGCCATTTTCATCCGGTCTGCCGGACCAATGGGAAAGCTGGAGAGTCCACCAATGAGCTTTGAGTATTGATCACCTCCGGCGGGGAGACATTGGGACGACTTTTTTGCGTCTTCCCTTGGTGCCGGAGAGACGCGTGTCGCCAACGCCAAGATTTACATGATCGCATGCAGAATTAAGTCATAAGATTCTACTCAGCAGAGTTTTACGATTCTCTGACATAACTTTACGCCTCTCCTTCGGAGATAAGTTTGCATAAGGTCAAGATTTGAATTTCCTGTGCAATAAGTTCTTGGAATTTTAATGGGAACGAAAGTTGAAACGATTGAAATTCCGTTCTGAAGCTTTAGATTTCAACTTGGAATAGCGCGTTGGAAGCGGAAGCTCGTGTCTGATATTCGTAGAGTTCAGCGTTAGGAAACATTCCCTTGAGAGGAGACTGTCGCAGCTGGGAAAAGTGCATAGGCATTTACAAAGATAAATGGCAATAGGCAAGAAGACATGAATAAGTGTATGTCTATGGTTTAAATAAAAACAGTACCAGGCTATGCACATGAGCACAATATTTTAAAAATATTTCTAAAATTATCGCATAAAAGTACGAATACTTCATGTTTATTCTAAAGTTGTCTTGAAAATGTATAATCTGAACTAGTACAGGAATTTGTTTCCTTGGTTCTGTTATTTTTTCTTTCAGTGAAAAAAGCATAAGTGTTTTGAAATTTTGAACAACTGAGAGTCTTCAAACTTATTTTACATGGCAACCGTAACAATTTATACACTTGTGTGTACCCCATAAATTACTTGTCATTGTTGATTTTAAAGTATCATTAAGTAACAGGACAATGAAGGCTGAGAGTTTAGCCCTGACGAGAAATATTTGCCAGCATTAACATTCGTGGTGACATGCTGTGCAGATACATCTTACTGTAAGTGTGAAGTAGTGAACACAAAGTGTAAGGTATTACTGAAGGGGCAATATAAAGATCGTATGATCGCATGCATATAAGTTTGTTTATAAGTACTCATACGTCTACACATTGTGTTTGCTGGCAAACAGTGTGATAAGCGTCTTTAAAACATTCATACATATAAAAACTAGTGAAATTACTACAAATGTTTCTACTATATCACTTCACAGATTATCCTCAACAAGTCAATTTTTAAACAAAATCCAATTACACTTACTTTGTTGTTCATCTTTATTTGAAGATTTTATCAATATATTCCATTAGAAACAAGAAAACGTTCTTTTATTGTAAATTTTCAGTACATTTGTGTCATGACAGGTAGGTGGTGCTCCATTCTAATGATTATATTGACGATAAACATTTCCAAGTAATTGACTTTCACTGATTTTTCCACTCTGAGATGTGAGAGCAGCTGGACAGTCATAAGCTGCCATAGAGCAGACGCTCATGAGTGCGTGAAGAAATATTAGTCAAGGATTATGGATGTCTATCACAAATAAATCGCAGATCAAGATTTTGTAAAAACTGGTTCTGTCAGGTTACTTTTAGAACGTCTGTGCATTGAGTTATAGCACTTTCCTCATTCACTAAAGCTATTACTTTAATAAATACCGTTCTGTGCCTTCAAATTAGTTTTATACAATATATATATAGCAAATTTTGCAAACTTTTGAATATCGTAACTTACAGTAACACGAATTGCCTTCATACAATTGTACGTAAAGTTCTCTGGAAATCTTGCATTGAGCACTGAATTCTTAAAAACGAAAGCGGCTTTGCACTGTAATCTGTTATAGTGCATCTCTGCGTGCTGTAGTGCAAAGAACAGTCCGCTGTGCTCCGTCGCTGTTGTGCGTCGCTGACGGCCACTGTACTGACAACTGTTATCTAATTTAATTGAGGTACTCTCATTGAACCTGTCATTGCACACCCATTACGAGCAATGAGCAATACTGATAAGAAACTTATGAAAAGCGCACACATTAGAGAAGAACAAAAGTAGCATTTGAAATTATGAACCCATGCTTACTAATCCTAGTCCGTAGTATTTGAGTTAGTAGACATTGACCAGCCAACCACAGTGTTAATGGAAATCACTATTCATTAAATATTTTACCGAGAAAAGTATATTTGAAAAAGTCTTCCTTTGACCACGACAACAAGATCAGCAGGACACACTCCGGAAATACACTCGCATCACAGTTAAACTATGCACCATCAACATCTAAATTACGCTTTGCTTCGTTTACAACGGATTTCTTAATGTAACATACTGCTGTTCAATAATGAGTAGAACTGAGATAAATAACATGCATACTTCATTATGAGCTAACACAAACTAGAGAGACGATGTCATAAGGAAATCATCAGATCGCTAAGGCACGACGCAACCCAGCGTCTCCGGCGCTACTCGGCCCCGGCGGCACATCGCTGAGCGGTGTTGGCCACAGCTGAATGAAGGTTCACTGTGTGTTGGAATTAGAACGACGTAACAAACTCTCTTTTTCAAAAAATAGTGGAGAGTACTCCTTCACTTGAGAAGTGAAGAAGAATATGCATCTACTGGAGAACCGAGAAGAGTTCGCCTGAATTTGCTAGAGGAGTATACAATCAGAGAAGAAATGCAGAGCCGTGCTTCATAACTCGGGAAGAGAAAGAGGAGTAAACCTTTAAATATAATAAGAAGAATAAAAATATGTACGCTTGTAATTGAGAAGCTATGAACAGTTCAGTTTTATTGATAAACATATATATCTCAAACTGGAGAAATTTATTGTATATGTAGTGCTATTTTGAAGAATACAGTGAGTATAATTTGTCACAAAAGTCTTATCAATGCCATGGACCTGAAAACTGTCTATTACTTAAGTGTTTAATTATTTTTTGAGAATAAAACAAGGTAGTCTGAATTCCTGTCCGCTATGCCTGAGAATTTTAGCAAAGCATTTTCTGTTTATTCCTATCAATGTACTAAGCATTTGAAATTTGACTTAATAATTAGGCTTTCAACTTTGATATAGGCATGGTCTCAACTTTACTTTTCTTTGCCTCTAAAACTGATTGGAATTTTTATATACAACATATGTAACTGTACGTTGCAAGTGCACCACTACACATCAAGAAGCTGATTGATGCTAGGGGATTTAATTAATGTATTAAACTATTATTGGTATGCTGTGGAAGGGAATTTCACTCAAAACAGAGCGCTACAAGCTACTGCTTCAGCCCTCAGGCAGTTATGTAGTCTGAGGAAGACCCAAGATATGTGACGATATTCCCAGCGATGATATTCCAATTTAAGGAATCTAATACTTTTAGGGTTTTTCAGTTTATTTATCTCAGTGTTATGGGGCCTCAGACTCAAGAATGGTTATGCTGAGGATGCTTATAAGGAAGATCAAAAACTGAGAACAAATGCACACAAGGAGAAAGATATTGTAGTCTTTCAAATTGCACTTGCTGTACATCGTGGTGAATAGGACAGCCTAAATTGTTATTAATTTTTGAACCAAATATCAGTACAATTTTTATTTATTCCCATTTACCTTTTCATATATTTAAAAAAGTTATACGCTTGACACAACGTCTTCGAGGATAACCCTAACAATTTCAGTTGATGTGAACTCAGACATGTGATGACACAAGCAGTTTCCTTTGTTCTCGAAGTTTCTAATTTTCTTGGCCATCAGTGATACCATAATCCCCAGATGATTAATAACGTCATTGTACTGAAGAGTTTGAGTCGTCATTGAAGAGAAGGTCTCAGACGATGACTGTGCAGTGCTGCCTTCTTTTGTTGCTAGCACGAGAATCTGGAAGGTCCTGCAACTGCTGCCGGGTGTTGGCTCTAGACCTCCACAGTGATGTGTTGTAGCTACGTCATCACTGTACAACCATGTACAGTTTCTAGCATTAAAATACGGGGATACTGTTTCGAATTACAATTTAATTTGGTGTTAAGCAAAAACTTGTAGGTAGTATCGTAAATTATGACACTGAAATTTTTAGAGTAACGCTGTTGCATACCTGCTCATTGTTGAGGTACGCTAGATATATACACGTGGAAATTAAAAGTTTCTGAACCATCACAAACGCGAGATGAAATCTTAAGTTTTAGATTTGACTTGAAAGTTGCATAGTCACTTAATTACAACTCTGCCTTTCTAACAGAAAACAGAAAACATTTTCATTCAATTTCTGAACATTTAAGCCCAAAATGTTCTGAAGGAAATTTCTGTAAAATAGACGGAATGGATCGTTAATACCTCTTTAGTTGTATTGCCAACCTACCGATCAGTTACAAAAACCATTTCCATAAATATTTTCAACTGTTTGTAGAAGTTACATGCGGATACATACACGTCCGAGTAATGAGAGTTGAATGAACCGACTCAACATCATAGATCCCTTGAAAACATGGGAGGTGCATTAGGCCACATAAATATTCAGTTCTTCAAATGAAATTCAATTAGACGAATGATGACCGGCCTACGCACGTGCAGACAAGTGAACTCTCAGAGGCAGATCACAACCCTCACACAAAACACTCCGAATATCGATTCGCTCGTACGACATTGAACTTGCTCGATAAGAACTAATGTGGCGGTTGATAGTCACGTCAGGGCCGACTTTGTGACGACACTCATCCATCATGGAGGAAGGAAAGCTCACTCGACTTAAAATCGATACCAATTTGGTAAGAAGGAAGTGGAAGGAAGTTTGTGCACTTTAGCATCTATTGGGCCTTTGTTCTGACCCTCGCTTGAGGGAGATCCGGAGCTGGGATATGGCTCTACGAGGGAAGTTCCTCGCTCTGAGATATGGAGAGCCGCGAACATAATGTAATGGGCAAGCTATAGTGAAATACGCAAGCCATTTGTATGCGGAGCACAGGCACACAGACGAGGGATACAGATTTATATTTCCTAGTAAAGATTGAGTCACAAAACTCAGTGCATAAATAAATGGTTGTACGATTGTTCATGAAATTTTTAGCCTGTTATAGTTCTGAATTTAATAAATGACTTGCTTACATTTTGGAATGAATGTGCATCAACATACAAGACTCAATGCATGAATAAACGGGTTTACATTTGTATGTTGATTTTCGAGCCCGTTATATTTTTTTAATCCCGTTGGTAATTTTTTTAAATATTAAAACGAATGTGCAGGTCTTTACGTACGTATATCAGTACAATTAATTAAGTAGGTACTAATGCTGGTTCATTTCTTAAATCACACACAATTATTCACCACATAGACATTAACTGTCAGCTTAAAATTAAATCCTAGATATTACAAAATTTTGCCACTATTCATTGTCTTAGTGTCATACTTGTATCATTATTTGATACTCTCATAGTTTTAAATCCTCTGCTGTATCACTTTATATTAGAAATTGAAATGACTAAAGTAAAGTTAATCATTTCATGCTTGAGACAAAAATTTTGTGTTCTTATGTTGGATCTTTATAACTGCATTGTTGATACATATTGATTATAAGGAAGTGCTATGACCTAATAATTGAGAGCATTTGTAAGAGATGAGATATCTTAAATGAAAAATTAATCATTCACGACACTTTTGTGCTCATTAGAATAGTTCAACTCCACCATACATTAATATTGCTAAACAAAACATGAATACAAGGGAGAAACCAGCCAGAGCAAGAGATCCGATAGCTAACTCAGTGGCCAGGAGTATTGGGCAAACACTCATTACCATAAGTCGTAGTTCATGTGTGTCTGTGATGCAAGTGCGTGTCGAGGCAGGGACGGCCAATAACTTTTATGGACATGATACGATCAACGATTGGTCATCTCTGCTGGGAACAAGGACATACAGTTCTGATGACTCAGCGCTTATGATAAGAACATGCATCGGGAATGTGGGACCTAGAAACGCTTTTGATCCAATGCAGATATTGGATCAGGATAAACTTAATGTGAGTAGTTCTAAGAAATGTATTCATTTGCTCACAATGAATTAAATTTCTGTTCTTTTGAGGTTATCGACTCATTTTTTGGTGGTTCGCGGACAGACTATTCCGCACTGCAGTCAATATTACGATTGATTGGTACAATCGTTCTACTTTTAAATAATTAGTTGTTATCTTGTGTTCGCTAGTGTTAGCATGATATTTGCAATAAATATATACAACGAGAATCAAGTGTGTGGTGTAACTTTTTCATTCAAAGTTGCAAGGGACGCTGAGGAGCACGTGCAACCGAGGGCTCGTATTACACAACGGTACTAATTCCACGGGTTTTACTCTCCAGATTTCCTTTACTTCGGCATTTTGGGACACTCGCTCGACCCTCTTAAGCCAAGGCACGAACAAGACAAACAGTGTGGTAGATACGTTCCCCTTGAGCGCACTTTGTAATCTACCCCTGCATCGCTAGAGCAATTTAGTGATGTGTCATTGATATAAGTCACTCTGCGTGAGTGAGAGCTATACCTTCGCTCCCCTTCTCTCATTTCAGTGACAGACATGACGAGAGAGCACTCCCCTGAGGCCAGCTCACTATCTTCAATGAACCTTAATTTTGCTCCACTTCAATACTTCATTTCAACACTCTTTGTTCCTGGATGGGAAGGGCGAGGTCTAAAATTTGTTGGAAAATTATATTCCCTGAAGGATGCAGTACAAATTTGAGCCTAAACAACTATTTCAAAATTGGACATCAACTTTAACACAGAGTTTAAGGTTTGTTCAAATAAAGTTTGTAGAACAAAACTAAGCCAATGAAATTCATAATTACTTTTCAAATCATATTGCTATTAGTTTTTCTAACATCGGTAGCATTCAAAGAAAAATAATGATTAAACAATACGGATGAGAACCAAAGACTGGCCATCCCAATTGGACAGGAAATGTGTATCTTACATCTGAGCACAATTTTAATTCTAATTGAATAGACAACTTTCGGGGATTTTAGGTAGAAATGAGCAAAGTTTTTCAAATTTTCATAATTGTTGGATTACCATGAATACCGCGCAATTTTGAATTAAGAGATTTTTGGGTCCATATTGTTTTTCTTCAACTTTTTGATTGATCAAATCAGTAAGTTTGAAGTTTATATTTTTGCTTCAACGTTTTTATTGATCAAATTAATGTATTTTTAAGCTTATATTGTTTCGTTTTCATTCCTCTATTGATAAAGTTTGGCATACTAGAACACAAGTAACCCTACGGAACGTTTTTTCTCAGAAGGATATGCTTTCTCTGAATCTGTCGGGAATCAACATCATTTCTCACTTACATATGAAGGACAAAACTTTCAATAAACACAACTTTTGTTTCTAGTAAACTAGGAACACAACTTACAGTCCAGTTTAGCAGCTGTGTACTCTGGAAATTTTTGGTTCTACAATTTCTTGTTGTGTCTGATTTGCTAAATGGAAATGTGAGCTCTGGTTGTGAGGCTTACTGGGCTCACATGCCAGCCTGAATTGCGTCGCTGATGAATCAAACGCGACCAACTTACGATCGATCGAAATTAGCGCCATTCAAAGTAATTTTATTTTGTGCGTGGGACGCAGACTGGCAGCACTTCTCACGCAGGAAAAATCTTGTAGCGATTTCATTTTCAGAAAAAAGTTGAATTTCATCGTGGATCTTTCTATCAAGACCTAAATTCAAACATTAATAAAATATTAGTGCCTGTTCAGTTACATAAATATTTTCAAGAAGATAAATATGAAGACTCACTCGAGAATTTTTTTGTTTCACATTTTGAGTTGGGTAAATGTAATTTCATGAATCATTTTTCTTCACATGACAAAGATTTCTGCTCTCCAGTCAGTTGCGCATCTACGGCATTTCGTAAGGCGGAGCTCAAGCAATTCATTCAAGTAAACGAATAATATGGCAAGGATTTCATCTCATGGTTTTGCACAAAGCGGCTTGAAGTGGACTACAGTGCGGAAGAGCCTGTCTGCGGACCACCGAAAAATGAGTCCATTTGTCCGTGAGCGGACGCTCATTCATCTCCTCGAAACGAAATCTGTCTCCGGTTTAGATCTTATCTGCAGATTAGTCATACTGCCCGGAATTTATTGCACCTAGTGTATAATTTTATTGTCTTCAAAAATGATACAAAAATGATTTGCAAAACTAGGAAGGGAATTCTCGTGCATAGAAAAATCCTCTGTCAGTCAAAATATGCGGGTATCAAAGAGTTTTTTACCACAATGATAAAAAGAAGACTATTACTACAAAGACAAGAAGACAAGAAGTATGTAATGAGCACAGAACTGAGATAATAAATGGTCGTGTGTATTGAACATAAAGTAGTATTTTTAAAACCAGTGAAATAATTGAAATTAAAAGTAAAAGTGACAAGGTGTGTTCAATATGTATTGGCAATTAGAATAATTCGCTGATTATGCACGTAAATTATTTTATAGATTTTTTAGTTTAGTTGTTGAAAAAAGAATTAATTGTTAATTAGTAAGTTAAGAGAACTACTAGTGTATTTATTTCATAATCTTCAGATATTAAAATTTAATTCCTTTAGTATATTAGGTGAATCATTAGTCCTCCACACGAATTATGATGTTGAAAGCAATGAGATATAGTAATATATATGTAGTAATTAAAGTGAGCTGGTTCGGTGTTTTTTTCAACCATTTCAATTTTCCGCATCATTAACAAGCCATTGTTCATCATTAGTTGTATTATTAGTTATAGTTACTTGTTTGGTAAGCTCGTATATTTTTCAGTCACTTGTTTATTCCATTATCCTTTTTTGTACTATTTTCCTACAAATCTACCCTATGCCTGTGCTATTTAGGTTACGTATATGTTAATTATCAGTGTGCGTCTTAGTTCTCGCATCATTCCAGATATCAGAACTTGTTAAACACGCTACTGTTCTAATTTTGAACACTAATTTTAAAAAAATCCTCCGTCTTGTTCTGCTCATTCTTGTTATTCTATATTTGTACTCGACATTTACTTCGCCCTAGTTTCTATCGGGCAACGAGCTAGTCCTCCGCCTTACTTCCTTCCGCATGCCTCCACGCTTCAGCTACTTCCTGACTACGCACGTGGCACAGACGAGGCTCCAGCATCTCCCTCTCCTCGCGTTGCCAAAATTCATACGAAAATCGAAAGCGTTTGTCGATGACTGCATCGATCGTTCAATTCCAGAGAATAAACCAACGATTTTATATAATAGTGATACTGCTGATGAACTGATTTTCATCGTTGATAACAATAATGCATCTTCACTTGCTTACTCTATTCATTACTGATAATTCATCTACTCAATCTATTCATTGCTCACTACATTGAACAAAATATTGTGAGTAATGAATTACACTTTTAGTGGTCATGATGCAGCAACGTATTGAGTAAAGACGTTATTTAGTGTTCCATCACTAATCATAAGTATTATTATATTTTGAATAGCACTGGCGATAAGTACAAAAAGCGTGTGATTTGCTTCCTCTACATTCGTAAGTGAGTTCAAAATGCAATTCTTATGATCACGCTAGACTGAAATTCTTTACTGAGAACAGCAGCCTCCAAAACTTTGTTGAACCCTCGAAATTCTCAAAGATTGAAACCACAATCATATCGTACGCAAGTTTTTATTGTATACTCTGCTTGTAGAGCTTCAATAGTAACTTTAATTATTTATTTTTGTAATATTTGCTATATATATAAAAAGAGTTTTCATCTTTTTCAGATAGATTTACCCATGAGGAGTCTTAGGTTAATTCAAAATTCAAGTAGAGATAAAGATACATAATTTGCTTTAAAGGTGAATAGGTGACCAGAATACGTAAATGATTAATTTTTCTTCTCGAATTCATTTCCTTGGAAGGCTAGGCCTACATAGGACATCTTTAATGCTAAGTTTACAGATACACCGATATAATCTGACAGCTCACAGCATTCTTGATACTATGTAGCAAAAGAGAGTTTGCGGAGATGAACAGAGTGATAACAAATAAGCATTTGTAGTAAACTATGATCATACATAAGGATTTAGTCCAAATGGGTGTGGGGACAAAATAGGGAGAGGAAATAAAATCAACGTTTGATATGTAGGTCAAAGAAAACTTAAATGATCGTAAAATTTAACAACTAAATCAGAGCTTTCAAGATGCCAGAGAAAAATTGGGTAATTTAACCCAATAAATTCTGCTAGTAGACTCACCATCACTTCTAGTGAAGTGAAATAAACTTTATGGATTGTGTGTGATACTGTATACATGACATAGTCTGGCATTCAGTATATTAAATAAAGAATATTGGAGTATATTTAAAATTTTCTGTTTAAGTCTTTTAATTTGTGAGTGAATAGAATAACCTATGCATTTTTCTAGCTTATTGAAAAACAGTTGCAGCGACTATCTCACCGAGTCATATTTTACTATAAAGGAAATTTACAGGGCTGGAAGAAGCTCACAACTAATTTCAGAACTCATCTCGAAAAATACAACATCATTTTCTAACTGAAGAAAATCGACAGAATTTCCAATTACCAACGTGTCTTTCCTGAAGCATTGCATAAATTCCCATTAATGCGAAAAAGCCGACTGTGTCAATGAAGAAAAATGAAAAATTGGAGAGAAACTGCAGAGGAGGAGAGGCAGCGTGGAGATCGCTGCTCTTCCGGCAGCGTCCGGAGATTTATGGACGGACTCCAGAGGAGGGAGGGAAGGGGGACAATGGTCAGGGGAGGAGGTTGGGAGCTTAGACTCCCCCTTCGTCCCCTGGCGGCAGCAATGGCGGAGCCGTGGGATTTTTTGTCCATCAGCCTGGCACGTCAGGCAACAGAAGTTCTGAGATCACTTCAACTGAAGGCTATCAGAACACCGACGTTCCTTTTGCGGTCTTCCTGCAGACCAAGTCAATGGTCCTGGGTCTGGAGAAGTCAATGGTCCTGGGTCTGAAGAAGTCAATGGTCCTGGGTCTGAAGAAGTCGATGGTCCTGGGTCTGGAGAAGTCAATGGTCCTGGGACTGGAAAAGTCAATGGTCCTGGGTCTAGAAAAGTCAATGGTCCTAGACATGGAGAAGTCAATGGTCCTGGGTCTGGAGAAGTCAATGGTCCTGGGTCTGGAGAAGTCAATGGTCCTGGGTCTGGAGAAGTCAATGGTCCTGAGTCTGGAGAAGTCAATGGTCCTGGGTCTGGAGAAGTCAATGTACTTCCTTTACTTGCATAGTTAAGTTGGTAAAGTCAATGGTCTCGGGCTTGGAAAATTAATGGTCCTAAGTCCAAAAAAGTCAATGGATCCGTGTCCGGGACTGCGGAGTTGCAGTCAGATATCTAAAAATCATGCCAGGGAATGATCGATGAAGTTTTTTTCATCGCTAATGTAAGCTTTAGGAGGAATAAGGGACATGATTATTTAATCGCCTGTGCTGCGTGAACAATCCAATGGAGCTGCACATGGTGCAATAACGCTAAATTCAGGCCTTTAACTCAAAAAACAGTAAATGATGAAGTGTTTTCTCTTTCATGTTTGAAGAACAGCGCCACGAAATAGGAAAACTTTTTTGCACTCTCGTTTGTTTACGTTCTGCCGACGGGGGTAATTAATTGTCATTTACATTACAGCAAGTTATTTATAACTGTTAATATTAGGGCATCAATAATGAGTTCGAGATTCTTATTTCACGGGAAAATTTATTTCATAATATAAGACTAGTGGCTCCACTGAAGTGCCTATACATAAGGACTCACTTAAGGCTATTGTAACTTACCAGATATATATATATATATATATATATATATATATATATATATATATATATCCTTTTTAGTCTTTTCAGACGGTCTTACACTTATCAGTTATTTCTGTCCTTATTCTATGCAAGGCTATTTGTCATACCAGAATTAATAATCTCAGGATGTTAACCAGCGTCTTGACTCCGGCCGCTGACGGACATCATAGAGTGAAATATCAGGAGATGTAGACATTTACGATTGTTTTTTGTGGTAAATAAAAACAGTCTTGTCACGCTATTCTGAATTAGGGTTATGCAATGTCAGACTGTTCTTAGACCATGTATCCTGGATACTGCCGTGCTTCATGAATGTATTAAAAATATTAAAGGGGCATGTACTATAGCCGTTGACCTAATTTTTGGAAGAAGTGGACACTCTCTTGGTCAGATTTCTGAAGTAGATGCAAAGAATCCCTGCGGTATGAGGCAAATATAATTATCTTAAAAACAGTGTTTGACTCTTTTTAATTATTCAAACACTGTAGGTATGGTACCATCGTAGGATTAAAGAATAGTATATCTCTCGAGAAAAGTCTTTCGCTCATTGTTCTGTATTATCTCCATATCTACGGTTCACCCATGAAAAAATCATCGACGACCCCACTGGCTGAATGACTGGCTGGTCACGTAACTGAATATTTTTTTCTGCTGCGATGTGCAAATTGAATTTCGTGAGGGGAGACATTTAATAAGTTTGCCATCACATTGCTGTGATGAGATTACACGATCGTTTAGGACGCACTAACTGGATAAGGATGGCAGAGATTGAAGTGACGACATGAGTTAGGCCAAAGCCGCCCGTGTATCGCGCCCCTACAGTCATCTAGTTGCTTACCAGGGCAACTTTCGCTTCCGCGGGTCATTACGAGAAGCTTCTAGCGAGAAGCAGTAGAAATTATACTCGCTAAGTTCCATTAACACAGAGAACCAGTTTACTGTTTTGTATTTGTGCCATTACGAGAGGCTTTAACGAGAATCTGTAGAAGTTATATTAACTGTTTTTTTACCCCAACGAACCTGAGGTCAAGTTATATTCCTAGCGTAGCAATGAGGCGCTGTGCAAAATAATAGAACAAATATTATTTCCGGAATTGTATGTGTATAATGTATGCAGTTGAAATTCTCTGCATTCGTTTCTCTGAGTAATTTATACAAAATTTCTTCAGACTAGGAAACTATTACTTTCATTAATTTACCTGTCCAGTTGACTTGTAATGCATAATGTTTGTCTTGCAGTTGAAGTTTTCTTTCCGTGACACACGAAAATTCAAGGAACTTCATATGATGGTTATGCATAAGTTACGCTTTAACTTCACCTATAACCTACAACATTATTCTATGACCTGATGCTTAACAAGAAAAAACTATTCCAGATATCTTCCATTTCTTGTTCACGAAATGTCTTTGTCGTAAAAATATTCTATTGCTTCTAAAATTATCTTTCTGTATCACATCTACAAAATTTTGAAACTCAAATTTCACGGCACATGGAAAACCTGGTTTGAAACCAAATTTCTATTTAATAAACGTACCATGCTCTGAGATTACTACCCATTTCACAAGATTTGTTGAAATTTACTCACACATATCAAAAATGCAGCAACAAATTCGAGCACTTTTTGCTAGGCTTTCTGTCACGTTGAAAGCACAAGCGGAACTTCTCTCAGCGTGTCCGTCACTTGCGAAGGCTGTCATGTCGTTGTGATGCATTGGTTCCAGGGGAGTGAGCATCCAAGTTACGTCGTCCCGTGATGCTACAATGCTGGAGGGTGCACCAGACTAACACGTGTCACACCACCTCCCTCGGCCGTCAGGGCTAGTGAAGGAATCACTACACTGCTACAATTACGTCCGTTTCACGTGGTATTTTTATCTGGTATAAGTACCATTCACGAGATACGATGAGCTTCCTTCATTTGACCAGTGCTAAGTATCTACGAGGTATGATTTCTGTCATTTCTTGAATAAAATGAAGAAAATTCTAGGATTTGCTTTGTATGTTCAAGTATTCCACAATTGGGAATTCTTAAACGGAAAAATATTTAGATAGGAACTTTCATAAGAACATATATTTAATGACATTCTTATTGAATGAAACTCTTTTCGCTCATTGAGATGAATTTCTTCGTAGGAACTCATAAACATTACCATGCATATATAACCATTATTTGTCTGGTCCTAATATACACTTGTTATATATGAAAAGTTGTTGAAGATTGTGTGTAGGAAAACAGATGATTTTGATAAGGATGGAATCATTTGCATTTTTGACTTTTTATTTAGCCGTTAAGATGCGTGATTAAGACGCAGCTTCATTTATCGCTCCACAAAAATCCTCTTGCAAAACATCATCAGTAAAATAGCAATGGGAAAGTCTCAGAGCTCTCAGGATGGATAAAACTTGTGCGCTTCGATAAAAAAAAATTGCCGAGTCTGAGCGAGCGCAACTCTCATCGAAGACCGCACTTGCAGAAATACACACCAGTAAAATGGTAGAGCAAAGTTATCTAGAATATAATGTAGGTGAGAAACTTCTTGATTTTATAGTAGAGGTTAGTGCGGCCCCGAAGCAACACATCCGCAACAACATCCTGTCGCAGCTGCTGCACATCTGCAGCTGGGTCTTCTGACCTCCATCTAACTCCCTCGCAGTCTTGAGTTGGACTCCTGTAAACAGCTGGTCGTTAATTAACATCTGTTATGCGTATTATCTCATTGGAAACTCCGATACCCTGTTAAAAGTTAATTTGCTTCTACTTTTGAAGCTCCTGGGAAGTGAGAGAACATTAGTTATGTGAAGCTGCGAATGTTCATGAGGGTAAAAGAATGACAGAGGCGAAGAAGCCTCCCTCACGAACGAGGGTAACACAGAAAACGACTCCGTAGAAAACAGAAATAAAGGCTGGACTTTGACACTCCGGAAGGACGCATCGTTGGGTCCAGAAAGTTTGGATAAAGGGAAGCACTGAATAACTCCGCAGAAGAGGGGAAGTTCCGAGGGTTGAGTACGAGGGTTGCCCATTGGGATGCAGATGGGGGATGAACCCAATAGAGAGGCGGGAAAATGTAAAAAAAAANCCGAGGGTTGAGTACGAGGGTTGCCCATTGGGATGCAGATGGGGGATGAACCCAATAGAGAGGCGGGAAAATGTAAAAAAAACATGAAAATGTGTGATGCAGTGGTTGTTTGAAAAACAGTTTTTGCGAGTACGTCCATATCGTTTTTTGTATCTCGTGTTTTGAATCATGAACGACTTAAAGGGGAAATAGAGCAAGAACTTTACTCCTATGGCACCACTGGTCACACATAAAATAGGCCATTCATATTTTGATTGATTAAGCTTACGTGAAAATTAATGTGAATTTTTAAATGAACGTAGAAAAAAGTTATACAAATGTTGCCTGTACAATTTGAGGCCTACATGCATTGAATTCCATGACGGTTTCGGTTATTTAAATATTTTAGTTTTGGCAGAAATTTAACGGGGAGTTAGAATCACGGTTTGATTTTTGATCAAAAGATGTTACTGGCAAAAGTTTAATAGCTACTTGTTGTGAAAAAGTAAGTTAATTTTATTGCGCTGTCACTGAATAGTTACACTGAAAAACTTTAAGAACTTAGGCATTTAAATTAGCAGCTATAACGAGGAGTTCTCTATCATGCTATATTAATTATCTTCATCGCGACAGAATTTTAATCCCAGAGCTGTCATACATATCTCGTCTTTAATACTTTTCTACGAGTTAATTTCAAAATAGCATAACTCAATTCTTAGATTATTGACCGACCCAACCAATTTACAGTTACAAGTAAACAACCAAGAACGTAAACGAAAACTTTGGAGTATAAGGAATAAGGAAGTAAAAGAAAAAGCTTGATTTCCAATATAGTATACAGTTCATGAATTGTCATTGAACTTTTAACTTGTATGCTAAACATCTGACGACTAGGGATGATGTTCCTAGCTGCTGTTTCTATCCATCTGTGTCGCGATGGAGGTAGAACTAGCTGCATTTTGAAGAAACAATATTTTTGGTTCTTTGTACCATTTGCAGCAGAAATTCACGTGCACCGTGAAGACTCGAACCAGGGATATCTACAGCACAAACACCAAACGATAATCAATCGATCAAAAAGGCGACAATGCTGGACTGCTGTGGCATCAGAATAATGTTCATCACCTTTAAAGACAACAATAACGTTCACGGTGTGACACTCAGTCCAAACCCACCAAGTTTACTTTGTCATGATAATGGCAGGAAACTCTGCAAACATACATTACACTAGAAACATTCAGCTTGCTTGTACAAGTGTTTTAAATTGCATATACACTACAGATTATGATCATCCTAACAAAAAACGTCTACTTTGATCTATTTACTGTATATCCACTGGGTGGCAGGATAGTTGAAATATTTTGCTTCAATTGCAACTATTGAGCTAAAAATTTGAACTTGAATAAACATCAACGACATCTAGCCTCAGATATAGCAAATGTTTCTCTACCTCTTGTCCACATTAGACTGCAGACTTTATAAAAGTTACGGTCCTTTCCCTACATCAAATGAATGACCGAAGTCGCTGATCCTTAATGATCTTTCCTCGATAACTCCGGAAAAGATTAACAACAAGGTGGCGTAGAAAATCAAACATTCTGCCTCAGACTGCCTAAAATGTATCTTTTTCCCATTGCTTACCATTCACTAATAAACAGCTACTAAACGCCTATTGATATATTACAGTTAATGTATTAGTAAATAGCAAAAATATTCATGAAGAGCCATGTGCTGATTACAAACGCTTACTGCATATGAACTTTTAACGTAACAAATATATGAATCAAATAACCAAGTCCAATTAGTTAATCCTCTGAGATATTCAAATAAATTTGGTTTTTAGTTCTTTGCTACTGAAGTACGTTCATTCTAATATTTCCCTGCTGGTTTATCCATTTCAACCAAGACTGTTCATATTCTACTACTGTGTTTCATACCTGTATGCACGTCTCTGACAACCATTATCATTGGTTCTTTCTTATCTTGAACGTTTCAAAATATACATAAAATTTAATTATTTTCTAGTATCCCTCATTACATTTTGATCTACTATCAACTTACGAACTCGATTTTCAGCAACTGTATTGAAAATCCACGGACTTTATATGCACCGTGATTCATTAGTTAGATTCAGAAAACTACCTGCCTCATGTCTTACAATACCGCTTTATCATAGACGTTAATTTATATTGGCTCTCAGAAAAAAGTTCTGAGAAGAACAGGTTGTATTGAGATTAATATACCCTAAATGCCAGTTCCATGCTCGAAAGTTCCATGAACGCAAGTTCTAGTTACGTCTTGTTTGTTGAGCTCAATCAAGTTAGTAATCTGTTTCTCCATCGTTTAGGAGAGTTGCAACACCGTGTACCGGTAAGATATTTGGAAGAGATAAGAGTCTTTCTCGTTTAATTCATTTGTATCCGTTGCTCTGATGCTCTACGTAAAATTTTACGAATGGTAAATGCTGTCACTTGTCAGGAATCAGTTTTCTTACCGAAGATTAGGTGTACTACAAAATGATGTGAGACATACTTTAGGAAGGGAAAATTGCAATTTAAATTTGAAAGAATGAAATCTCAAACACAGTTTCCAGTTTTAACTAACTTATACTGCGGGAAATGGGCATAGATTTTAATAACTCTAGTGACAAATTTTGAGCATAGAAAGAAATAAAAAAGGAACTGATGATAAATGTGCTATTTTGTATGTTTATAATAAAGTGAAAATGTTTGCAAACATTCACATCAAAATGAGTACATAGTCTTGGGATTATACCTAACAATTGAGTAGTAAATTGCATGCCACTGTGACCATCCTGTTCAGACATGTAAGTAAACTAATCTCTGTTTACTTACAATAATAGAGTACTGGAGGTAGACAATCTTGGTGGGTTGAACAATTTTCAGTTCTAAAACATAACTCTACGTGACAATTAGGGCTAATTTTAGTTAAACATAAATTTAAAGTAGAGCCTGAAAATTGGAATAGTTGGGTAAGAGCTTTTGCTATTATTATTTTTTTTTAGATTGAGATGGCATTTTTGAACATTTACCTTCAGTTTTTAAGACTGTAGAGTTCAAATCAGTAGATATTACTAACAGTAGAGTATATTGGATGTAATAGAAAAGGCAATTCCTATTTTTTAGTGTTCAACAGCTCAACCTTAGAATGATCAATGTTTCTTTTGATTGAACAAGATGTATAAATTCATAATTATTTTATTTGTTTTATATAATTTATCTAAATTTTGAAATAAATGTTCAGACCATCAGACTAAATAGAATAATTTCTAAAGGATTTCAGGAATGGGTGTGGTTAATAAAGGATTAATATCTAGTAAATACATGTCTGAACAATAGTAGTGTTATTTCTGTCTCAATATTTTAGATAGACTTAGACTTAGTCTATTTAAAATATTGAGTCAGAATTAACACTACTATTGTTCAGACATGTATTTACTAGATATTAATCCTTAATAAACAACACTCATTCCTGAATGGTGATAATAATAGAGTGGGAAAAGGGTGGTCAAAGTTATCTGGTTGTCATCCCAAATAGACAGCTTTAGCCCATAATAGTTTTCATAGTCTGGTAAAAGACTGAAAAATCAATTTATCATATTGAAGAAAGTTAGGAAATATTTAATAGTATTGTCAAGATGGAAGATAGTTCTTTACTTGACTCATAAATAAAATAGATTTATTATCACCTTTAATAGTCTCCTAAATTTTATAATTTTAGGCTAATGACCTGATTTAAAATAAGTAAGAATAAATGCACTCTTTTTCATAAAATCCTCTGTAAAAGTATGATATTTTCAAATTGTAAATTTTTAAAGAAAAACTAGAAAAATATATTTTTTTGAAAAACATGAATGTAAATATTTTTTTTCAATGAATGCATTGGTAGGCTACATTGCACAAAACTGTGAAGCTATCATCTTCTCTATTAAATAAATGACATGCATGCAACAGTTGGCTGATTGTATGTAAAACTTTATGTAAAAATAGGCTATGCACAAAGAAAACTCAAATGTGAGTTTTTAAAATAATACTGAAAATCAAATTTAAAGTTCAAATTAGAAATTGAATCTTTTGTCAACATTATTTTTACTTATCTTAAGATAATAAAATTATAATAAAATAGTACTTAGAAAATTAAGAAAAACCTGAAAAAATGTTTTATTCATTATTATGTGGTGGGGGACTGCTATTATGTGGATAAATACTTTTTTTCAGATTTTAGTGAAACATTTACTTTGATATTTACTGTTAGTTATGACATGTATGTTTTTAAAATACAATAGCATTTTGGCATGTTTTGGTTTCATATAAAAAATGTTTGAACTTCATTAAGTCTTTGGCCTTATGGTGTTGTAGAGAAGATAGAGATTTACTTGGCATACATTTTATTTATCAAACATCTAATTTGTCAAACTTCTATTTTATTTTTTGTATTCTGAACTCTCAAGGATGTAAGAATTATATTTTTCCCATTCTTTATGAATTCTTACTTTTTCCAAATGTCTAATGAATCCATGACAAAATTTGAATTACTTATTTATATTTCTACACAATAATGATTGATGCATTGCTAAATTTATCTGATTACTTCCCTTCAGTTTTATTCTTTTGTCTTTTAGGGAAAGTAAAATTATAATAAAGTGTTAGCAGGTAACCTACATAGTGAGGTGCACCTGCTCCCAAAATCTTATTTGTGTCAATAATTATTGCTTTTAACATGGTTAGTCATGGAGAATAAAGAAAAATTGTTTGTTATATGAACAATGTAGCACTTACATACATACAGTGTTGTTGTGTGTACAGCAGCATCTAAGCAACGTCTAGTGTGCTGGTCTTTATATGTAGAGGTGTATCTTAGGTACAGATATTTATGTATATGCAGAAGTAAATCTGAGGGACAGTTATTTATATGTAAAGCTACATCTGAGGTACAGATAATTGTATGTAAAGCTTTATCTTAGGTACAGTTATTAGAGCTGTCAGACCCAATATTAGTAAAGCAGTAAATTTCATTCTGAAGTTTCACATTTTTACTGTTTGTCTGAGTCTACTGATATAGAGTAGGATGGTTGAGGGAATATGAACAAGATTTCTGTATAATTTGTTGCTCAATGTTGTTGAATTTCAATATAACAATTTTGAGCTTCAAAGTGTTGGGGTTTCAAATGTTGCTTGCAAAATGTGTTGGAAATGCAAAGAAAAAATAAAGAAAATTCACAGTTGAAGCGGAACATTAAAATTGAAAAAAATTCCCTCATGTTTCCTGTACTGTGCTATTATTGCCTGCAATGATGCATGCAACAATTTTGAATTTGGAGTTACAAATATTGTGGTGGACTGGTGTTGTAAAGTTAAGTTTCATGAATTATGTTCTTAATATTATGTAATTGTAGTTGCATCATAGAATTTATTTTATATTTACAAAAATATTGATAAATATGCATAGAGCCTAGTTTTTAAAATGTGGTAGATTTTATGTGTGAGGTTGTGGTCCAAATGTTTATCCCAATGTATGTCAAATTAGTTAAAATTAATTACATTAAACTAAACTTGAACTTTGTGATATTTCAACAGTAAAGTTGAACATCTTGAATCATTTTCATTAAAAATTCTCTGCTACGCTATCATAGATTGCATTTATATTAAGTGCTTGTGAGTGCATAATACCATTTTCTATGTCATAGTAATCCTATAAATTGGGCAGTCCTCAGTTGTAATATTTCTCACTGTTTAGAGACTGAGCTACGCGACCTGAACTTGAACCCTGAAATAAAGAGCTTGTGTTAGATGTGTTCACATGTAAATGCTTGCTCCATGACTGTGCAGAGATCCTTATTCTTTTGTTGGCTGTTATTGAGAGAGACTTCTCTCTGAAGCTGCATACAAACCTGTTGAAGAGGGAACATTTGTATTCTCAAACATTACCACATTTAAAAGTGTACCATTCCACATTTGTTCTTCTTTGCATATTATCACCAGCTTGGTCG